>CAJQZJ010034466.1:284905-296199 GCA_907164525.1 Lophiomys imhausi | reverse complement strand
TTGTTTTGTATCAGGTGGCCTTGAGCTCTGAGATCTGCCTGTTTCTGTCTCTAGTGTGTTGGGATTAAGGGTGTATTCTTCCCCAATGATGTGACTAAGGGTGTGCACCATCACCACCCTGTTTCTTGTAACTCTAGAATTTATAAGACAACTAACTCTATAGTGATCCTCCTGTCTCTACTGGAGGTAAAGGCATGGGCTAACACCATGCATTATTTTACCTTAGCTCTAAGTTTTTTCAACTCTTGGAGGTTTGTAAAACCAGGTTGAACAGCTGTCACCTTTAATTTATTTACAGTGTTTTAAACCTGTTACCTGCTTTTTAATGCCAAACCATGGAAATAGCCTATACCTCTACAAAAAAAACCAAAAATCAAAAAAAACTTTTAAGCTGCTATCAAATTTGTGTAATCTCTGTAGCCACCTGCAGTCTAACATTCTAATCTGAAATTAAGGCCATTTTCTTTTCATGCCAGTAAGGTAAATTATAGTTTGAAAATTTTATATTGTATTTTTATTATATTTTTTAAAAGATACAGTGCAGATGTACATTATCTTGTTTCTTTCTTTCCTTGAGACAAGGACTTACAATGAACACTGGGTGGTCTGGGACTTGGCATGTAGCTGAGGCTGGTTTTGAATTCTTGCTAATCATCCTGACTCCACCTCCTGAACTCTGGTATTATAGACATACACCCATCATGCCAACTCAAAACTTCTTGGAGTCTAAAATATGGATAGAAATGAAAATAAAACTGTATTTCTTGTTAGTAAAGAACTTATTTGATGGCTAGAGTTGGCTAAGTGATTAAGGGCACTGGTGGCTCTTCTAGAAGACTGTTAAATTCCCACCTACTCAGCTACACAGCTATCTATAATCTCAGGCTATCTGATGTTCTCCATTGGCCTCTATAACCACTGCATACACATGATGCCTAGACATAGGTTCAGGTAAAAATCCATGCACATACAGTAAATGAAACAAAGTAAACATTAAAAAATATAGAACAACTATGAAGTATTCATTAAACTCTTGTTTTGAAGAAGTTGATAGTATTCATGGGAAATCATTGCGATTTAATATAAAATGATGAGGGCTGTGTAATTTATTTTAGTTTAGATGTTATAGACTTTTAGGTATAGACTCTCATTTTAGATTATTTCATAAAACCATTTGCTCTATTGTGAATTTCTATCATTTCATTGTAGTACCAATGTGATATTAGGAAAACTACATGTATGAGAAAACTGGCATCATCTATGTAAGAATCTTCCATCAAAGGAAGAAATTTGTCATCGAAAACTAAATGTCAATCATTAAAATTGTCATATAACACACCCACACTCACACTCACACACACACACATACACACACACACACACACACACACACACACAAAGCCTGTTGGGATAGACAATTGCTTACAGTTTAATCATATTTTTTTCCTCTAAGGGATCATTTTTTACACAGTCATATTAGAGAGCGCACCAGACTTTGAATCAGAGTAACAAGTTCAATGTGCTAACATGGAAATAAACAATGATAAATTATTTTGAAGGGATTAACTGTATGTTAGGAACAATTATCTTAGGCTTTTATAGAAGTGTCAAATCTATTATCAAGTAAAGAAGAATCCTATTATTAAAATGGATTCTGAGTATGGTTTATAATGAATAAACAAATGGCATGAAACTAAGTTAGTATGTGCCGGACTAAATTGGCCAAAGCTGAAACAGTAAAGTTGTGAACTTGTTATATTCTTGTTACTATATTTTTCTTACATATCTCATATAACTCTGGATAGTTTTGTAATTTCCTTTCATCTTTTGACTCTTGGGATTTTTCTGGTGTTGCACAGTACAAGAAAGTAGACATTTCTTCATGCTGATCATCTTTGCTAGTAATAGCCTGTCTACAAACAATTCATACATTTATCACATTCAAAGAATTTTTTGCTTACAGAAATATTAGTGATGTAGCATGTACATTTTAGATCTCTTATGTAACTTTATCTGGAAATTAGAGCAATAATTTCTCATATTTCTTAAATGCCCTCACCTTAAATTCAGAAAGACTTTCAATATTCTTTAAACATCCTGGAAGACTTTCAATTCTAACAATTATATAGGAATATACTCATCTTATATGAATAATGCTACCTATCAAATTAAAATTATAATTGCTAAAAATGTTTTATTTATTCTTAATTATGTATATGTGTTTGTCTGTGTATGGGTGAATGGATATGATTGCAGTGCCAAGAGAGGCCAAAGGCACTGGATACCTCTGTATCTGATTACAAGCAGTAGTTAGTTGTCTGATATCAGTGCTAGTAATTGACTTGGGTGATCTGGAAGTACAGTACACACTCTTTAGCATTGAACCATATCTCTGGCCTGTAAAATTAAATGTATTTTAGTAATAGTTTTGTTTTCAGCTGCAATTTTGTGCTTGTTTATCTTCTTTGCTTGTCAAAGGCACGGATATGTTAGAATCTCTTCATTTCATGCCTGTAGTCAGGCAATTATAACCCCAAAACCATGTTGGGGTGTTTTATACATTATAAGGTTTTTAGAGTTACGTGTACACCGTGACTATTTAACTTATAGCAGTGATTTGAAATTTACTGTTCTAATCAATAAAAACCAAGTTATGAGTTTTAGATTCTGTGTTAAACTTTGCAATGCAGACCCACCACAACAAGTAAAATAAACCAGTAAAATCTTATAAGACCATATGAACATTGTGTAAACATACTACCACTCAAATCTAAATGCCTGAAGTTAATTTGATTCTCTATTGAGAACATGAAATGTTTTCTTTATCTGTCTTTCCTTCCTTCCTACCTTCCTTTCTTCCTTCCTTCCTTCCTTCCTTCCTTCCTTCCTTCCTTCCTTCCTTCCTTTCTTTCTTTAATTTCACAGTACAGGTGAAGACTAAGAAAACACTTTCTCTACTGAAAGGCATTTTCACATTGAGGTAATTAAGGGAAAATTTATTCTAAAAATAAAAGCCTAATTGTTTTCATCTATGCTTTCTAATATTCTGCTCTTGTATAAGATCTCAATACTCATTATCTGCCTTTTGTCTGTTATCTACATATTTATCATCTATTTATCTTTCTATTTATATCTTCTACCAATTTACCTATCATCTAAGTATCTAATATACTCATTATGTATTACCATGTCTATCATATGAATATATACATACTTATACCCATGGAGATCTGAGGAACCACAAGGCATAGTACTGTACAACATAAGAAGTATATTTTCAATATATTTAAGAATGAATTGATGAAGATAAACATTCTTTTCTGCCTTTCTTATTTAACATCAAGATTATAGTTAATCATACCCTAACCTACACTATGTTTTCAAGGAGGTTGTCTCTCTCAGTAGAGAGCCAAGTGGAAGTAAAAGTTACTGAACATTCCAGAACACCTACCCTTAACAAAATCTCTCCATAGTATCCAGTCTACTTTAGGAAAACCTTTACTTCACTACATCATCTCTGGTCTTTGATAGCATTGAAGTCTGTGGAATCAAGTTTTTTTAACTTGATATTTATGTTTTTCAATGAATTTAGACATAATTTTGAGTCTTTGCTATATATTTGCCTTAAGTATTTTGCTTTGGTTTGATAATTTACGGCATAATACTTAAGGGAAGAAATAGAAAAATCTATCTTTTCATTCCCCTTTTCTCTGAGGTACAAAGCTTTCATAAAACAATCCGAATCTCCTTGACTCTCTATAGACATAACTCTCTCCCTGCCCCCAACCAGGCTAAAGGATTCTTCTAGAGTTCTGTTTAGAGATATGTAATACAATTCTTCTTTATTTCCAGAAGCAGTAATTTTACTTTGATCTCACAGCCACCAAACCATTAACCACACGGCAGTTCATAAGCAAGGTGCAAGGCAGCAGCGCCTGTGATTTCGAGGAGAAGGTCATCACCCAGGTTTTTTTTTTTTTTAAATAACTATTACAATGAAGAACGGGTTACAGCCACAAAAGGAATAGTTATAATTTATGCCCGACTTACTTCAGCAGAATATAGTTTATTTATAAACTGCTTATGGCAAACTCTGTATGCGCCTGTTCTATGCATGTGCTGAAGTGTCTTCTGGTAAATTATTTAAATTACACCTAGCAGTAATTCCTGAGGACTTTCATACTTCATTTTCTCTATTAATGTAACTGGAAAAGCTGCTTTGCAAGGATTGCTCTAAATTCCCAGAGTGTGAGTTCCAGACTCCGTATGTGTTGCATTAAGCCTGTCAAAAAATGTGTCTTCTCCCAAAATTTATTACTGAAGTTTCTCTACCCGAGCTACTCATTGAAGCCTTACAGAAAGCTCATACATGATTTAAGCAGCTAACATCATTGAAAGAAATAGGTCAGGTTTAAAAAAAATCCTGATTTTAAGCTACCTTCACTTATTACTTATGCAAGATTATGCATAATTTAGCACACTGCTGAATCTGCAAGGACAGAATAATTGTTTACCAAAATATTTGCTCTGAGTTGGTACTCATGTTTTAGTGAGATAAGGTGACTTCTCAGCATTTGCTAATCACTTCTGAATTAAAAGACAATGAGTGGGATTTTGATTGGGTTGATAACTGCAAAACAGTGGATGGAAACAGAGACCTTGTTTAACAACTTCATTGAAGTAAACTACATGATACCTTTGTACACAAGGAGTAGTTTCATTGAAGTCATGTTATTTTGAAACATTTTCTAATTTTTGCTTTAATTGTATCTCTTTCATCCCCCCCTCTCTCTTACACACACACAAACACACACAGATACACTACAGAAAACCTTCCTATAAAATGTTCTATCCTCACCCCATCCCCCAGACTTTAAGTTGAACACTGTATTAAAAAGTTTAGAACCAGGTGGAAAGGTGAAGAGCAACTAACTTCAAAAAACAATTTGAGTTCAAAACAGGGTCTTTAGATTAGCTATTTTCCAAAGGTTATATTCAGTAGAACATAAGTACTATTTGACATGTGGTATTTTTAGTTGTACATTTTCATAGAAGTTTTTAAAAGAGAGTTAAAAGTTAATTCTTATTAACTTTTTTATCATATTTTAAAGTGGGTGAGTCATAGCACAATTATACAATGGGTGAAGATTTCAAGTAGTATTCTTTAACTAAATTTAGGGAATCTATAACACGTATGCGCCAAAATAAATTTCAATTGTGCTGAACTAATACCTAGGATTGCTCTACAAAAAAAAAAAAAGCAAAAAACAAAAACAAAACACTAAAAATAAGTTTATTATATAAGCTGGCTTTCTCATGTATAGAATATAGCAACAAATATGAAATCAAGATACTAAAGGGATATTGGATATCCCATGTTCATCACAGCATTCTTCTCTATAGCTAAGGAATTCAGTCATTTTAAACAATTAACAATGAATTTTAAAAATATAGTATATGTCCACAATGGAACATTTTTCAGCAATAAAGAAAAATCATTTGCAACAAAATAACATAACTAGAAGCCACTAAGTAACATGAACTAAGTTGGGCAGAGAAAGACAACATATGTGTTCTCCAAAATTCCAAGTTAAAAAGAGAATGCAGGGATGGTGATACCTCCAGAAGTTCTTTTATTGTACAGGACTGTTTTCGTTATCCTGGGTTTTTTATTTTTCCAAAGCTGAGAATTGTTCTTTAAGGGTCTGTAAAGAATTGTGTTGGGATTTCAATCGGAATTGCATTGAATCTGCAGACTGGTTTCAGTAAGAGGGCCATTTTTACTATGTTAATCCTACCAATCTACAAGCCTGGGAGATCTTCCCATCTTCTGATATCTTGTACATTTCCTTTCTTCAGAAACTTGAAGTTCTTGTCAAACAGGTCTTTCACTTGCTTGGTTAGTGTTACAGCAAGGTATTTTATAACTGTTTGTGTCTATTGTGAAGGGAGTTGTTTCCCTAATTTCTTTCTCAGCTTGTTTACCATTTGTATAAAGGAGGGCAACTGATTTTTTTTAGTTAATTTTGTATCCAACCACTTTGCTAAAAGTGCTTATCAGCTGTAGGAGTTCCCTAGTAGAGTTTTAAGGGTCACTTATGTATACTATCATATCATCTGCAAATAGGGATGATTTGACTTCCTCCTTTCCAATTTGTATCCCCTTGATCTCCTTTAGTTTTCTTAATGTTCTAGCTAGAACTTCATGTACTATAGTGAAGAGATGTGTTGAGAGTGGACAGCCTTGTCTTGTCCCTGATTTTAATGGAATTGTTTTAAGTTTCTCTCCATTTAATTTGATGTTGGCTACCAGCTTGTGTATATTGCCTTTATTGTGTTTAGATATGGGCCTTGTATTTCCAAAATTTTTATCATGAATGAGTGTTGGATTTTGTCAAAGGCTTTTTCAGCGTCTAATGAGCTGATCATGTTTTGTTTTTTTTTCTTTCAGTTTGTTTATATGGTGGATTACATTGATGGATTCTCATATTTTGAACCATCCCTGTATTCCTGGTGTGAAGCCTACTTGATCATGGTGGATGATATTTTTGATGTGTTGTTAGATTCTGTTTCTCAGTATATTATTGAGTATTTTTGCATCATTATTCATTGGGGAGATCAGTCTTAAATTCTGTTTCTTAGTTGAGTCTTTGTGTGGTTTCAGTATCAATGTGATTGTAACTTCATAGAATGAGCTTGGCAAGGTTCTTTCTGTTTCTATGTTGTGGAATAGTGTGAGGAGTATTGGTATTAGCTCCACTTTAAATGTCTGGTAGAATTCTGTGCTAAAACTATCTGGCCCAGGGCTTTTTGTTTTGTTTTGTTTTGTTTTTTGTTTTTTTGTTTTTTTTTTTTTTTGGTTGGGAGATTTTTGTTAACTGCTTTTATTTCCTTAGGGGTTATGGGACTGTTTAATTTGTTTATCTGCTCCTGATTTAACTTTGGTAGATGGAATCTATCAATAAAATTATCCATTTCATTTAGATTTTCCAATTTTGTAGGTGACATATATGATGGCTTATAAAAGAAGTATTTTCAGACAGGCTATTTTAAAAATCCTTCTATGATAACATGTCAATTGGTTTGATTTTTCAGGTCTTGCCTTGGCATCCATGTTGTTGACATTTCAGCGGTACAGCTCCCCCATTACATATAATAGACGCTACCTCACAGTAGATGTCTGGTTCTCTGGTTCTCACAAATTTTCTGTCAGCTATTCTACGATGTTCTCTTAGCCTTAGGTTTAGGGGTTGTGTTGTAGAGATATTGATTGTGACTGGGCACCCACTGCAATTGTTATTTTTATCTCCTCAGATAAGGGGATTAGATAATAGCTGTTCCCAAGCCTTTCTAGCTCTTTCTGAACTCTCCATGACTGGTTCAACTCAGCTGTTCTGGCTTAAATTCCCCTCCAATTGACTGATTCAAAGTGGCTTCTCTTGGCTTGTGAGTGAATTGCTCTGCCTGAACTCAAACTAATTCTCCCAATATGTTTTAATCTTATGGCTCATTCTCATTTTCTGGCTCACTCTATCTGCAGATGTGTCTAGTTTGTTCTCTCTTCAACCAGTCTCTGTAAAACTGTCCAGGTAAGAAATTCATGGTAAAAACTCTTTCTCTCTCTCTCTTCCTGCACTGCTCTTAAGTAGCCTCTTTTTCCTGTCTTGTTCTTGTAAGTGCTAGGTGCATCTTGTCTCTGACTCAGTCTGTCAAATCTTTTCTCTGATTTCAGTTTGCCTACCCCTCAATTAGATGTCACTTTTAAACATGGCTACTTCTTTCTATACACTAAACTTACCTTCATTATTTGGGATTAAAGGTGTGTTCTGAGAATGTTATTGTATCCCAGTCAGATCATACAGTAATCCAGATTGTGTCTGCATTCCAGCCTGATTACATAGACCTAGAAGAACTTTGGATGTGATCCCTTGCTAGAGCAGCCAAGTTGCTAGATTAAAATTCTTCTACAACACTCATTTTCTTGTTATCTGTCTTTCGATCAGTTGTGATTTCATGTGATTATTTTTGTGTACTGTAAAAGGAGGCTTCTTTGATGAGAAGTGGGAGCCACCTTCATCTGTAGACATTTGGGTATTACGAATGCTTTTAGAAAATATTCTTCTTAGAAAGTGGCAGTTATATCTTCTCTTCTAGAGTCCATGGTCTTAGCAGCCACATGTTATTTGCTAAATCTATTGAGTAGGCATTGAGTCTAATTAGATGGTTGTTGGTTATTCCCAGTATTTAAGTGCCTCTGAAAACTTATAGAAAATTACTGGCTGCTGGGAGAAGAATCAGTTTTCTCCAGGGAATACCCTCCGATAGGCTATGCCATTCCAAGTGGTCAGCCCCCAATAAATATGCATGTGAAAAGAACTTGAACTCAGAAGTTTTATTTGTAAGTGTATATACATATATATAATAATAATTAAAGCATAAGAGTCTGCAAATTTGAGGAGCAGAGTTAACATGGAAGGAGTTGGACAGAGGGAAAATTATCTAAATAAAGTACACATACATGAGAAAATCTCAATAAATTAATAAAAATCCTTTAAAAGGGAAAAAATTCCCATTAAAACCAGATATGTTATCATATGTCTGTAGTTTTTACACAAAGAGGTAAAGGTCAGAGGATGAGAAGTTCAAGGTCATTTTACAGTAAATTGCAGTATGAGACCAGCCTAGGATATATGAGACCATGTTGAAATAAAAAAAAAATTTCCTTAAGACTGTAAAGATAACACAAATATAAAACACACTATACTGAAGCAGCAAAGTCACAATACAATGTGAATTTATGAACAGTAGTATTACTTTATGGACAGATAGTATAGATCAATGGTAGAGTACATATCCAGCATGTACAAGGCCCTGTGTTTGATCCACAGTAACACTAACTCTGTATTTAAACATGTTTTGTATACTTACATTATTTTCAGAAAATTACTAAACCTTATTTTGATTCATATATTACCAAAATATATAGGCAGAGAGTATACACTTCAAATATATTTTTGAAAAACAAAAAGTATTAAGTGAAAAAGCATCAGTATCCAAGGCAGTTAAGTAACTTGTTCCTACAGGAAAATCTGGTCTTGCAGCTTCATTGAATCATAATAGGAAAAAAACACAAAGTGTCATGCATTAGTTGAGTCCCTTATCAGTTTAGTTTGCAATTTTTTTTCAAATGCATATAAACCCAACTTTGTAAAATAGATTGTAAGTTTGACGTTTAATACAATGCAATTAAGTAATAAAGAATAACCAACTAACCAACAAAGAAAAAACAAAAATGAGCTGCAAGCTTCAGAAAATCGAAAACATAACTAGCCTAGAACAAGCAAGTTAGTTGGTGCTTGTCTTTAATCTCAGCACATAGATGGACGAAACATGGTGCGAGTCTGAGGTAGCCCATTCGATACAGATAGTTAGAGTCTAACCAGAGCTACATAGTGATACTCTGGCAAAATAGAGCAACACTGTGTGTGTGTGTGTGTGTGTGTGTGTGTGTGTGTGTAGTTCAAATGACATGAACAAATATTTTAGTATTACTCATATTGATTAAATATATATAGCCCAAGTTATATGTTTTTACTACATACATATATAGATATATATCAGATAAATAGAGAAAGAGAAGCAAATTCATGATGGAAGTGAATTTTTGAAGGGATTCAATACTAGAGTTTCTAGTAATTTTAAAGTTTTATTTCTGAGCTAAGTAGTATAAAATACCCTTTTATTTTATATTTTCTAATACCTGGTGCAATTCAATTACTTCAATTTTTTGTTTATGCATGTGTTAATATAGCCACATACCATAAACACACATCAGTAGATGGAATTAATATACATTCTAATATAACACATTTATAAGAAAACTTACACAGTATAAAAATTAATGAACTGAAATAATAAAATAAGTTTAACATTTTTTCCCTATTACTTGAGGCTAAGTTTCTTTTTCCCATCTGATTTTACAATAATTATTGTGAAGTATAAACAGCCAAATATACCCAATGGTACATTATTATCATGTGTTCAGGAAGAAACACATCAGGGATGGTAGTAGAGTTTGCTCCAATCTTTGTGCAGTGACAGTTCAGTGATGTGTTCTCAGCAGACTATAAATCATAAAATCCCAGCCTACTTTCTGATTGGAAGGATTGTCAGCTATTTAAAAGGTAGGGAATCAAGGCAAAATAATCATCTTTCTCAGTAGTTTCCTTGGAATTAAAGGATTTACTCTGAAGAAAGAAAGCATACTAAGATACTGAGTGCATGTTAGGCTGTTAATTAAAGCATAATTGAATAGTCACTGTAAAATGCTATTTTCTCACTGATAGTAGACAAGTGCATAGTTGGCTGTACTTTCGGCATTTGTTGAAGTAAGGACTTTATGTGTGTACTATGGTGGCTAGTGTAAAAGTCCCTGCATGTTTATAATCATGTTTTTCTTATCATTGTATATAATCAGGTGACATTTATTTTAAATTTAAAATATCTTATTATTGATTATTATTTGCTGTTCTTTAAATAATGCAAAATCCTTCACTTATATGATTTTATATTAAATAATATAAAATCACTTCCAACCAGTGTTTAGATTTACTCTAGAATTCTATATAGGTAAACCTTAGTTTGAATTTCAGAAGCAATTTGTGGTATATAAGCCTTTAATTATTTTTTTCTCTTTTAATATGTTCCATCTACTTGATAATTATAAATTAAAATCCCTAAATGCATTTGGTTATTGTTGATTTATATCACTGAGAATTATATTCTGTCTGATGTGCGAATCTCTGATAATGTTATGATTAAAATGAAAACAATCTCTACTCAGTGAGATTTCTTACTGTCTTAAGAGGGGTATGATCAACAAATAACTCACAGCCCAGGAAAAGCAGTATGGAGAATGAGAAGTCTGTACTCAGATAAGCATATTGCTCAGTTTTGTAAAATTAATGGTACATTCTATGAAGGAGAGTTGGGATAGCAACAATGAACAGGAATCAGAGTTAAGGATGGCACAGAGTAAGGTGAAGAGTGATGGTACACACAGAAGAAGAATCCTGTTTATTTGTTTTTTAGTGCAAGAAAGGAGATACAATTAGATGGTTTAAGTTAACACAGCTATCTCAGACAGTAACTAAATATATACAAATATTAAATAAAGTCTGTAGTAAATCATACTTGGTATTATTTTCTTTATTCAAAAAGATACTAAGCTTATTATATTGTTACTCTGGTTTTACTGAGGATTCATAAAATGCGAAGGTGTTAACAAATTGACT
>CAJQZJ010034466.1:261326-276841 GCA_907164525.1 Lophiomys imhausi | reverse complement strand
AAAGAAAGAAAGAAAGAAAGAAAGAAAGAAAGAAAGAAAGAAAGAAAATGAAACGACTCCAAATGATATTCTGCTTCTGCTATATTTGTAGACCTGAGTCTAGCATAAACGTCATCAGAGAGGCTTCATCCAGCAACTGATAGGAGCAATTGCAGACACCCACAGCCAAACATTTGGTGAAGCTCTGAGATTACTCCAGAAGAGGGGGAGGTAGAATTGTAGGATCCAGAGGGGCTGAGGACATCACAAGGATATGGCTCACAGAATCAACTAAGCAGGGCTCATAGAGGCTCACATAGAATGAAATGACAATCAGAGAGCATGTAGAAGTCTGACTAGGTCCTCTGTGTATATGTTATGGTTGTGTAGCTTGGTGTTCTTCTGGGACTCCTAACAGTGGGAGTGGGGCTGTCTTTGGCCCTTTTACCTGCTCTTGGGACCCTTTTCTCCCACCAGGTTGAATCTCCAGCCTTGATATGAGGTATGTGCCTAGTCTTATCGCAACTTGTTATGCCATGTTTAGTTGATATCTTTGGGAGATGTGTTATTTTGTGAAGGGAAACAGAGGATGAGAGGTTCTGAGGATGCTGGGGAGTGACTGGGAGGACAGGAAGAGAAAATTGTAGTCGGGAAGTAATCTGAGGGAAAAATAAAAGAGAAAAAAGGGAAATAAAATTAATCTAATAATATATCATTCATTGCAAATAAAAAATATGTATTTTATTCTGGATCCCAGTGTCTGATGACATAGATTTTCCTCAGAAACTTACTCTGCATACTATGTACTAAATATAACATGCAAAATACACCACTATGAATGATATCAAATCACACCTACGTGTGTGGCATCATTTACACAAAACCTGAACAGTAATATCCTAGAAATAGTGGGTAGATATCTCTGTTCCTCCAGGCTTGAAATTCCTTTTCCCTAAATTAACTCTTAGGTTGCTGTGGAAAACATGATTGCTTTGAGTCAAAGCACTTGTTAATGTATCACTCTAATTAGGGTCTTTACATATTGGCCATTACTTTGAGCTAGCATGCATTTTTTTTCTAAACAACTTTTTCTTATTGTATAATCTGGGATGCACCAAAGAAATTATGAAAAATAAATGATGAAATTACTGAAGATCACCATTTTGCTAAGCAAAATGAGCTCCTACCAGAAGCTGACTACAGATGAAACAAATGTCTTCTCTCCACACCACTGTGAAAAACAGATATGTCTAGACACTAAAGAATGTTTCAGATAAGCAAAAACCACCCAATACTATGTAAGCAGCATATAACCATTTTTTCCTAGAACAGTCTGTCTATACGCCTTCTAATTCTTTGATCTGTTTTTTTATTATTTTTAAAGAAATATGCATTGTACTTAATTAGGTAACAATATTTTTGTTGACTCTCTGTCCTGCTATGGCCTTCTATGACATTTGGGTGAAAGATTATTTTTGCTCTTAGGAATAACAAACAAAAGGATTTCTAAGATATTCTAAAGTTTAAAGGTTTCATATTACTTCACACTCATTTATGGAACTCTCCTTTCACACTCATTAGGTAAACTCTGATATTTCATATTATTTTCCATTTCTAAAATATTTACTCATTATTCGGAGAAAAACAATATCAGAATCATTTAGAGTAAAATTATATTCTGTATCATATATGCCAATATTTTGATTAATCTACATAATACTGAATGTATGACAAAAACATTATATGACTAATTAACAAGAAAATTGAAAAGTATAAACATATAAGTCTTGTGATAATTATAAACATCTTGCTTATCTTGAATTTTTAAAAAGAGGCATAAGTTAATTGTCAAGATTTTGGTGTTCTTTTTTATTTTAACAACCTGTTTTTGTTCTGTTCAGGAAGTTGTCACCTGTGCCAATGAGTTCGAGGGTTTTTCCCACTTTTTCTTCTAGTAGATTTAGTGTGAACTGCCTTACGTAAAGGTGTTTGATCCACTTGGACTTAAGTTTTGTACAAGGTGATAAGTATGGGTCTAATTTCATTCTTTCACAAGTGGACATCCAGTTGGACCAGCATCATTTATTGAAGATGATGTCCTTTTTCCATTGTGTGGTTTTGGCTTCTTTGTCAAAAATTAGGTGGCCATAGGTGTGTGGGTCCATTTCTGGGTCTTCAATTCGATTCCATTGATCTACTGGTCTGTTTCTATACCAATACCATGCTGTTTTTACTATTATTGCTCTGTAGTACAGATTGAAATCTGGGATGGTGATACCTCCAGATGTTTTTTTATTGTACAGGATTGATTTAGCTATTCTAGGTTTTTTTGGTGTTTCATATGAAGTTGAGAATAGCTCTTTCCAGGTCTATAAAGAATTGTGTCAGTATTTTGATAGGAATTGCATTGAATCTATATATTGCTTTTGGTAGGATGGCCATTTCTATTATGTTGATCCTACCTATCCATGAGCATGGGAGATCTTTCCATCTTCTAATGGCCTCTTCAATTTCTTTCTTCAAAGGCTTGAAGTTCTTGTTGTACAGGTCCTTTACTTGCTTGGTTAGAGTTACCCTCAGGTATTTTACATTGTTTGTGGCTATTGTGAAGGGGGTTGTTTCCCTTATTTCTTTCTCAGCCCATTTGTTTGTTGTGTAAAAAAGGGCTTCTGATTTTTTTGAATTAATTTTGTATCCAGCCACCATGCTGAAGGTGTTTATCAGCTGTAAGAGTTCTCTGGTGGAATTTTTGGGGTCGCTTATGTATACTATCATATCATCTGCAAATAGGGATAATTTGACTTCTTCGTTTCTGATGTTTATCCCCTTGATCTCCTTTAGTTGTCTTATTGCCCTACCAAGAACTTCAAGTATGATATTGAAGAGATATGGTGAAAGTGGACATCCTTGTCTTGTCCCTGAGTTTAGAGGAAATGCTTCAAGTTTCTCTCCATTTAATTTGATGTTGACCACTGGCTTGCTGCATATTGCCTTTATTATTTCTAGGTACGGTCCTTGTATGCCCGTTCTCTTCAGAACTTTTAGAATGAAGGAGCTCAGGACCTGAGACCAACAATCAATAAATGGGACCTCATGAAACTGAAAAGCTTCTGTAAGGCAAAAGACACTGTCATTCGAACAAAACAGCAGCCTACAGACTGGGAGAAAATCTTCACCAACCTCACATCTGACAGAGGGCTAATATCCAAGATCTACAAAGAACTCAAGAAATTAAATGCCAAGAAACCAAATAATCCAATCAAAAAATGGGGGACGGAGCTAAATAGAGAATTCACAAAGGAGGAGTCCCTAATGGCGGAGAGACACTTGAAGAAATGCTCAACATCCTTAATCATCAGAGAAATGCAACTCAAGATGACTCTGAGATTCCATCTCACACCTGTCAGATTGGCTAAGATCAAAAGCTCAAATGAGAGCACATGTTGGCTAGGGTGTGGAGAAAGGGGAACCCTCCTCCATTGCTGGTGGGAGTGCAGGCTTGTGCAACCACTGTGGAGGTCAGTATGGCAATATCTTAGAAAACTTGGAATAGCTTTGCCTCAGGACCCAGCCATACCACTTCTGGGTATACACCCAAATGACTCCTCATGGAATCATAAGGAAGTTTCCTCATCTGTGTTCATAGCAGCCTTATTTGTAATAGCTAGAAATTGGAAACAACCCAGATGTCCCTCAAATGAAGAATGTATTAAAAAAACTGTGGTACATCTACACAATGGAATATTACTCAGCTATCAGAAACAATGACATTATGCAATTTGGAGCCAAATGGATGGAACTAGAGAAGCTCATCCTGAGTGAGCTAACCCAGACTCAGAAGGATGCACACGGCATCTATTCACTTATAGTAGGATTTTTAGCTATATAGTACAGGATATTTATACTATAACCAACACACCAAAGGGAACATGGACATAGAGTTTTTATTTTTTTATTTTATTTTGTTTGTTTGTTTTTTAGTGTTCTCTCCCTGGCAATGAGACACTTTTCACTGGTGGTACTGCCTTGTAGGCCCCCAGTGTATGAGGAGGCTCTTGGCCCTCATATGACTTTTGAACTGGGGCAAGGAACTGCTATGTAAGGACACTCCACTCCAGAGGAGTGGGATGGAAGGGTTAGGGAGTAGAGGGTGGGAGGTCGGCGCTGGGAAGGGGGAAAGAGGACAATATGATGGAGATGTAACCTGAAGCAACAAATAAATAAATTTATTTACTTAAAAAACCCTGTTTTTACTTGTTTTCTTAAATTCAAGAATATGATAATCATTAAAGGATATGTTATTTTAATTTTTCAGTTTAAATCATTTTTAAGTATTTTTCACTGAGGCGATAGCTTTTATTTTAAACTAAGATGTGCAGCTGCAAAGTCTTATGGAGAAATAGCAGTGATACCACACAAGCTGGTTAAACAGCTTATGAATTAAGCCCTAAATAAGCAAATTTCTTTGTAAGTAATTTATATTGTATGGTAAACTTGTATCCAACTAGAACAGCAAATTAAAACATTAATCACATGTTTAAAATTTAGGGCCTTGTGCATACAGAAAAAAATATTAGGGAAATACATTTTCCTGTATTGCTAAAATAAATATTCCACATATGTGAGGCAGTCTAATCCTTCTCATTACAGTGTGGATGAAGATGAACATTAAGCTCATATAGCATTTCTTCCTGAATTAGTCGATACCTCATTTTAGTAGGTCACACATATTTCCCAACCTGAAATGCTCATGTTCAGTCAGATTTGCAGTCCCCTTCTCTGACTGCTCAAGCTTTCTATCAGTGTTAGGTATTCACGGTGATTATTCCATATTATACACTAATGCAATGGTAAAACAGTTATGTGCTCTCACCCCTGCATCAAGCAGGTTGTAAGCCATGGAAAACTAACTTTCCCTGAAATTATTAAGCATTCCAGTACCCAGTACCAATACAGGCAGCCTGCCAAAACACATCCAACGTACCAACCCCTATTCTCAAGCACATTTTCATCCAGCTGTTCCTCACAAAATATTCAGCATGCTTTGATTTACTATTCTACTTAATTAGAATGTATAGTATGGAAGGCCATCTCACCCAATATAAACATCTTGAATGATATGTTAAACTTTAAGAAATGCAGCGGGGTTTTGTTAAGTCTGTGTGTGTTTTATTCTCATAACCATTTATTAAATTATGTGTACAAAGTCACTGTTTCTGGAAAACTGAAACGATGTGAAAGTATTCAATTTCTATTTCATATGCAAATATGCAGTGCCCATTTCATGTTCTACAAAATCTGCCTAAACCTAGTTAGAAAAGAAAATATGAAAACATGTTTAAATCAATGAATTTTAAAGGTTCGTGCAATTCTATGGCAGTGCTGGTAACCAGTGTTCACTTAAAGAACACCATTCCTTTTTAATATTTATTTATTATTTATTACTTCAGGTTACATCTCCATCACAGTGTCCTCTTTCCATCCCTCCCAGTCCCACCCTCCCACCCTCTACCCTCAGTGAGCAGAAAAGAGAAAAAAAAGAAATAATAATCCACCTAGTATGGGTGGTCATGTTAGGAAACCAAGAGATAATATCTATTTATCATATGAATAACTCAATGTGTTACGGACTAAAGGTATTTTTTAGCCACAATCACCAAAAGAAAAGTATATGTCATAGAACAACAGGAAAAAGTAATTTATATGCAAAAACTTTACTGAGTATGTATTGTGTATACACTTATGTAATACACAAATACAAAGTAATATGACAAACCAGGGATAGATTAATCATGTTTTTATGTATAAATAAGAGTGAATTTTTAATAAGGAAGAATTTCAGACATGTTAAAAAGAATTTCAGTGTTAAATAAAAGGATATGCCAAACTAAAAAAAAAAGAACACCATTCCCCTGATGAAGGGCTCTAGGTTGGGGGACCATTACCATGATGGAGCAAGCTAAGTGAGAGGACTTAAGTGGCAGGACCGTTTTCTAATGGACTTCTCTAGGTGGGACTAGGCAGAAGCCTTAGAGCACAGGGCAGTTTTGTGAGAGAAGAAATGGCAAAACTCATATTTTATTCTGCAAACAATTTTATGGATAAACACTTAAAGTTTCTTGCAGATAGAAAGATCAGAAAAAACAGAATAAAATTCTTAAGCAAAAGTAAAACCAACTGCTTTAAGGTGAATGCTAAACTAACCTTATTATTTCACAAAATTAAACATGTACTTTGCTGTCCAGGACCTGCATTTTTAAAAAAGGTATCACTTCTTTACGGCCTCTAAAAATCTCCTCCATGTGGTACAGCATGGGCAAAGATATTACACCTGATGATACATGTAACACAACCCTGATTTAAACAATTGGATCTAGGGCTTTGTGTAATTCAAATAAAGAATTAAAATTTCACAATTTGCTGACCCATCCCCTTCCTGTATCAGGCTCTTTGCCCACCAGAATGTAAATATACCAAAGTAAATGAGAAACAACCAAAAAAAAAAAATCTTAAAAGAAACTGTATCAAAAAGAGAAACTATCTTTAAGATTCTAATATGATAAGTTCACATTTATAAAATCATTTTTAATGTTAGAAAAAGTATACAGAATATAACTAATTTATACTGTATAATAGCATTATTCATTACTTTTTCCTAACATATTTAATGACTAAAAGAGAAATCTTGTCTTTCAAAATAGCAACAAAGTGAATGACCTGATTTAAGCAGGGTAGGGTGTGTAGAATCATTTCTCACTGTATACTTAAATAAGCATTCTATATTTATATGTTTACAGATAATAGCTTGGAGTGATTTTCTTATAAAAGTTAATTTCAGTTATTCAATAGCTGATTTAGGTCTCATTAAATGATTTCAATATAAAGTATATCTTTTATTATAATGTCTATGTGAGTTACATTTTGTGATAGCCAAAAAGATTCATTTTATAATAAGGATATTCAGTCAAATCTCACATTAGAATTACTTAGGATGACACACTATATAGATTATGTCACCATAAGAAGTGATTATTTTGAATAACACAGTTTCTTTATCTGTATTTTAATTACAAAATATATTCATACAATTTCTGTAATTCTAGATCAATAGATGTGATCACACAGCCTTCCTAAAGTATATTTTGTAAGTTAAAATATTTGCTTATTGAGTTATCAGCATTATGGGTGAGATTACATCATAAGTCAGGGCATATGGCCAAATATGAGATGGAGAGGAAACAAAGAGAAGGATGAATTTGGGAAAGGCAGCAATATGAAGCCACAGGTCAGTGCAATGATACAAAATAAGATCCAAGAATACTAGCTATGTGGGAATGCTCAAAGTGAATGAAACATGGATTATGAGGTCAAAGCCTGTTGTCAGTGCTAATCACTACAGTGCCATACACTAATACACTACAGTGCTATACATTACAGTGCCATACACTACAGTGCTATTGTAGACTACAGTCTCTCCTGGAACGACACCCTCGGCCAACATTTTAATACATGTTTAAAGGGGGTGTGAAATCTCTATGAAATCAACATTTTTAATTTGGGTAATTTCTGTGTACACAGGGAGATTCTGCTTCAAGAAAGCATGTACATTTTTTGCTACAGAAACTGTGCCCAACATTCCACTCTAGCATTTAGCACTGTGACAGCTATTATCAGATGCTTAAATCAGAGGCCTTGCCATTCTGGCCCAATGCACAGCAATAATAAGCAATCCTGACTCTCTTGCATAGCTCCATGTTTGTTGACACTTGCCTCAAGCACTTATGAACACTCTGGAAATTCAACATCCTGCCCTGCCAATAAATCTTACTCCTTCTTGTATCCCTTCAGAAATGCGTATGGACCAAATGCTGTCTTCTCATTGTACAGAACTTGAATGACAGAAACACCATCCATGTCCATAAAACCTGCTTTGAAGAAAGCTGAAATAGGAATTTAGGGGTACATGCCCCTTCTTCAGCAGGAAGAACAGGGTGCATTGATTCTTACGTGAGAATAAGTTTTACCCCTTTCCTCTGCATCTTTGTTTCTTCCAGGGAAAGATTAATGAATCTTTCACTCCTTGACCTCTAAGTCAGGATTTATAATTTTACTGTAAGTAATAGTCAGGAATTTCTTTCTCTAGAGTTTTTTTCTGGCATATTTAAATACTTGCATAGTATAAGAAAAGGCTTTTCCAAGAATATTATATTTCAATTACTTTTAGGGTACAGAACATCAGATCAGATGGTTCCTTCTCAGATGCATGAAGACAGTGACACTGACATGTTTCTGAGATGCACACTTAACATATTCATCCTTGGTATTCACCAGAGGAAAAAACTTAACGTTGACCAAAAATACTATTAAAATATATTCCTCTCACTAAACTACTTTGCATGCTTGCATTGCTAAGCGTAATTAGAATCGCATTTTAAGTCTCTCATATGTACTGTAGGACTAAAGCAAGCAATTTGCTGCTTTGATGATTAATTCTTTTACTAACTTAACATTTTAGGGTAAAATATTTTAATTTGAATTCCAAGTAGTATAAATTCTGCAAATTTTTCTTCAGAGATAAATGTTCATCAAAAAATGGAATATTTGACCTAAAGTTGAATCACTTCAATAGACACAAAGTCCAATAAATAAACTCTTGTTAGAACAAATTAAATTTGTTTTCTCTTTTAGTTTCCTATGAAAACTTTAAGGAAACACAGAAATTCTTCATTTTTTTTTCTTGATTTGAAACACTGGCCACATAATATGTGATGAAAACAAGTTATAAATATACCAGTTTACGTTTATTACATATAAAATGTGGTTGGATTCAGGGCTTAAAATCAGTTCAATGACCATTGTTTTAAGGTTGAATTTTGGACTTTACAGTTCTAAGGTTCACTTACTCATCATGTATGAGATGTATTTTTTCAACATCTAGAGTGAACAATTTAACTAATGTGTTTTGACATACACAAAGAGTACTGATAACTTTTGTTGCATAAAAATAAGCATTTCTATACCCAGGTGATCCAGGCTTCATACACATCTATTAAGCATAAACTCATTACACAGGACATATATTTAGAGCTTGTAGCCAATAATAAACAAAGGAAAGAATGAATGAGAAAGATGATCAAAATAAAATTGTTAGTTTCAGTGAAGGCACCAATAAATGTGACCATAAACTGTCATTTTTCTCTTGCTGGTAGAACATTAATTTCCTTTCAGAGTTGTGAGTGTGTCTCAATACCTGTAATACATTTTATCATGAAAGCAAAAAGGAGTTTTAAAGAGTTTTCTTTATGTTTATAGAATGTGGTTCTTTGCTCTAAGGCATATCAGTAATTCAGTTGCAGTAAGCTAATGAAGAAATTAAATCATTTGCCTGTTTCTTGTCTCTTTTTTAAAGAGGTTGCATTTTGTGCTGACAGTGCACAGCTGATAAAGCAGCAATTTCTGAAAAGCTAGCTCATTTAGCTACTCTCAGAGCCCCTGCTGACATCACGGACATTTCCTCCAAATATGCAAATACTGTAAGTCACTTTCTAAGATGCATGCATATATTTCCAAAATTGTTATTATTTTATGATCAACTAGGCATAAATGCAGAGGCATACTAGTTTGCTGGCTTTGTAATGTCACACTCATGAAATGACTTTTAAAAAAATAAGGTTTGGTAAGAATCTGTCATAGCCCCGTAGATCTTTAAAGGTGAGTTATTTCTTTTATATAGAGTGGGGGTTATTTTAAGGCCTTCCCATTATACAAACATAAAAAAGGAGGCAAAAGCCCATGAGCTCAGCAAACTTAAATACCTGGGAGACAATGGTTCCGTGTGTTAAGCTTAACACACAACTTTTGAAATACAGTGCAGATTCAGTGAGCATGGAATACTATCTTATTTAAATGTCTGTATTAAGCACAACCACTCTCTGCTAAAAATGGGGAAAGAACAAACAAGTCATATTCATCAAAGTAATTGTGTAGGTACTTTCAGTACCAAAATGCCTAGAATGAAGGATTGAACTGCTAACGGCAGCAGTGACAGCCATGAATCATGGTAGGCTACTCCGGGGCCTTTACCACCATAAAACAAAAGATGTAGATGAAAAATGCTGCAATTAAGTGATTTGATTTCTGCCCCCCTTTTTCCTACTGCATTCGTGCATGGCTGCACACCAAAGATTGATGGGAAAAATTACTCTACGTGATCTCTGACAGAGCCTTGGAACAATTCTATAAGGAGGAAACATACAAATCAAAGCAGCTTTCTTGTATTCAAACAAAATAATACATATAAAGCAAATACTTCAGCCTATATCCAAAGCACTAAACATTTGCATGCACACATAAATTGTTAAGAAATGTTCTGCTATCCAAGCCGAACTCACGGATTTTCCAGCTAGTTGGGTTATACTGATATTTATTTAAATAAATATTCAATCAGTACTGCCGAGTGGCATCCTCAATATGTCTGTGCTCAGAGTACAAATTACAGATACAAATTTGTGGAGGTAAAACATTCTTATCTTTTATATCAATAAATTATTAATGAAAATACTCACAAAAATAAAATAATAGAAAATTCCACTGACCATTCAAGTCCCCTGTCATTATAGTCATTTAAAGGGACATTTTTAATGGTTATTCACAACTCAGTAGGGTTCCTACATACAAAAGAGTCAGACTTGAATGCCAGGGAATATTTTATTGTGGTTAGTAGATACATTCTGAAGATGCTAAATTTGCAATTCACAAATTTAGTTTCTTAAAATAGACAATCTAGCTAATAGGAAGAAAAGATACTTCCTATTATCAGAAGCTGTAGAAAAATTATGTGGGTGTCATTTCCCAAGGAAAGGTTACTTGGTTTAAGTTGTCTGTAGGAAATGTATAGTTTATTTAGCTTGAATCTGTACTGGGGAACCTCCTCTCCCTCCAGGGGAAGAAATGTGTGAGTACTTGTTTTTGTTATGTTTCTGAGGCTGCATTTTAATGCTACTGGCACAGTGAAGTTGAAACAATTTTTTTTTTACATTCTTTCCAGAAATGTATATACATCTGTTTCAAATTTTGGAGTACTGTAAATAGTAGGTTAAAAGTGGGATTTTACAATGTAGTCAACAATTTAAATACTAATATTGATTTCTGGCTGTTGAGAAACCTTTAAAAATTTTTAAATTATTACTTTACTTTAGCTTCTCAGATTCTCCCTGAAAATGTGCTATCAATTCCTATGGCTTTTATACTCTGTGTGTAAAAGTAGGAAAACTCTGAGTCCACAGCCAGACCTCATTATTGTATTGTATAATATTCATTTAGGATAAGCACCAGAAATAATAGTATGGTGTGATGATATGTCACAAATTTGGGGATCAGGATATTTCAGTTCATTAACAGTTAATATTGGGTGAGGCCACATGAAATGATTGGGGTTTTTTTGTTTGTTTTTTAGATTTTTGCAAATAAAAAACACTCAACTATCACCATTGTTGTGGTTTAACATATGATGGTTTTGTATAACGGGAACATTCAACTTCAGTTTATTTTTGCACATAAAATATTAAGGTGACAAAGAAATCGGTGTAGAGAGTGACATATTAGAGGTCTCGCACTACCATTGGCTCAGAATAATACTGGGGTGTATGGTGGTGCATATTGCCCATACAACACTTCAGTATATTGAAAAAGGGTAAATGTAGTCCTTAAATAATAATCTATGCATAAAGGGAAGTTTGACTATGTTTACAGAAATAAGAATACATGCATATGTCATCGTAAGAGCTTTACATTGTTAAATATGGTCAATGATACCATCTAGTAAAATTTAAATTACATATTTTACATTTTTCCCTTTTTGTTAGGACATTACTCACACATAACATATCAAACATATTTTAAATTATTTTAAATATATAATTTGTTAACATTTGGCAAATTCATACAACTATGAGTGAGACTTCCATTATAATCAAAATGCTGTAATTATTCATTAAAGCCAATTATTCTCATCTTCTCTCAACTTTTCTTGCCTTATCAATATGTATTCTGACACTGAAAATTATTTATTGCCTCTTCCTTTGACTCAGTAAAGCTATTTTAGAATTACTCCATGGTGCTATATTCTTCATCAGTACTGTATACTATTCTATTTTATGGATATATCACTTTTTTTCTTTTTACTGAAACATTTGGTTTGTTTCTAGTTTTATCCATCACAAACAGTGCTGCTGTAAAAATTTTCACTTTCTCTTGATGACATAAAGAGAATGAAAGATGACAAATTTCAGGGGGAAAATATTTGCTAAATAAACAGTAGGTAAGAAATTTGTAACCAGAATTTTAAGTATTCTCAAAAAATACTAGTAAGAAAACAAACAAACCTATTATAAATGGGTAAACGTTTTTAATGTATGTGTCATAATTCCTGTCAGTTGCTGTGATAAAATATCCTGAAGAAAATGTTAGTTAGGGTAGAAAACGATTTATTTCCGTTCACAATTTGAGGTATAATCTGTCACATCAGGGAAGATGAGACTAAAGGAAGTTAAAATGCTGATCACAATGCATCCCCATCAAGAGGAGAGATGGGAAACATGTACATGCTCAGTTGTTTTCTTGCTTGTTTGTACCCACCTGAAATTCTTCCCTCATATCACTCAAAACCCCCTGCCTATGGAATGGTGCTATCTACACATGGTGAGTCTTTCCACATACATTAGCATAATTATGACATCCTGCCACAGACATGTCTGCAGGCCAGCATAATATCATTGAGACTCTTCTCAGGTGATTCTAGATTGTGTCCAGTTGACAAAGAAAACCATCAAAATTCTAAAATGATAAACAGATATGATCAAAGTCATGGTCATTAGGGAAGGGCACACTTGAAGCACAACCTAATGTCCCCTATCAGAGTGGCTAACCTCAGTGTAAATTATCATCCCAATTATAGGGAAGGTTATCGAAAAATTAGTCTTTTCTAATTACTATTAGGAATGTAAATGACTGCCTATTAGGCAGACAGAAAACACAATGTCTTTACAATTTAGAAGTATAACTATCAACTGATTCAGAAATCACCTGTTTTGTAAACGTATCTATTATTATTACTAGCTATCTTAATTCTCAGCTTCTTCTCCTTGTGAAAACACAGATGTTAAGTGCTATGTCTATATGCTGTTGCTATCCATCTTCAGATACATATCACAGGCTTCTTCAGCGAACAAGCTAATATACAATACTTATTTAATTAAATCCCTAGAGCCCTTTTTGTGAAGGTTTCCCAGTCTTAAGAAATAGCATTACTGCCTTCCCATGCCCTGGACCACCTGGTATCTTTCGGTCCATCACTGCTTCCTACTCTTCTCTCCTCAACTCATATATAAAGCCAATAAAGAATGCTTATTACCTCTACCTCCATTTAAAAAAAAACTGTCCAATTTTCTTCATTTACATTATTTAGTACGAATTTACACCCCTGCTTATTAAATTGACACAGTGAATTTCTAATAGCTCTTCTTACATTCCTTTGAAATTTCAACCTCTGCTTTACTACAGTATTTTGAAAATATTTTGAAACCTAAATCAGCCTTTATCATTTTTCTTCTTAAGTTCTACAAAGCCTTCTCCTCCATTTTGGTATAAGTTACAAACTTTTACATAGCCTGAACCACGGAGCATTCAGCTCTGCCAGGTTTACTAAAAAACAATGCTGCTGAACACCTTGCCATTTTCATCCTCTTTTAACACAAAAGTTAATTTTATCTTTGGCTTTTACATTGGACATGGTACCTACATATCTTTCTCACACATGGTTCTTTAAGTTCAAATATCATTTTTTCTAGATAAATCCCCTTCACCACTAAGTCAGTTTCTATTCTTGTAGCCTTACATCAACATGACATCTTATTAAGTGGTTTATTAAATTGTGTGCTTTCATGTTATCTAGCTAACTTTCTGTATAACATTATCTATATAATGAAACTATTGAAGTCTTCAGAATAACGTTCATCTTACATCTTCTGGATCCTAAACAATTTTTGGCAATCATGGATCAAATGAATATTTATTGAATGTATTATATGAATAATTTTCTTTAGTTAATAAATGTATGTGAACTCTAAAGATAATTTTAATCTTCATATCATTTTGGGAGTGCATTTTAAAGTATTTTTTAGCTATAAGAAAAAAAACAAACTTAAAAGGTGAGGAAGAAATTTGGAAGAACAGGATAAGAACATTAAATTTGTATACAAAAATCTTGTAATAGAATGAGCTCCTACACATTTTGTTTTAAGTAATTGGAAGGTTAGAAATATGCTTGATGTACAATCATCCTGATGAAGAATACAAAACACAAAACAGCCATTGTACTGTTTCCTTGCCTCCATTCATATTGCTTATATCTGGGATTGCTTACTGCCTAGAATATCTTTATATATGTATATATATATATATATATATATATATATATATATTCTTGAAAACTACCCAAAGTTACATAGAAAGCTCTATCAGTGTCCTGTAATCATCAGAGTTAAACAAAAGCTGTGTAGTCATTTCTTATAACACTCAGAATGAACATTCTCTTTGAAATATACATAAGGTCTTTGGATGTTAGCAAATCTTATTAAAAGGAGAAAAATGAGATAGTCCTGCAAATTTTTACTTTTGACTTAGTGGTGACTCTATTACAGTAACCTGTATTTTTCCCCTTTGAAAATAATAGGTAATACAGAATTAAAAAGAAATAAAATTATTTGATTCCTCAGGAGGTATACAAATGAAATCAGTAGTCAATAATCTAGGTGAGCAGCTATTCACAGTAGAGTCCTTAAGAGAATGGGACTTCTCAGGAGTGGAAACCCAGAGCACAGCGGCTGCAGTAAAGAAATAGTATACATGTTGTGGTAGCAACTTACTGAAGCCCCAAAAGTCTCACTAAAAGATGGGCACACAGAGCCAGAGACTGTAGCCTCTCATGGAGGAAATGATCTGAGGAAGGTAGAGGATCATCTACGTAGTGGGTCCTTTCCAGAGGAAGGAACAGTACAGGAAAGAGTAGCTGAAGACAAGAGGGCAAATAGTGAAACTAATAAGTATCTTCAGTTGTTAAAACGGAAAGATACAATTGGAATTTCCTACAATCCTCATAGGAAAACATGCTAGATGACCACTGAGAAAATTAAATGTAACTCACTGTAGGAGGAGAGTTTAAAGGAGGAATTTAAACTCAGCACTCAGAGTGCACCCTGTTAATGTTTAGCTTAACTGATTCATAAATTCAGCTATTAACTTATAAATGGTGTCAGATATGTTTATCTATTATACAAACTAAGTAAAAGCTTCACTTTATAAACCTTATCTGACAATTGGCTGTTTCCATACTAACAGAACTTTGATTTCCATCCTATGCATGGGGAAATGGGAGACTATTTTTTATGATATATAACCCAATTTCTTTACAGAGTAGATAACAAATAGATAGATAGATAGATAGATAGATAGATAGATAGATAGATAGATAGATAGAT
>CAJQZJ010034466.1:214854-261316 GCA_907164525.1 Lophiomys imhausi | reverse complement strand
GATAGATAGATAGATAGATAGATAGATAGATAGATAGATAGATAGATGATAGATAGATAGATAGATAGATAGATACATACATACATACATACATACATACATACACACATAAATGCAATAGTGGATAGGTACAAACATAGATGAGTGAAATGAAAACAAACAAAACGTGAAAAGTCAATAATCTTGAAAACTGTTTTGTTCATTGACATGGGACCAATAGGAAGCATTTCCCCCAAAATGAGTTGTTCTGTTCTATCTTAGATTTTTAAGTGGTTCACTCATGAGTAAAAAGTAACCTGGGTCTGTAGGACACTGGTAAATAGTTGTCTCTCCTGAGTTTTGAGTGTTTATAAAGAAACAGGAGTGAAAAACCAGTTATGTGGAATAAAGTAACATTTATAAAAAAATATGATTAAATCATGATACAGTAGCGACAACCATAAGAATAAACATTCATGGGCATGATCAAATGCACTGTGGGAATTAAGACTCATAAGGAGAGTCTGTGACAGTATCTTTCATACAGATTCTTTTGCAAATATATTCTCATTTTACCGTTCAGAAAAAAATCACTTTTCAGATGTTGCAAGGGCCAAAGATATACCAATTAATTATCTGCCTATATCATGGAAATTCTTGAAATATGAGGTGGATATAAATATAAATTTCATATAACACTACAGGATATGGGTTTTGAATTGGGTAATATGAACTAAAGAAAAGTACACATTTATCTTCATTTCTAAAACCATTTTCTAAAGTTTCCAAGTTATTTCATTTAAAATTTTATGTTGGTGAAATCACACCAACTCATAGTCAATTATGTAAATATATTCAATATTCACTCAACAAGCATTTATTTAAAGTTTCCTTTATTCAGGATGTGTGGTTACTTGCTCAGGGCCATTATTCCCTTGGAAGACAAAAAATTAAAAAATAAGTAACTTTCCTCAACTATATTCCCTGACTAGCAACAAAGCATTTATATTTCCAACATGTGTATAAAGCCCCAAGACAGAAAGATAGTTTTGATCTCAGCTTATTCCTCAAAAACACTTTGGCTTTGCTTTATTGATACATTATGTATAAAATTCAGGGTCTTTATTAACATCAAATGGATTTATTAAAATGTTACTAATGTTAGTGTGCTTTGTTGATGACATTCAGATTACAACTTAGCTATTCTAAAATCATATTAATGTAAGTGTGGAATTTTCCTTGTATCTCTTTCTGGTTCCTGGCTTACTTTAGGTAAATGGCTCTCTATCCCATGCCTTAATGTATTGCCACACCACAGACCAAAAACAACAGAGCTAGAAAGCACAGGCTAACACCTCTGAAAGTGGCAAAATAAACATTTCATCCTTTAGATGAAACAAACCGTGCCTGGTACAGAGAGATCTTATCAACATGGCCGCCTAAACAAGACATGACCACAGGCTATATCAGCAGGTATGCTAACATGAAAGGAGAAATCTCATGGTGCTTCAATGCTAGACAAAGATCTATAGGAAAATAAGAAATTCTGAGAATGGAATAAATAGTCTCACCAAGGAAGAACCTCCAAGTTGATTTATCCAACATCAAATGGTCATTCCTGAAATCACATATATACTAGTAAAATTGCATGGACTGAATATGTTGTATTTATGTATTTAAAATATAAGCACATATATTTAGATTATAAACATATATACATGTATATGTAATAGTAACTTAAGAAATATAGTTCATGAATTTGAATGAGAGCAAAGAGGCACATGGATAGCATTGGAGGGAAGAAATGGAATGAAACAATTATGCAATTATATTTTAATTGTTAAATATTTTAAGTGTGAAGTAATTGGAATAAACAGCATGTGACTTTTTTAACTAAACTATAAAATATTGGGACAGAGATATCAATTGGTAGACATCTTGGAAAGCATTTGCTTCCAAACTTAATCTGAGTTTGATTCTTAGAGCCCACATGATAAGTATTTTCAATAATTTGAGGTAATTACTATTTTAAGTTCACTTGTGTTAAATGTCTGATTGTGAAGACACAATCTCACAGCAAACCCCATCTTCTGCTGGCTCTGACAATCTTTTCATCCCTTCTTTCCCAGTGTTTTATGGGCCTTAGGTGCAGGCATGTTTTGTAGATGTATGCATAGGAACTGGGCTCTACAACTCTGTATTTTAATTGGGTTTTTTACTAAATGTTAGTGAAAACATTTACCCTGCTCAGTCTGTATAATATTACTAGTATGTGTCTTTTCAGGACTGATCATTTGGCACTGGACTACCAACTGGTGTACTCTTCTCTGGGTAGAACCAACCACCTTGGGCCCAGTTTTCCTTGGTTGCCAGCAATTCTCTGTGTAGGACTGAGGCTCTTTGAGCTTTTCCCTGACTACTTTGGCATGTTCATTGGTATCATCCTGGTTCAGTTAATGTTTGGGCAGTTTTGGCGAGACTTTTGGGTGTAGCTACTAACTAGATTTAAGACCCACTCAATAAGAGGGAAAGCAAGCATGCTACTGAAAACCTAGCTAACTATGTAAAAATTAGTGAAAAAAAATAGGCTTGAATTTGAAGGACACTAGGGAAGAGGCAGATGGGAGGGTTTAGAGGTCAAAAGGGAAAGAGGAAAATGTTGATTATAATCTCAAAAAAATATGATGTAATAAATGGCTTGAGAAAGCTGATATTTTATAATCTAAATTTTATTTTAAAATATCTTGTGTAATATCAGAACTCATTGCAATTAGCTTTTGAGTTGCATACTCTAAATGTTCAATACAGTACATGAGCACATCATAGCTCAAGCACTTACTGGTTGTAAGTTACATATAGCTAATCCTGGGTGAGAAAATGTGCTCAAACTTGGCTATAGTGAAAATTTGGGGATTTTTTTCTTTGAAAAACACAGAAATATTATAAGAATATGTTTTCATATTTATCCCAGGTATGTGTATATGGGGCTATGTCACACCAGCTGACTATAATTTACCTAGTGCTCTATCAAGGGGGGTGATTTTGCCAGTTGCAAATAGTTTCTGCGATTGTGTGACATTTGGAATTCTGGGGACTTTTTAGAGGGTATATAAATACTAGAGCCCCAGGAGGTGAGGTGGATTGTTGGTTGGTTGTTGGTTGTTGTTGGCTGTTATTGGTTGTGGTTGGTCATTGTTAAGGAGTCATGCACAAAGAAGAAACAGGAAGAAAAGGAAATTAGATATCCTGATGATGAAGATCAAACTTGACCCAAGGAGCTGGACTCCCTTAATCGATAGGAAGTAGTCTAACAATAACATTGCCCACTTTATTACTCCTGATTTTATTAAGTAATCTCTTTGCTCTCTGTCCTTTATTTTCTCTCTTAGCTAGTGTTAGGGGGTGGAAAGGGTGGCAAAATGGTGGAGAAGGATGGAAGAAACAAGAAATAGCAAATTCTGGTTACACTTGGCTTTACATGATTTAACATAAATTAACTGTATATTACACTAAGGAGAACATTTTATAATTTCCAACTATGAATAAGTATAAATAAAACCTTGCAGTTGGAGTATTTGATGTCACATGCCTGGAAACCCAACCATTGGGGGCAGAGGCATGCAGATCATCTTCAATAAGAAATAAAGTGGTGTGTTTATAGGGTGGAATTCTATTCATCACTAAAGAAAAATGAAAGTATAACACCTTCAGGGAGATGGAATATAATTGGAAAATGTTATACTGAATGAAGTAACCCAATTCCAGTAAGGCAAACACCTTATTTTCTCATGCAACTTTTAGACTCACATCTTTAGATTTCTGTGTTTAATTTGAAGTGAGTCTGTAGAGGCCAGGATCCTGAAATGGGGTGTGGCATGGAGACTGAAGAGGCAGACAACATACATGATATGAAAATGGAAAGGATGGTACATGGATGTAACGTTTAAATGGGAAGGGGTGAAAGAAATGGGAGAAAAGGTAAAGATGACAGTTGAAAAACTAAGGATATATTTTTTAAAAGCAGTTTAGGAACCTGATACTTAACTAAACAATATGTTTCTAGAAAGAAAAAAAATTGAGCTTCCATGGAATGACCCTGAGTGGAGTACAATACTGTCCCCAGAGGTCATATATTTTTAAGACAAAATCCTACGTGTGTGAGTGGTATACAACTCTATAAATTGTTACCCCAAGAACAAACAACAACTCCTCTAAAATTATAGGCCATTGTCTCTGCTCTTTGTTGCCCACTAGAGTATATGGTAATACCTTATCGCTAAAGGAACAATACATTTTAGATAGAGGACAGAGCAAACCAACTAGAACTGAGCTGCAAGGAGGTATCCCTGCTGGGTAGCTTCACAATGCCAGCAGGTGCTATGCAGGGTGTTCCATGAGAAAAATCATCAATCACCTCACCCAGCTGTACACCCCGTGTGCTACAATAATGACTTGCCAGACAAGAATGTCTATTGGTGTAAGAGTTGGCATGATTATTCTAGGAGAGAGCAAATGGCTTCCTGACTTGATCTGTTGCCTAAAATAGGGGAGGAGAAAAACAATTGCCTCTGTAAACCTGGCCAAACTTATGGCTAAGGATATTATTGGAATAATAATGTTCCTCCAATATAATATTGTTATTTGTTAAATAGTCATGTAATTAAATGACTTTCTAAATATCCATATTAATTTTCATAGATTAGTGCAATTCCTAGCTTTGCTCAGAGAAGCCACTTTTGGCAGTGGGTGACAATCAAGGTAGAGACTCAACTGTACAGAGAATAACTGATTTTTGAGGCAATGTCTCTATATTATCTGCTCCAAGGCATAGAGAACATCATGGAACAGAGAGTGGAAAAGCTACAAGAGCTGGAAGATGGTGAGGATCATCAGAAATTGCTGTCTTTTGAATATGATGTGGCTGCTAAAACATGAACAGTGAACAGCTGGAGCTACCTGCATAAGTTCTGAGCAAACAAGGACATGGAGTAGGAGGAGTTGGGAAGAAAGAGGATATCAGCAGAGTAAGATGAGTACATAATTGGGTGTGGATATGATCATAATAATTTATATACAGGCATGAAATGATCCAAATTTTGAAATACCTAATGTTAATTTTTAAAAGTCCAAAACAAAATCTCCCCAAATCTTAGAGCTTAATTAAAATTATTTTTCATGTGTACTTCTATGGATCTAACAAAGGTTTCTTAAATTAAAAAGTATTGGTTTAGGGAGCTGGAGAGATGGTTCATTGGGGATCTAACATCAACTGCTGGCTCCTGTAGGCAACTCACACAGACACTCACACACGAGTTAAGAAACAAAAACATTTGAGCTTTTGATCTTAGCCATTCTGACAGGTGTGAGATGGAATCTCAGAGTCGTCTTGAGTTGCATTTCTCTGATGATAAAGGATGCTGAGCATTTCAAGTGTCTCTCAGCCATTAGGAATTCCTCCTTTGTGAATTCTCTGTTTAGCTCTGTTCCCCATTTTTTGATTGGATTATTTGGTTTCTTGGCATTTAATTTCTTGAGTTCTTTGTAAATTTTGGATATTAGCCCTTTGTCAGATGTGGGGTTGGTGAAGATTTTTCCTGATCTGTAGGCTGCCATTTTGTTCGAATGACAGTGTCTTTTGCCATACAGAAGCTTTTCAATTTCATGAGGTCTCATTTATTGATTGTTGGTCTTAGGGCCTGAGCTGCTGGTGTTCTGTTCATGAAGTTGTTACCTGTGCCAATGAGTTTGAGGGTTTTTCTCACTTTCTCTTCTAGCAGATTTAGTGGTGGGAGTACAGGCTTGTTCAACCACTATGGAGGTCCGTCTGGCAATATCTTAGAAAACTTGGAATAGCTCTGCCTCGGGACCCAGCCATACCACTTCTGGGTATACATCCAAATGACTCCTCACTGAATCACAAGGAAGTTTCCTCATCTATGTTCATAGCAGCCGTATTTGTAATAGCTAGAAACTGGAAACAACCCAGTTGTCCCTCAACCGAAGAATGGATTAAAAAACTGTGGTACATCTACACAATGAAATACTATGCAGCTATCAGAAACATGAAATTATGCAATTTTCAGCCAAATGGATGAACTAGAGAAGCTCATCCTGAGTGAGCTAACCCAGACTCAGAAGGATGCACATGGCATCTATTCATTATAGTTGGATTTTAACTATATAGTACAGGATAACTGTAATAAGAAATATGGAAATTTAATTATTTAGCCAGTATTTATATTATCATTAATCGGTTTGGTGCCATTAAGCCTTAAGCCACCATTATAAATGAGCACACAGACACCACATGGATTTTAACAAGCCTTGGCCTGAATTGAGCAATTTCGCCCCATCTAAGATAGCTCTTAGATCTATTACCCAAATATGACCCCATATATACATATTTCCCCTTGGACTGCCATACTCCATGATATGCTGATGTTCCTGGCCATATGGGATGAGGTTCCTTTTTCTAATCCATGGTGTGTGCCTCCTTCCTGCTGCTCCTGGCTGGAATCCTTCTTCTTCCTGCTGTTGGCTGGAATGCTTTAATCTTGTGTATAAAGTGTAGGCTTCCTGCTCTAATCTCAGGAAGTCTCACCTTTCTCTGTCTTTACCCAATCTCAGGCCTCGGAATTTTATATAACCAATCAGAGTCAATGTAAGTAACAGACAGCAAGCAGGACCAATTAGCATTTAGAATATTTAACACTACCCCAACAGATAACTATACTACAACAACACACCAAAGGGAACATGGACATAGACTTTTTTTTTCTTTTTTCTCCCTGTCAATGAGACACTTTTCCCTAGTGGTACTGCCTTGTAAGCCCCCAGTATATGAGGAGGCTCTTGACCCTCATATGACTGCTGAAGTGGGACAGGGGACTGTTATGTAAGGGCACTCCACTCCAGAGAAGTAGGATGGAAGGGATAGGGAATAGAGGGTGGGAGGGTGGGACTGGGAGGGGGAAGATGTCACTATGATAGAGAGGTAACCTGAAGCAATAAATAAATAAATTAAAAAAAGAATTCATTATTGTTTATCAGTGATTTGTATCAAATAAAACAGTATTAAATTTTTTTAAAAAGAAATAAAAACAAAACAAAAAAACTTTAAATGCAAAAGTACTGATTAGATGATCAAAGCCACTTATATCTTTTTAAATGTGCCAATTTCACTTTTCTAGATATTTAACTATAACTTAAAACTGCACTTGGAAAAATTTTAAGTTTACAAGATTTTTTTAGTAAAAGTAGCTGAGTTTCTGAAAATATTTTCTCTTCATTCTAAATCAACCCAGAGAATCATGTATACTAGTTAATAATATAATTAAATATAAAAAGTGATAATGTAATACTAATATGTATCAGTAGCCAATAATTGAGCAAGGAGGAATAGAGCTTTGTCTTCAGTTGTATATCCAGTATTAAGTCTACCAAGGCTCCAATAAACAGTTCCAAGTTTGTGGCCCTGGCTTAGATCAGTGGGTCCCAAAACAACAGAAAGGCATGAATATGGGAAGTGACCTGTGGGGAAGAGGAAAGATGTCAGGGCTAGAAAGGTGATGGGAGACGGTGAGAGGGCACAGTAAACAGAATTTACAATTCACTATGTGTATTCATGGAATATACACATTCTGTATATTTCCATGTATGTGTGTGTGTATGTACGCATATCTACGTACATCTGTATACATGCATCTTTATATACAAGTGCATGTGTATATGTATATACATATATATGGTGTATAACTTTCACAATTATCACTATGAATAAGAGATTAGCATCATTATTAGACATTAACATATATGGACAAGAAATCTGAAAAACCCTTAATAGCTCCTAATTCATTATGTACCTAGTGACTACCAAGTCAAAGGCCTTATTCTTTTTTTTTAATAATTTATTTTTTATTTCTTCAAGTTACATCTCAATCACAATCCCCTCCCTACTCCCCCCTCCAGTCCCACCCTTCCACCCTCCTCCCCCTCAGCCCCACCATCCTCTTCCCTTATTTTTTTATTTTTTTTAGTTTAAGGTATTTATTTTTCCCCCCAACAGCTCTCCCTTTCAGTACAAATAATGGTTCTTTTTCTTATAACTATAAATACAATACAAAACAACAGAAATAAATAGGCCACGATTATAAGAGTTATATGGCTTAGCATACATTCCCAATGTCCAGTCCATATGTATTTGGCACCTGACTTTAACATTCTACTATCTAACCATCTCCATGACTTTAAACTCAAAGGCCTTCTTCTTAACACCATATGTAGAAGTTCTCATTTTCAACACCACCATTAAAAGTCACAGCAAGTGAAAGTTATTTTCTTCCTTTATACAAAAGATGCTTTTAGGTCAGAGTGGAAAGGCACTTGCATGAGTCAAATCTGAAGAGCTATTCTCCAAACTTTTGTTTAGAGGCTTTAGACTTCCTTTGTCTATGATAAATTATGTTCCAATATATTTCTTAATTTTTCAAACTTTACTATCAGTGAAATCGCTTCCTGACAACAAAACAGCCAAGGACTTCATTGAGATACTTTTGAACTTTTGGGGTCATATCACCATTATGCTGATATGCAAAACTTGAATTTTAAAAGCAGTTGTTTCTAGTATAATCCTGTTAGTAGAGAGAAATAACTTCAATTTTACTTCCAGGCATCTTTCTAAGAGTACCATAAAATAAGGATGGTTATACCATGATAACTATTGCATAATATTCAACCTCAAGAAAAGAGGTACTTATGCCTTTAGGTACATTATAAAGTGCTTACTGAAGGTGACTAAATGCTTCAAATGCATATTTATCATTCGCAACAACCTTTGGAGAACGAGTGTTATCACAGTTCTACTATAAATCAACAGAAGCACAAACACAATTAATGAATTTACTCACCTCCAGGTACTAATGAGTAGAAAGACTAAGCATGGACTCAAAATTTACCCAACACCCCCTCCGGCACTCATCCCTTTTCCAGCCTACCCACACCATGGATTTAGAAGTGCACCTCATTCATAGCTCCACACAGATCTGGGCGTATGTCTGTCTGGCATGTTCCAGTGAACTGAGCATATAGGCAGGATAGCGATAGCAGATATGTGACTTCTGACTTGCTTAAGCTCACAGAGAATTGACTTTCTCTTGCAACAAACCATGTGTGTTAGATAATAGCTAGGATCAAGTTACATGATAAGGTATTTTAAAATAGTATTTATGTATTTCATCTACATATTGAATAGTGTCATTAAAATGTACCCAAAAAGTATATTGATAATATACTATTATTTTTACTGCTTTCCATAACTTTTCTGTAGGTTACATATGATCAAACCAGTCATGGAGAGCTGATCTCCTGTTCTGTCTGTGGCATGGGTGAGTTTAAATTTGTAAAAATGAATAAAATGCCATTTCTTCCCACAAAGAGTAAAGTATACCTCAAGAAATATTTGTAATTAATGTTTAATATTGTTAACATTATGAAACTAAGACTATGCTATGCAATTTACATTAAACTATTTGAAAAAGTCACAAAGACATTAATGAGGGCAAAATGTTTACTGGTAGTGTACTGCTAATGTATTTTAAATTATTTTATATGTGTGCATATGCATATGTGTGTATATATATGGCAATAGACATCTATTTAAAATGCAGTTTTTGTATGCATTTTTGTCTTTTTCTGGTATTTTTAGATGGCATGGATGATAAGACAGCATCAGATATAGATAGAATGATAATATGCAAAAGCATACAGAATTCTCACATATAAATGCTGTCTAGTTATTTTAAGACATTTTGTGAAACTACTAAAGTAGTGAGGCTGGGACAATGATGCATCAACTGAATTAATCACCATCATCACTCTTCTAAAGGAAAAACAAAGCAACTTCAGCACACTCAATCATCAAGAACACCAGGAGAATGGAGTCGCATAAAACCAGGGCTGGGTCCTATTCCTAGTAGGTAATGTGGTTAGAAAACTCTAAAGTGAAAGCAGTTCAACACTCCAAGAGTCTGAAATGCTAAGGGGTGGGGGGGGGAGGAGGAGGGAATTTAATGTCCTTGTCTTCTTTTTTCTTGTGATTTCATTTCCTTAAATATAAAATTTTAAAATAAAACGTTTCTTTATAGAACTCCAGAAAATCCTGGAACCAGATATTTAAGCCTACCAATGGAGAATTTTACCCAAGAGCTAGAGTAAAAGAAAGTGACCTACTAATACTGAAGATGGAGTTAGGAATCTTTCTTTTCATAAATGCTGTCAAATATAAGGTGAGAACTTGTCTAAGATAAAATTCCAGCACAAATATAGGAGTAATTCCACAGCATCCATACCTTGTACTCTTTTATAGTTGCCACTGATTCAAATGCATATCTGTACCATGTACTATATTGCTTATGGATAATCCACTCACAAAATACCTTCACATAGGACTCCTAGGAATAAGGACTAGTCACTATTGTGACTTAGGTTAGCCAGAACATGCTAATAATTACACAGTTAAATTCAAGCATTCCTCTAAACAACCACGGTTTTATATTTTAATCTTTGTTTTATTTAAAAACATAGAAGAGTGAAATAATAGCTACATTATTAGATTAAAGAAATAATGGTGATGCAATTTATAAATAAATAGCTATGTGTTTTAAAATTATATCATTGTAGGTTTATGCCATATGACCCTAGGAAATAATGTTTTCCTCTGTGTGATATATTTTCCAAATGCTATCCTATAGATCAATGTGGAGATTGCTACTACAGACCACAAGCATGCATAATATTGCAAAGGTGAGATTGCTGAAGCAGCAGTTATTGGTAATTTCTCACATATATGTGTGAAAAGAAAAAAATCAAAATGGCTCAGTGCATTTCTGTTCATTCATTGAGCTCTGGGAATTAATTGCTCTTCTACTGCTCAACACTAACAATGAGGAGCAGAAAACAAATGAGGGAATATAAACATAAGAGATGAGCTCATTATTTTATGTTTACCTTACCTTTACATGCATCTCTAACATGTAAAATTTCATAAATGTGTGTACATTCCTTACTTGTGTACAATGTAAGAGCTTATTATAAGTGTATTTGGTGAGTTTATTTTAGTATACAAGATAAGAAAAGGAAAGGCAACAAAAGCCTTTTCTAAACAAACATCACTAAAATATATGGCATACATTTTTTCTAAAGAGTATAATTCAAATCACTGGCATCAGCAGCAGCAACGGTCTTCTGTTTACACCATGTGAAATACCAGAGAGATGATCACTTAGCTTTTGTTTTGGTTCCAATTCATTTTTTTTTCAAGAAGTGTAATTAAAAAGTGCATTAATGCCACCAATTATGGCCTCCAAGGGACCAGAAACCCCATGTTACTCCATGATGGAACACAACTGAGCTGCAAACATCCATTTACCATTATAATACTCATTAATCCTGCCAAAAACAACTCGTTATGGGACTTCAAGGAAATCATCTCATAGGCAAACACAGCACAGAATCTGTCAGGGCACCCTCACGGTGAAATTGCAGAGGTGACGATTTGAGTGTCATTAGTATATGAACTCAAAACTATGATTTTTTTAGCTATCTTTGAGACAAGAACTTATTGCAAAATAACTGACTTAAATGTTCTCCTTTTACATCAAAGTCTTAATATATAAGTAACAAAATCAAAACTGAAAAAAAAAGTTCAGAATCGCACTACCCAGTTCTACCAGAAATAAGTATGCCTTATTAGAGAACAAATACATTAGGATTTCTCTCATCACTGTAGTGAATAAAAACATTCCTAAAACTTCTAGTACATTTTTGAGGTTTGATCTAAAATAAAACATAAGTCTTTCATTTTTAATCTCTATAAAATCTCTCTCATTCTTTAATCAATTCAAGGTATCCAAATACTATGTAACCTTTTTTTCTATTTCCAAATTCAGAAACGTGTTGCACTAAGTAGGAGCTTGTTGATGATTGGATGTAAATGTTATAAGGAAAGGGTCCTCAAATAACATCCAGCAAAAAATTAATTCTCTGCTATCATAATTTCATAAGCAATTATTACCATGATAAATGACTATAAAAATTATTTAAAGTACACTATCAATCCTGATGTCTTAAACCAAAAACAAACAATTTTGTTTCTTTTATAGGATTTTTTTGTCTGAATAGAATTTATCTACATAATAATTTTCAAAATTAAGCTTAGAAAAGACATTAACAAGCCAATTTTAAAAGTATTTGTATTTAATATATTTATTTAAGGTTTGAAGGAAGCAAAAAAAAATATAAAAATTAGTTTTTAGTGCCTGAACATGTATTTTATACAACTACTAAAAATAAAAATTATATACATATTTGAATCCAATTAAGTCAGCTTTTAAAAATTGTAAATGTTCACTGAGTGTTTCAAGCACTTATATATCTTATGAAAAAGATATAACTTTATGCTCTTACAAAATCCTAACATGAAACTTTGTTATAATAAATTTTGAAAATTCAAGTGTATGAAAAAAGTTGAAGAAAATTATAAAATGTATAAAACAAAAGTAAAATCTGTCTTTATTCTTTTTTCAATATTTACGTTAGGAAATTTAATTCTTGAGAAAAAGTATAAAGTATAAATTATATGCATCCATGTGTGCAATTATCAATTTTCTATAACATGGAAACCTTACAGACCTTAAATTCTGGGAGACCTCTCTGTTTTATTCCCTATGGAATGGTCAACTTTTGTCTTGAAGTAAATAGCTGGAGAAGAAGTAGCTGCTTCTTTGATGAGATTTTTCCCAAGATATCATGGTACTGTCTGGAAAGCTATTTTGTTTGCTGTATTTCCATCTCACACCTGTGAGAATGACTAAGATCAAAAACTCAAATGACAGCACATGCTGGCAAGGTTAGGGAGAAAGGGGAACACTCCTCCATTGCTAGTGGGCATGCAAACTTGTACAACCACTGTGGAAATCAGTCTGGTGATATCTTAGAAAACTTGGAATAGCTCTACCTCAAGACCCAGCCATACCACTTCTGGGTATACATCCAAATGATTCCTCACCAAACCACAAGGACATTTTCTCATCTATGTTCATAGCAGCCTTATTTGTAATAGCTAAAAACTGGAAACAACCCAGTTGTCCCTCAGCCAAGGAATGGATTAAAAACAAAAACAAAAACAAAAAAACTGTGGTACATCTACACAATGGAATACTACTCATCCATCAGAAACAACAAAATTATGCAATTTGCAGCCAAATGGATGGAACTAGAGAAGCTCATCCTGACTGAGCTAACCCAGACTCAGAAGGATAATCAGATTTTAGCCATATAGTACAGGATAACAATACTACAGCCAATGCACCAAAGGGAATAGGAACATAGACTTTTTTACCTGTCAATGAGACACTTTGCCCTAATGGTGCTGCCTTGTAGACCTCCAGTGTATGAGGAGGCTCTTGGCCCTTATATGACTGCTGAACTGGGGCAGGGGACTGATATGTAGGGACACTCCACTCCAGAGGAGTGTGATGGAAGGGATGGGGGTAGAAGGTGGGAAGGTGGGAGGGCAGGACTGGAAGGGGTGGAAAGAGGACACTGTGATGGAGATGTAACCTGAAGTCATAAATAAACATTAAAAATTAAAAAGTAAATAAATAACATTGAAGATACACACAATTGCGCGTGCACACACACACAGAGAGAGAGAGAGAGAGAGAGAGAGAGGGGGGGGGAGAGAACAAACCATATAGAGATAAGAGAGATAAGAGTACAGCAAACACTGACAGAAAAGTTATTTGGCTGAGAGGCTGAGTGCTGGCTTCAAAAAGGCCTACAGAATGCAGACCTGGTTTACTGTCAGTCTAAAACTGAAATAACAATTGCACAGTTATTATAGACATTGTTCACAGTCATTTCATAAGAATTATTAAGATCAAACTAAGATTAATGTGTAATTTCATTTTAGAAAAAAATCAAAGCCACATCTACCATTCAATTCTTTTATTCTAAAATTGCACCCATTCCTAGTCTTCCTATTCACAGCTTTCATGATCAATGAAATTCCAGCATACACCACCAACCATCAATGTTGCTGGAAAATGTATTTAAACATTGGTTAGAGAGCAATAACACAAGATATTAGGATTTATTTTCATAATGACATAATCAATCTAATTAGACTGACATGTAGGCCAATACTTTTTATGATTTTATTACCTAACCAGGATTTGTCATGATTTAATTCAGTTGTTTCTAATAGCTTTTTTAATTTTACACAAATTTTAGAAATCTGAGTTTATCCTTACATATTTTGTTTTCTCTTCCTTGTTGGAACAACAAACTGCCAAAAGCATGATTATAATGGACCTATATCACAGTGTGACAGGCCAACCCATCTTTTAATGAGGTCCTCAACAATAAATGCTTAAACAGTGATACTCTATTGCCTGATATTTCTTTTTAATCTTTTTCCTCAACTAGTAGTCTAATAATGTGACATTCTTAGCTTATGTAAGTCATTTAGAAGAGATAGCTTCAAAACCATAGACTTCAAACTATAAATGGGTCATGAAGAGAAGTGTGAAAGACAGTCTATAAAACTCCAACCTCTCATTCTACAAAGGCTCAATTTATCAGAAAAAACAAACATGAAGGTTATACTGCCTTCCTTTTGAACTGCCTTAGAACAAGTGAAAATGGCTTCACTTTGGGAGGTTTGTCATTGCTCTAAAAAATTAAAGGTATAATATAAAGATAAAAGAACCCTAAGCATGGACTCTGTCCTTACATTAACAGGTTGTATGATGTAAAAGACCTGAGACTCATAAAATAATAAATAAATGAGAAATTTGCAAAATTCTAAAATAGAGAGAAGATATCTATGGATAGAACATATAAACAAAAACTACAAATGCTTTCAAATTAAAATACAAACACTAGTAATTAAAATGGTTTATCTAAATCTATAAATGTTTGGCTGGGTGTTGTTCATCAGCAGAGTGGGTACTCCTGTGGATAAGGCCTTAGGTTTACCTCTGTCACCACAGAGCAAATCAAATATGCCTAAGAATTTTAAGTAATATTCAAAAATTTTAAATAAATTTTAATATGGATATTAAATAATGGATAATTCATTTCTCCTGAATTATTTGTTTTATTTGTTCTTATGCCTCAAGCACATCCTAAGGATTTAGTAAATGTTGGATGTACAATGATGAAATACTATTAAAATACAGCAAGAAGCAAGATAGCATTTTCACAAAGCAGGTAGATTGTGGTGTGAGTAGTGACTCTTCTACTTAGTGATGTGACCTTAGTATATTCATGATAAATGTGGGTGATTGTACTTTATTCCTTAAGTAAAAGATTTAGAGCATTATTTTTATATGTATAATAAGAGTTTGAGAGATATGATCTAGTATCATAATTATTTACTGTGTTTTCAAAGAATGCATCGAACAAATCAAAATAAATTTGAAATTATATCAGATTAAAATATTTTATAGTAAATATTATATAACATTTATTATTATATTGCAAATATAGTATTTCCATTTTAATTTTACTATTTATTATAGGTATTTTGTAACTCCAGTAATCCAACAAATGATTATAATTTTTCAAACAAAGGGAAACAGCAATAAGAACTTCATAAAGATGCTTGACAGTCAAATTATCAAGTAAAACAGTAACAAGGCCAGTTTGAAGACCCTGCGGTTTGTAATATGACTATTCCTTACCATGGTGTCTCTAAGCAAATGCTAATGAAAGCATATAATGTCTAAGAATCTTGTTTCCCAGGACTGAAAAGACATAGAAGGATTGTGGCCAGAGACTCTCAGAATGTACACAAAACATGGTTTCTACACAAGCTACGGCACTAAGAAGACCTAGTAGCTCATCACACACACTGAGCAACAAGAAAATACAATGGAAACTGTGTGACTTTTTCCAAATGTAACAATTTACCAGATATATAATCGACATATTTAAGTGTAGCCATAATCACCAGTAGACTGAGTCATTTCCTTTTGAACTGGATTTCTAAACATGTCTTTGCACAAGAGAGTTTAACACTTCTCTTGCTTTTATTTTATGTGTATATGTCTATGTATCATAGGCATGTAGTTCTTGCTGAGGCCAGAAGAGGGTGTTGGTTCCCGCAGACTTGCATTCCACATGGTGGTAACCACACCATTTGGGTCCTGAGAATTAAAACCCCATCCTCTGGAAGAGCAGCCATATTCTACCATTGGCCTGGGCCAATCAGTGTAGACACTGACACAAAATAAAGCCCATCATATCATCTATAGGCTTGTACTAGTCTGTGTCACTTCTGTCCTCGATCTACATAGTACATAAAAGCTTACTCCAATGATCTTCAGTTATTCCCACTACACAAAATACATCAAGAAGCTAAACCTTAGGCTTTCTACAAAGTATAATCATAGTTAAGGAAAGATACATGCTTATTATAACTTCTATGGCAAGAGGGCTGAGATACAGACTAAAAAGAGCTGAATATATGAAAATAGCATCTTTAATGGTCTTTTGGGTATGGACTAAAAGTCATTGACTTTGTCCAAAACCTTTCAAATACTTGATACTTAAGTTTTCAAACAATTAGAAGCTAATAGCTTTAGAGATTAAAAAAAAATTTTTGCACATGAAGTACGCAGCATAGAAAAGTAACAGAAATATAGATGTGCTCATCTAAATGAATGAAACATATTATCAATGCAGTTGTAAAATCTGATGCCAGATATTGATTACTATGAACATAATGAATTTCACAATCTATATGATCATAATCTTGTTATTAATGTGCCTTTCAGATCATAATCATATGTACTTCAGAAAGCTAAACCAAATAGCAAAAGTTTTTCAATTCAAATTACTGAAATTATGTATAAATGAATGCTTGCAGTAATGTATTATAATTGAATTTCTTAAAAGTACATGGTATCAGACTGACTATATGACAGAAATATCACTTCTCTGTATTGATTAAACTTTAGAAAATAAATGCAATGGAATGTTCAGATGATCTAACTATACTCATTATCTTTTCCCACAAGCAGGGATGATAGAAATGAATGTTGGTGCTGCGAATATTCCCATTATGCTGTTCCCAGAGGATCACCTCATTTGCTATGTTGGAATATCCTCAATACTAGTATATTGTGAATTTAGATAAGTATACATTACTACACATGTGAGAGCAAATTTTGTAATCAATTTACAAAGGCAAGTGAATTGTGGAACTGGGTGTTGGAGTGACAGATTTCTTCTTTAGTGCTGTTTAGCACCTTTAGCAGCAGTGCCTGGAAATCACATGAAGTGGAGGGACAGCTATCCCATTTCAAGTGCTTTATAAAGATACAATTCATTGAAACTTCATGATTTTAAATGATTACAATATTACACTATATTGTTGCTTATTGAATTGCATATTTTATATCTCCAAGTTCCTATAATGGTGTTTGGCCCATGGCCCTTGCTTAACAAATCTGTATTATTAACTAAAGAAGTATTTTTTTTCAGTGAAGTGTTTTCTGTTTCTAATTCTTTTTTCTTCCTTTGTTCTTTCAGATCATGTATATTAAATTTAGGTAACTTTTCAACTAGTGTCCTCTCACCTTGCCTATTCTGCCTAAATGTTCTTTAATCATTAGATGCCAGTTTTATAGTTGTTATTTTATGTTGCTAGAACAGAAAATAATAATAATAATTTTTTGGCCCAAAGCACCAGTGCACTTCTCCTTTTATACCTGTAAGATTATGATTTTCCTCATCACCTTGTGCTCCTTAGATAGCCTCTAGACATCCTTTAATGGATGCATTGAGTCCTGGACATGTAGCTCAGTAGCAGAGCCTTTTCTTATTGGTGATGTACAGGCATCACCAATAAACAAAATCCTCAGCACCCCCAACACATACACATATACAGACACACACACAAACACATGTATATGGGAGCACAAACATGTATGTACATACATGGGCATACACAAGCACACATACACGAAAACCCACGCATTCATGTACACTGGCACATGAATATGTATGCACATGCACAGCCATACATGTGCATACATGTACACAGCACACATATGCACACAGGTACACAGAAACACACACATATGCATGTACATGGGCACACACATATGCATAAACATACACAGGCATACACGTGTATGTACATACTCAGGCACACACATGATATCTATATAATGTGTATATATATATCACATATGATTATGTACAACTTGTTTTCTGTTCTAACTATAGAACCCTATGGTGAGAACGTAGTGAAGATTGCATATACATAATCTAAAAATAACACAGGTAGAAATAGAAACAAAGAAGACTGAAAGAAGTCATGTTAATGAGACTCATCAGTCTAGAATCCTTTGAAGACTTTTTTGATATTGCTATTGATCTTCAAATAGTTGCTACAATGCAATGGGACAAATCACCAGTGCTGGTATTTCTATATTCATTACTCGGATTTCAAAGAAGTTAACGAAAAACAAATTAGAATAAAAGCAATATTAATTAGACTTAGAAAATCATCATGTATGTAATTAACTAAAATTGTACTATAATGATAACCAGAAGCATCATTAACATAAAAATTTCCAGTCACACAGCTAATTTTACCTTTAACAACTGATAAAAGATTAGTACATCCTTTCATAGCAATGCTATAGAACTGTCCCTTTGTGAATCAATAAACACCTGAAACTTTCAAAACTTCCAGTAGCATGTAAGTCCCATCCTACTGGTGTGTCTTTCAGCTCTGGGGATCTCTCATTTCTAAGTGAAGGGTGACAGGGGAACAAATTATTATGACTTATTGTAAGGTCAAATAGTACAAATAGAATTTTACTTCTGTTATTTACCATTAAAATGTGAAAATTATAGTAAGAGACATTTAAAAATATGTGCTTTTTTTGGAGTCTAGAATATATTTTGGCTTTTCAGAAAACCAACTCAAAAGTCACTTTGAATAGTTATCAGTCCAATACTGTCCCAAAAGGGTCACATGTGGCTTTGTGCATCTAGGAGGTGAACAAGCCACTTGATGCTACCAAGTTAAAATATTTTGATTTCCACATTTTCATTTCTTAAAATTACAGTTTCTAAGGAATATAATAATATATAATAATTATTACAATTACAATTAATATAATTATAATATATAAATAATTATAATAAAATAGTTATATTATAAAATTTATATAGCACACAAGCATTTTGCCAGTATATCTTAGCTGGAAATAGTGTACTTACATATAATATTTAAAAGTTTATTTTAGGTGTTAAAAAATAAACACGTACATACATGTGCTCAATTATCTTATTATTTAAGTCATATATTTGTGAAAATATGTGTATACATTCTAATAAACTTGTATCTACATATATGGTAGAAATTATAAGATTCTTGATCAGCTATACTTAATATATAAAAAAGTTGCTTTATTACCCAGAAATAATGTCTTCAGTGAAAATTTTAAAAATGTAATGAATCAAAACACATACAATTTGCTTTATATATTTTTGTCATTGAAATTTAAATAGCTTTTTAAACTGTCCTAGAATCAATGTGTCCCGAGCATGGCTAGATTCCATATGTACTCTAGATATTGTCCTATTCTACCAAAGACATCATTTCAGAACAAAAATAGTTACCTTTTCCCCAGGTCACATGGAAAGCAATATCATCAATACTGACACCTGCTGTATAAAAAAGATGTGACCAATGAGACTGACCCTATTGGAAAACCATGATGGTTTACTTCAAAGGTATATTGGGCAAACTCATTAATAGCATGAATCCAAAATCCAAAGATGATCTGGAACTTGCTTTGACAAAAGTCAGGTTCATTTACTTTAATACACTGTCATGGATACAAGAATCCAAGCATCTCAAACCTAAATGCAGTATGCAGTTAACAGCTTATAGTGTTTGCTTCTTGCCACTTGGAAACAGTCATATCCTACAGCATTGTCAGTACTAATTTATTCAATAAATTTTCCCCAAAAAGTTTTACATGCACTGAATTTTTAGTAAATTACGTATTCTGATCAAACTAATTGAAGAAGCAACTTTTAAGTAAAAAAAAATTGATTTAGACATTTGTAATATAAATAATCAAATAGTTTTGATTTCTTAATTATACTGTATCTACAGTTGAAAGAGACAAAATGAAATTCATATGCCTTTCTCATGATTTCAGTCATTTAAAAATAATTAGATGCCTGCAAAAATGTAAGGTAAAAAAAACACATGATCCAGAATTATATTCAGATTTTGATCTTATAAAGAGATTTAATTGAGACATTACCCATAAATATATTACAGTTTATTCTCTATCTGACAAATCCTACTGGGCAATAATGTTTTGTACTCTAGACCTTGACTCTGTTGTTATTCTAAAAAAAAAGTAGTCTTTAGCTCATGCAAAAGTGTATAAACACATATTTATGTTCACAGTGTGAAATGCAGATCATGGAGCTTCAGAAATAGTCACTGAGCATGCTCTCCTTTTTTAAAGGAGCTGTGTCCTTTAATTTTATGCTAAATGATATTTTCTTCACTGTATGTATAGTCATTGCATTTTTATAACAAATAGTTTTATACTTTGATTAGAATACTGAGCATGATTTCATTTCAGGGTTCTGAGCTTGTCAAGTTCACATAAAATAAAATAAAATGTAAAAACAACCATCCTTGTATCTGCAAGCAAACTACCCTTCAGTGAGTGCCACCGTCGTCCCCCTGAGCTACAGAACTGGTTAGCTCCAGCCTCCCCTGAGTTTACAGCAAATTACTGAAAGCAGGGCTCGCATAAAATTAAATCATAAATTATCTGACTGCTATCTTACTGCCTTCTGATATAGACTTTCTACACATTTTAAGTGGAACTGACGTGAGCAGAGCTCACTTAGAAGCAGCTGCCAGCTGAAGGTGCAAATACAGAGGTCACCTCCATGTACCCTTTGTTGCTGTCACCTTCGAACTCCTCCTAAATTACTAGGTGCTAATAATAATAATAATAATAATAATAATAAATACCCTGGCATCTCAGCCAGCCTGGGTGCTTAGTCTTGAAAAGGTGACTTTCTTGTGCTATAATAACTAATTTAGGCAAGTACGCCAGTCATGTTCAGCTAGCCCATGAAAGTAATAAGGTTTCCATACAGGCCAGCAATTTCGCAAGAATCACCAAAAAGGGAAAAAAGAGAAGGGAGGGAGAAAGAAAGAAAAGGAAGATGGAAAAAAAGGGGGGGTAGAGAAGATAGGTGACCCTACCTCTATCAGTTTTCTCACCATATGAAATAAAATTTCCATGTGGCACTTGTGTCTGATGCACAGCATGGTGATTTATCAAAGATGCAAAGAGCATGCAGAAACAATCTTTATTACATCCATTTCCTGCTTGTCAGCTGAGATCATGTTGGCTGTTCATTAAAGAACTCATGCAGGTGAGAGGAATATATCTCGATACCTTGATAGATTGTCCGCTTCCCCACTGTGACAGCCGCTGGATGGATTGAGCAGCGGGGAAAATGAAGAAAAGCGCTGACTCGGAAGCTCTGCTGTCAGATACATTTTTACATAGGCAACCATGTCATTTCAGCTAAACAAACACCCCCTCCGTATAATGTATTGGATCTAAGGCCCTACCCCCCGCTTGCCAGGGAAACAATTATGAGGATTATGTTCAGCGATCATGTAAAAATGTAGTAAAGAATTAGAGCTGAAGAGCATGGTGTTACCGGCTTGTTTTTGCTTTGGCCTCTATTGTTATTACAAATGGAAGTAGCCGATAACAAGGCAAAACCTGCTAACAAAGTTGGTGGTAAAAGAGCATCAAATAATTTAACCATTTTTTGAACTAAAGAAAAGTGTTTATGCCAGAATCCAGGGACACCAGCAGACTTTTCCCTGCCTTAGTTAATGAAAATTCCAGCCCTGTTTTGTGATGGTATTCAAATTCCTCCTTGTCTTGCATCTCACCTTTGCACCGCCAGTTGCCTTTCCAATCAGACTGTAATTTGGGAAACAATATTCCACAGCAGTTGTGCCTTTGGAGGCTGACAAGCTGCAAACAAGGGGCATGGATATATAGCACCAATTAAAGAGATCAGTTTATTACCAGATTACTTGGCAACAGGTTCTATTCTGAAGTTTACCCAAATGAATAAGCCCCAGAAAACAGCTGAGAGTACAGCAGGAACAAAGTGAACATTTTTCTTCATCTTAGTCCCTTTCGTTGGCTTTGATTATAGTCTTTGACTTTTTTGCCAACCTTTACTTAAAGCTTTGAAAAACCTTCCAGCTTGAGGCCTGAAAAAAATAATTAAAGAAACTACCAAGTAGTTTATAAGATGATAGTCATGTTGCCATTAAAGAGATGGCCTGCTCCAGCCAGTGGACATAGAGTAGCTGCTTTCCTTTGTTTTTTGTTTTTTTTTTTTTGTTTTTGTTTTTTTTTTTTAATTCACGCAACTGTTTAGTTCAAATGGAGGGACCCGTCTCCTCTTGATCACTCTCTGCAAACTATAAATCTGGACTTGGGTTTCATAAAGCAGATAGCACAGACCAAGACTAAAAGCCAGATTTGAGTCTGCATTTAGACTTAGCCCACATGTTTAATTAGGTAGATTAATGAGCAAGCTAATAAAGCATGTTGTTTGCCAAATATCAAGCAGATGAGAAGTTGTTATCACATTAAGTCACGGTTTTAAAAATAACATAAAAGCTTCTGTGGAAGTAGCATTTTCCTGATTTTTCACTTTCACCAATTATAGATTAAAGTACATTTACATCTGAGTATACATGGAACACATTAAACTAAGGAGGTCTTTATTCATAGCACTTAGTGATGCAGTTCAATGTTCTCAGGTTTGTTTCTGCTGATTCCTTTATTATGTCATCAACTGTCAGAATGATCATATGTCACCAATTTCTTTGATGATACAAAAGAAAGCACCAACATCCTCTAGTTTAATTACAGATACTTTAGTAATTCCAGTCAGGGTGTTATCTGTGTGTGAAAACCTGGCATTACATCAGCTAAAAATAAACATGAAATGGACTCTTCCTAGTTCCACCAAAAATATATATAAATGGTGCAAATTTCAATTTGTCCCAATGACCCAAGCAAACCCACAGGTTACCAAGAGTTCTGAGATACCCTGAAAGCTATGCATGGCCAAGGAAAAAGGCTGTCCTTCCTCTTTGTTTCTTGTCCTCCAGGCTGAGAATGGTAAACCTCAAGTGTCATTTTGTGATTACCATAATGGTAGTATTCTAAGATACAGACTAATGCTTTGGGAATTGGACAGAGATCATGCAATTTACTTCTCCTTGGGTAACAGCTGGCATTGGAGGATGATGACTTTCAGTCATTGCCAATATGTTTTAAGTCACACCAATAGCAAGAGGCACAAAACTCCCCAATTCAACTCTTTGTGCCTGAAATTTTATTTTGATAGTACCTTCTAGATTGATTGTACACTATAACTTAAAATATTATAGGTTTCAATGAGTTTTAAGTGAATTTTTTATTCATAATTAGAGATATTACAAACAGGCAAATGTCTCTATATAAAGATAGAAATATAATATATTGTAATATAGAAATATATTAATATATTTAATATATATAAATATATTAATATAATATTCTGTAATATATTGAAATATAGAAATGGAAGAAAGAAGAGAAGAATCAAGGTTTCTAAAATATGAGAACAAAAAGTCTTATATGGCCCTCAATGTGTAGCCTATTCTGTGATGCTGATACTTGTTTTCTTTTTAATGGCGTGTCTTTGGAACAAAGGTCTATGTCAAAAAGTAATAGCAAGAACAATTACACAAAAAAACTGATTAGCAAGCAGTAACTAATCCTTATATAACTCTCAGAAAACACATTATCTTTCCTTTGCTTCTTAGGAAATAAGATTAGAATGATTATCTAATACATGAAACGTACACAGCTGTTGAAGTGTGAGGTTTCAATTCAGTGTTCCATGACATCTGTCTTTTATTCTGTATCAGTGGCTGGTAAGCTAGAGTATGGGGCGGGATTCTAGTAAAGGAGCTGTGAAAGCACACGTTGCAGGATCTCACCTGTTTAAAATGCTAGATCTGAGCTTAGTTTGAATAACTTGCAGTGGTAACCAATTTTCATGGGATAGCAGTCCTGTTCAGCTGGACACCTTAGATGAATAGAGGAACTAAATCTCATAAATGTTTTGAGAACTACTGTGCCACACCCTGATGCCTCTCAAACAGAGAAAAATATAAATAATAGAAAATAGACCTGCTTCTTTATTAAATACAACTCATAGCACCACAATACCTTTTTTTTTTATTAGTTTAGTTTTTCAAGTTACATCTCAATCGAAGTTCCCTTCCTCCTCCCCTCCAGGTCCCACCCTCTCTCCCTCTTTCTCATCTCCATCCACTACTTCTCAGTTGCCAGGAGCCCCAACATATCAACTCCCCTCAATTCATCAGTCACTTAAGTACTAAGAGCTGTCTCTTATACTGGGGCCTGGTATGGCAGCCCAGCGAGGGTAATATGTTCCACTTACTGACAACAGGGTCCGTGACTCACTGCTGGGTGGAGTTTTTATATGATAGTTATGCTAGGTTTCTGTCTGTTTGAGTCTGTGGATTATAGGATGGTTGTCCCGTTCTATATGGTTAATATCCATTAATAAGTGAGTACATACCATGAGTATCTTTCTGGGTCTGGGTTAGTTCATTCAGGATGAGATTTTCTAGTTCCATACGTTTGGTTGCAAATTTCATGATTTCCTTGTTTCTGATAGCTAAGTAGTATTCCATTGTATAGAGATACCACCGTTTTTTGTTTTGTTTTGGTTTTGGTTTTGTTTTTATCCATTCCTCACTTGAAGGACATCTGGGTTGTTTCCAGATTCTGGCTATTATCAATAAAGTTGCTATGAACATAGTTGAGGTGATGCCCTTGTGGTTTGGTGGAGAATCTTTTGGATAGATGTGCAGGAGTAGTATGGTTGGGTCTTGACGTAGAACTACTCCTAATTTTCTAAGATAATGCCAGATAGATTTCCAAAGTGGTTGTACAAGTTTGCACTCTCACCAGCATTGGAGGACTGTTCCTCTTTCTCCACAACCTCGCCAGCATGTGCTGTCACTTGACTTTCTTCTCTTAGCCACTCTGGTGGGTGTGAGATGGAATCTCAGGGTCGTCTTTAGTTGCATTTCCCTGAGGAATAAAGATGTTCAGCATTTCTTCAAGTGTCTCTAAGCCTTGAGAGATTCCTCTTTTGTGAAATCTCAGTTTATTCCTGTAACACATTTTTTGATTGGATTATTTGATTTCTTGGTGTTCTTTATATATTTTGGATATTACCCCTCTGTTAGATGTGGGGTTGGTGAAGATCTTTTCCTAATCTGTAGGTTACTTTTTTGTTCTAATGACAGTTTCTTTTGCCTTACAGAAGCTTTTCAGTTTCATAAGGCTCCGTTTATTGATTGTTGGTCTTAGAGCCTGAGCTATTGGTGTTCTGTTCAGGAAGTTATCTCCTGTGCCCATGAATTTGAGGCTTTCCCCACTTTCTCTTCTATTAGATTTAGTGCATCCAGCTTTATGTTGAGGTCTTTGATCCATTTGGATTTACGTTTTGTGCAGGGTGACAAAAATGGGTCTATTTGCTTCTTCTACATGTTGACATATCACCATAATGCCTTAACATGAACCCTGGCTCCACTATTGACTAAGAACATTTCCCTCCTTTTGACTCAGTATTGTCCTTTGAAAACAAAGCTAATAAGTTTCTACCTAATATGGTTATTTAAATGATTTCAATAATCAACAAACAAAACATGCCTGGAGTAATAAACATTCAAGAAATAATAACTATTATTTTGTTAGCAAAGCAAGTTGTTTAAGATACATGAATGCTAAAATGAGAAACAAAACAAAACAAGACCCACAGGCATTGATTCATAGGTGTTATTTTATGCCTGAAGGAATACACAATTGGAGATGCATAAAAGCTTCTAAAACTAAAATTTTTAAAATCTACTGTTATAATTTTATGTATCAAAGTGGCTAAAATTTTCAAGCTAAGTTTTGTAAAGAAACAATATATTTCAAGTAGGTGATTTTTACATCGATCTTTCATAAATCCTAATAGCATAACACAGCAGTAAATCATAACTCAGTGAAAGGATTTCTGAAGTGAGTTGAGATAATAAGTCTGAGGCATTTTGCTTTAAGATGATTTAGCATCCATAGGCTCAAACTCAAAACATTTAGATGAATAGACAGTGACTATGTGTTTTAGACTCTGAATGAAATAGTGGACTTGTTTGTCAGATGGGGAGAAGAAAGCATGGGATCCTAGTTTATTGATCAATGTCAAAAAACATTGAAGTTTTTATACAGTGATGGTGTTGGATATAATGAAAGAAATATAAGAAATCAAAGATTATGTATCTTTAGAAAATTCAGGGATAAGATTCTTTTATAAAGAAAAAATATTTATTTAACATAGGGCAGTTGTGATTGAGTTTATAGTATAACAGACATTTCTAGACATAAAATACAGTACTGTACAACATGTGGCTTTCATCTTAGAGGAAAACCTGTACAGCAGGATGAACAACTATTAGCAAGGAAAGCATCAGCAAATTAACTTGAGAATACATAAACTTAAGGTAATTGTTTTTTGTTTTGGTTTTTGGGTTTTGGGTTTTTTTTGTTAATTTTAAAACATTAACAGGAAGGATTTTTTTTTTTTGCTAGTATTGGTAAATATAGCATTTTCTTATAAAGTTAAAAGGTGAATGTCAGGCAGATCTTCTCTCTAGTACAGATCAAATTCTCAAATTCTCACTGTCCTTCTACTCAAAGAAGGAAACCATTCACTATATTGTTAGTAATTTGACATCTGTTGAAATTCCTCTCTGTTTCAATTCTGTATATGTTCTCAATCTTAGGGAGTTTTAATACTCAGAATAAGATAGTTTGATTATAATGTAAAAAATCTGAAGACTACATATAAAAACTGAAACTCAAAGGATACATTCAGCTACATGAAACTCAAGGTGAATTCTGTTCTACAGAATACAAGTTCCAAAATTGTTACCCTGTCTTTAGCTTAAATCACTATCAGCCCATTCATTCTCAGGAATGGAATGAATTATGAATTGCTTACTTAGTCCAGTGAGGAAAAACTAGGGTCATTTCTATATTTTAATACTTTAATATTTGTGCTGCTTCTTATAGACATCCTATGCATAGTATGCATAGGTATTTATAGTATCTGAAACTCTGAAATGTCCCTGGGGTAGGAATGGATGTTCTAAGGGCTTTTATATGCTTCCTTGTTGCTAAGGTAACCACATCCTTGATATCCATATGTTCAACGTGTCATTCTCAATTTGTGTACGGCTCTCAGAGATCCAGCTCTGGTGCATGGCATCAAAGAAACATAAGAAATAAAAACAAGACAAAAGATCAAGAGGGCAGTTTCTTTTCTGAAATATTTGTCTCTAGTAGAGCATTTCAATGTATGTTTAAGTTCATAATGTACTGAAACAAAGTCATACAAAATTAATGAGAAATGAAGAACTAGCATATCAGTATCTTCCATAGATAAGTACTAAACCTTATCAGAAAATAATCAAGTTTGTAAATTATAAATAGCATTCAAATATGAAGCAATCACAAAGAGGTATTGAATCAGTCTCTAAAATGTTTAATAAATTGTCAGAGAAAGGTTAGATTTTAACTTTAAATAAACATACCATAAATGCCTCAATACCACAGTGAGTTCAATGACAATGGCTGAGATCAACAAAAGACATATGCTAGAGAAGACAAGTTATTCTTGTGCAAAAATGTAAGCTGATATACTAGTTAACTATTGAAAGCAAATTATTTTCTATGTTTTGGTTCTCTCTATAAATGAAGTATATTTAAGTTAATAAAACTGCATAATTTATAATTTAAAATATAAGAGAAAAATTATAAAAGACACCTAGTTCCAATCATTAGGTACAGGTCTAATAAATAGCACATATGATTGATTGTCTTATTTTAAGTAAAAAATACTTTCATGACTTGGTTTTCAGTAGGCATATATTTTTTCTTTTTTTAACTTATTTCCTTTTTTTTGAGTTAATAATATAATTACACTATTTATCCCATCCCTTTCTACTCTCTAAATTCCCTATATATTACACCTTGTTCTGTTTCAAATACATGGCCTATTTTTTCAATAATGATGATTACATGTATATCTGTATATGAAAATATATTCCAAAATACATATATACAACTTACTCAATTTACATAACATTACTTATATGTATGCTTTGTTGCAACCGAGCATTAATAGTTCTGTTGACATAAAAAATGAAATTGATTAGTTGATGAGTTTTAATGAAATTAAAGAAACATAAGATCTGTCACACCTTTTCTCAGACTAACTACCTTTTGCTGTTCAACTACTTCAAACTATATATTTAAAACCCAAATATGCATTCTTGTAAGTTTTTAAAACATACTTTATGCTGTAATTAATAACTGCTAAAATAGTCCTATTTATTCATCTCTTTTTGCTGTTTATCTATTACTTCTATTTGCATCCCTTAAATTTCATTTCATTTACAACTCCTTAAATTACGAAATTTATGTCATCACTGCTATTAAAATTCAGTTAGAGCATTAAAATATATATTGTTTACCTATTTCCATTGTGTCTATTTTTATTTTTAAACTAAGAAAACAATCTGAGGCTAAAAGAAAGTAGATGTCTAAGGTCACTGATTTCTAAGTGGTTTATCCAGGAATATAATCAATTTTATTTACCTAGAACAGATGCTCTAATTTACTGTGGGACTTTGCTCTTTACTTTATATCCAATATCATTTTTAATGTTTATTATCAAGCATTTCCTTTCATCGACTACTACTTCAAATTTTAATTTTGATTAACTAAAAAGTTAATTGTATAATTAGTTAATAATGTAGAAAGTTTGAGGAATATTTTGAAGATTACACATATGAACATATACATATATGACTATACATATACATATGAATTTCTATATTTTTTCTCACTTTCACTTTGTAGTATTGACCAAATAGAAAATGTGTTACAAATCATAGTCTTTGAAACTCATTAAATTTTGCTCAGTTAACTATAATGTCATGTTGTAGCAGGAAATGTTGCCAACCTAATTTTTTAGTATTATCTTTCTAAATTTTTCTACTCAGGTGTTAATTCGCTAATGCAAACCCTTGTATACAGCAATTACAGTGTATTTCAGGATGTATGTAGAGGGTACCATTTCATCTGTGTTGTGTATAATACTGATTCTTTTCCGTCGTGAGTTTTCTTCAAGCATGCTTTTATTCACTATTTCTGTTCCAATGGGTAACCATGGTCCATATGCTTCCTGTGTTTCATCCATTCAAATACATCTTCCACTTTTTCTTTTTCATTGCAATAGTGTCTAACAGAAAGCTCTAACACAGCTCATACTTGAGATTTATTATTTCTTCAGTGCCTGTGTTGCCGATCTGCTTTTTGTTTTACACATCAGTAGCACGTGTTAACTAAAGACTGACCTAGACCATCTTCAATTGTAAAATGACAGGCTTTGTTTATTGTTCTTGGTCCTATTTTTGGATTAAAGGTCAAGCAATAATTTTCTTGATAAATTCCACATACCAAGGTTAATCAAGGACAGGTAAACAAATGAAATAGAAGCAGCCATTAGAAGTCTCCCAACATAAAAAAAAAAAAAAAAAAAGCCTAGACTAGATGGTTTCGGCACAGAATTCTACTAGACCTTTAAAGAAGAGCTAAGGCTGATATTTTTTAGTTGAAAAAAAATATTTATTTTGTGAATCGTGCACCCTGTTCCCTCCCATCTCCCACCTCCCTCCAGGCTCACCCTCCACCTTTGCAATCTGTCCCAGCATAAAAAATAACAGCTATTGTGGAAGCTGGAGTGTATCTCAGTATGTCCCACAATTTCTCCTTTGTCCACACATTCTGCTTGCAAATGTTCATTATAGAGACTCCTTGGTCTGGTAAGAGGCCCATCCTTTCTGCTACTCCATCAGTACTGGAACCTCACTGAAATGCTTCTCAGATATGCCATAACTGTCCTGTGTCATGGAGATCCTGCAGACCTGCGTTGTGGAACTAACCTCTTCTTGTATTTCAGCAGTTCATCCATGGGATATATGTTGGGGTGGACTAACTCAAAGCCCTGATTCTGGACCTGCAACCTTCACTTGCATGGCCAGTTCTACTATGGAAAGGTGCAGGGCCTGCTCTCTCAAGTGCTGTAGCATGTGAGGGGCAGGGACAGCTCTCCTGTTCTTGTGACACTTTCTAGGCCAGATCTCCTGTCAGCCAATGGTGGTGAGGGCAAAAGGGAGGGGAGGGCATCTCTCCTAGCCAACATCACAACATAGTAGACCAAAGGCAGGGCTGGTTCTCCCACACTCACTCCCTCAGGGCTGGCTCCTCCACAATACCCACATCCAGGGCCAGGCAGAGTTCTTCTACTTTCTGGTTTATTTCCTGTCCTGGGAGCCCATCTGGTGCTTGACTGCTACTGGTCTAGTGGCCATCTCAGGCCATCTCATGGCGCCAAGGTGATGTTGGTATCCAGCTTGCTTTTTTATTTTTCCAGGAATGTTAGGTTACTATTCATTCAGATGTTCATAGGGTAGAACACTGAATGTAGCCTCTCTTCTCTCTGCCACCTACTGATGCACATGTGACATAGCAGTCACACCTGCAATGCCTCTAGGTGCGGGAAGACCAATATTCTTAAAACTCTTCCACAAAATGGAAAGAGAAGGTGTGCTGTCAAACTCATTCTATAAGTCCACAATCACCCTGATGCCTAAAGCACACAAAGACCCAACAAAGAAAGAGAATTTCAGACCAATTTACCTTATGAACATGGATGCAAAAATACTCAATAAATATTTTCAAACCAAATCCAAGAAAACATCAAAAGTATCATACACCATGATCAAGTAGGCTTCTTCCCAGGAATGCAGGGGTGGTTCAACATACAAAAATCCATCAACGTAATCCACCATATAAACAAACTGAAAGAAAAAAAAAAAAACCACATGATCTTCTCATTGGATGCTAAAAAAGCATTTGACAAAAATCCAACACCCCTTCATCTTAAAAGTCTTGGGAGAGATTAGGCATACAATAAGCATACCTAAACATAATAAAGGCAATTTACAACAAGCCAAAAGCCAACATCAAACTAAATGGAGAGAAACTTTAAGCATTTCCACTAAAATCAGGGATAAGGCAAGGATGCCCACTCCCTCCATATCTCTTCAACATAGTAGTTGAAGTTCTAGCTAGAATAGTAAGAGAACTAAAGATCAAGGGGATATATATTGGGAAGGAAGAAGTCAAAGTATCTCTATTCCCAGATGATACGATAGTATATAAATGACCCCAAAAATTCCACCACAGAGCATCTATAGCTGATAAACTCTTTAAGCAAGGTGGCTGGATACAAAATTAATTTTTAAAAATCAGCAGCCCTTCTTAACACAAAAGAAAAATAGGCTGAGAAAGGAATTAGGGAAACAACACCCTTCATAATAGCCACAAATAATAAAAAATACCTGGGGGTAATTCTAACCAAGCAAGTGAAAGACCTCTATGAACAGTACTTCAAGACCCTGAAGAAAGAAATTAAAAAAGATATCACAAGATGGAAAGATCTCCCATGTTCATGGATAGGTAGGATCAACATAATAAAATGGCCGTCTTACCAAAAGCAATATACAGATTCAATGCAAACCCTATCAAAATACCAACACAATTCTTTACAGACTTCGAAAGAAAAATTCTCAATTTAATATGCAAAACAAAAAACCCAGAATAGATAAATCAATATTGTACAATAAAAGAATATCTGGGGGTATCACCACCCTTGTTTCAAGCTTTATTACAACGCAACAGCAGTAAAGACAGCATTTTACTGGCATAGAAACAGACTGGTTGATCAATGGAATCAAATCAAAGGCCCAGAAATAAACCCATACACCTATGATTGCTTAAATTTTGGCAACGAAGCTAAAACCTACAATGGAAAAAGGAAAGTATCTTCAAAAAATGGTGCTGGTCTAACTGGATGTCAACATGTAGGAGAATGCAAATCGACCCATGTTTATCACCCTGCACAAACTTAAGTCCAACGACCTCAACATAAAAACCAGACACACTAAATTGAATAGAAGTAGGGAAAGCCTCAAACTCATGGGCACATGAGGGAACTTCCTGAACAGAACACTAATAGCTCAGGCTCTAAGACCAACAATAAATGAGACCTTATGAAACTCCAGTGCTTCTGTAAGTCAAAGTAAACTGTCATTAGAAGAAAACAGAAGCCAAATATTGGGAAAAGATCTTCACCAACCTGACATCTGACAAAGGGCTAATATCAAAAATATATAAAGAACTCAAGAAATTAAGCACCAAAAACCAAATAATCCAATCAAAAATGGGGTATAGAATTAAACCAAGAATTCACAAAAGAGGAATGTAAATAATAAATAAAAAATAATTTGACTACTGTAGATACCATTCCAAAACTAAACAAACAACCACAGGAAATATCATGGATTTAGAAAAACGGGGAAAAGGAGATCCACGGATAATGATGTAAATTTAGAACTGAACAAAGTAACAAAGGAAGTTCAAAAGACACAAAGGTAATGGAGAATAGTATATAGAAAAGTTGATATGTGTCATAATATAAACAAATACATGATTTTGCCTAATATGCTCATGATAGGATAACTCCCAAACCTGATTGACAATGTTAACAATTAAAAAAAAGAGGAGTGTTGGGGAAGGTCTAGTAACATTGCTTCTGATAGGCTGATTTTAATGCTGAGATCTAGTTACCGCCCCTTCTGAGGCATTCTCTGATTGATGGAATAAATTCTGAGGCCTGAGATTGGGCAAAGTCAGAGGTAGGAGGGACTAAGGTGCTCAGGCTTCTAAAGCAGAGAGGTTCATGGAAGTAGAAGCCTTGAGTAGAAGTAGAAGAAGCTTCTGAGAGAAGAAACAAAGAGCAGGAAGAAAGACACGTGCCATGGGTTAGAGAAAAGAACCTCATTCTACATGACCTGGAACATAGGCATAGCATGAAGAAAAACAGTCCAGGGGATGTATGTATATTATACGGGCTTTATTCAAAAATAGAATCAAGAGCTAGATGGGCCAAGATTGCTCAGTTCAGGCCAAGACTTGTTAAAACCCATGTGATATCTGTGTGCTCATTTATAATGGCTGGTTAAAGATTAACAGCTGCCAGCCAATTAACAATAACCTAAATACTGATAAACAATTTAATTAATTATTTCTACAGAAGAGGGCTACTATATCCAATATTATGAGAGGTAAACTTTTATTAGGCATCTTTTTTTTTCCTGCTTTGGCTGAAGATGGACTTAAGAATTGGAAAAAGAACAAAAAGTGTTTGTCCAGAATAGTTAATTTGTTGATGCTTAAGCACTTGCTACATTTTTATCTTGTGGTCATAAGACTATTTCCCATTTTTCTGAGTTACATATATAGTCTGATTCCCATGTTTTGCCAGAATTCTCCTGTGTATATAAATATCTAAAATACATACAAATAACTTCAAAATCTATATTCTATGGATAGTATATATTTTCATTACTTTACTTTCAATTGGGTTTTTAAAATATTTTTAACATGGAGTAGGCCTTTAAGCATTGTGAACTTCTCTTAAATCATCTCATTTTGTTTCCTTTAACCAAATCATACTAATGACAATTAAGAATGTTAATACTTCACTGTCAGAAACAAGAATTTTGTAGGAGAAGAAAGACAACTTTCCTAATAAAACTTACTCAGAAATGAATACCTCCTGGTCAAAGTGCCATCATTAATTTTGAAATTCCATAACAATATAAACAAAATTTTTCTAGTTGCCATTCCTATACCATTATCAGTAGTCCCTGTGTTTTGTTTACTCAAATGTTCTACCTTCTTCTCTGACAACTAGCATTCTCATAGCAGTGCAGGTGATATTTCAATAGTTGAATTAAATGAATAAAGAGTATGACAAAACTGATAGAAAATATAATGGAAAAACACGTACTACATATATACTTGAGGTTACTGTGTACCTTAAAAAAAAAAGGCCAGGAATTATGGTGATACATTTTAGAAATTAGTAAATAGAACATAGTATAACTTGACCTGACATGTGAGTGTTAGAAAAAAACATTTAATATCCCATTTATGTTTTACTTATTACTTTTGCAAAAACAAATCTAAAAATAATAATTTCTCTGGCTTTACTTAAGTTTTCCAAATGTTAGAGTTTATTAATATTGTTTTTGATCAGTCTCATCGGGCAGAATCATGAAATACTTATATAAAAAATAAATACTGCTTACAGTCATACAGATGACTTACAATATTACTGCACTTCACAGTTAATTGATCATTCACCTGAGTGTTTAACAGTGTCAGTGTGCTCAACATTATCATATTTAATTGAATAGTTCAACAAGAAAATATGCCAGGGCACACGCATCCTGTGAAATCATTCAACACATTAGACTCACGATAAATAACATAATACTTAAATGTCACACAAAGGAGTTAAAGGAAATCGCACAAACAGTAGAGAAGAATGAGAGACAAACAAATTTAAGATGAAAGAAGAAGCAAGCGGGGAAAGGAAAGGTGAGTGGATATATGGGACACAATTTCTGAATTTGATAGCAGCCAATTTTGTTTGTTTTAAAGTAAACTTTACTATTTTTTTATTTTCCTTGTTATTTTTCTTTTCAGAGTACACATAATTTCTTCTACTGATTCTAACTTAAATATTTTAGGCAAACATTTCAGAAAGCTTTCACTAAGTGAAATGCTAAGTAGGCATTAGATTTACTGAAGTTAATGAGAATTTTCTGTTTTTAGGTTTCCAAATTGGCCTAACAATTTGTTGGTCTTCAAAGATCTGTGTAGATGGTAATCTTGGCACAGAGTTTTAAACCAAATGACCACATAGAGCAGGGACAAACCTGTGTAGGCCCCATGCTTCTGCTTAGTTTGTGAGTTATGATGATTTTTCAGTTGATTTATAGCACCTTGTTCTCCTGGTGTCCTCCATCCTCTTTGGTACCCATACTCCTTCTGCCTCCTCTTCTAAAGGGTTTCCTGAGCTTTGAGAGGAGGATTCAATGGAGATACCTCATTGAGAGGTGTGTTCCAAGGACTCTCTTTCTGTGTAACTCCTGATTGCAGTTCTCTGTGTTTATTCCTATCTGCTCTAGGAAGAAGCCTCTCTGATGATGGCTGAGTAAAGCACTCATCTGACTGTATCAAAATATCATTGGAGTCATTTTATTCTTATTGTTATTATTCTTTTTATAGACCAGTAGTATATGGTTTTGCACTAGTACTCCAAGCAATCTCCTCTCTGTTTCTTGGTCACAGAAGCAATATTGGGTGTGAGCTCCATCTTGCGAAGTTGGCCTTAAGTATAATCAGACACTGGTTGGCTATTCCCACAAGCTTTGTGACATGATTGTCCTAGCACGTCTTACAGGCAGAACAGATTGTAGATCAAAGGGTTTGTGGCTGGGACCGTGTTTATGTTTCTCTTTTGGTAGCCCTCAGAGTACCTTCCTGTAACAAAAAAACAAAAACAAAAAACCTAGAACATGGGATGAAGGTTCTATGTAGGCATCTGCTCTACATGTTCAATGATTTGTGTGGGTGTTGTCCTCAGTAATTTGGCCTTGCTGTTGGTTTGTGTACAGGAACCTATTTTCTTTCCAACAGACTGGGTTGTAGGGATTTCCATGGAACCTCTTTGGCCAACAACACAATTGTATGCAACTCAGTACAGGAAGCTTTGTTTGGTGACAAGAGATGGCCAGTTGGAGCTCTCTGTCTGTCTTATTATTTGCAGATTTCACTAGGATTACCTTCATATATTTTACTAAGTTTCCACTGCATTAGACTTTCCTAGCACCCCTGAAATATCCCTCAATTCTAGTTGTCTCTCCCCACTTTCCGTCCCTCAACCCCATCTCTCTCTCCATACCTCATCCTCTCATTCCTGCTCCCCTTCTCTGTCATTCCAGTTAACCCATAAAATCTATTTTTTTCCTCTCCCAGGAAGATTTGTGTGTTCCCCCTAGTCTGGGTCTGCAGACTGCAGATTGGGTACCATTTATTTAACATTTAGCATCTACATTTAAGTGAATGCAGGCCATATTTTTCTTTCTGGAACTGGGATACCACACTTAGGATGATTTTTTTCTAGTTCCATCCATTTTCCTGAAAATTTAATGATGTCTTTTTTTCTTTATGAGCTGAGTAATGGGCTCATAATAGGTGATGGTGGCACATGCCTTTAATCCCAGCACCTGGGTAGCAGAGGCAGGTAGATCTCTGAGTTTGGGGCCATCCTGATCTACAGAGTGAGTTCCGGGATGGCCAAGGCTACACAGAGAAACCTTGTCCAGAAACCCAAGACATAGAGAGAGAAGAGCTGAGTATTTTTCCATTTTTTGAATGTACCACATTTTCTTTATCCATTCTTCTGTTGAGGAACGTCTAGGATGTTTCTGGTTTCTGGCTATTTTGAATAGATCAGCAATGATCATGGTTGACCAAGTATCCTTGTGGTAGGATTAACTGTCCTTTGGGTATATGCTCAAGAGTGGTATAACTAGATCTTGAGGTGAACTCCCCATCTTTCCGAGGAACTGTCATAATGATTTCCATGGTGTCTATACAAGTTTGCACTCCCACAAGCAATAGAATAGTGTTCTGTTTGCTCCACATTGATGGCACCCATTTTTAAGCCATATGTTTTTCCATGAATCTCTGAAAGCAAACCTTGGATGACCTTTAAAAAATTGCAAGGTATCTCTCAATGGCCCTCTCACCAACACGCACTGAGGGTCTCCTTGTCAAGTAAAGCCGAGAAAGACTTAAGTCCAAATAGAACTTACCAAATAACATCGATGTTAATAACAATATACTAATCTTCTCGTCTAGAAATTCTTAAAATGTATGTCAGAAAAATAATCATTTTCTATTATTAAAATTATTAAGGTAAACCAGGTATCACAGTAGATGCATGTATTCTCAACACACATGTTCCCCTGATACAATCTCACTCACAGAAGGAACTTAAGTCCCACTTGCAAGGAACTAGAAATAGAATTATCTCACTATTGATAACTTTTGTTACTGATGCATAGATTACCAAACAAGTAAATGAAGTGTTGTTGTTCATAATGATTCTTAAGGAGAAAGAAAAAGAGAAAATATTCTGTTGAAATGGACAATCAAGAAAAATCGCAAGTTAGAAACCAGCCCAAGATACACAGAGAAACTCTATCTACAGAAACAAACAAGAGCAGAAAACAATTGCTCAGGCTGGAAAGTTGGCTTGGTGGTTAAGAGCCCTTGTAGGTCTTGCAGGGCGTCAGTGTTTCCTTTCCAGCATCCACATGGTGGCTCACAAACATCTGTGAGTCAAACTCTAAGGATGAATCTAATGTACTGTTCTGCCTTCCAGAGGCATCAGCCATACACATGATACACAAACATATATGCAAGTAAAACACTCATACATATAAAATACAACAAATAAATCTTAAAACATTAAAAAGATAAATATAGCCTCAGCTATTCTGATCATTTTGTATACATTGATCAAGAATAGTATTTTCATATTTGTTAACTTTTAGTGGATTCTATGTCATAATAGCAGTTCCTATATCTGACTCTTGGAAATTGACTTAGTTTCTTCTTTTGTTTCCTAGGGAGCTTAAAATTAGTAGAGGCTGAGAAATCTCATAGACTTGGTACTACTCAAATCACATTCATCTTTTTCAGGTGCTGAACACATATGTTAAATACATTTTTGAACTGTGTTTAAACTTCATCTCTCAGAAATGAACAACAATGATAAGAATGCTTCACAAAAGGGGTTTCACAAGGATTGAGAAAGCAAGCACACTCTGCAAAGCTTTAGATGCACATAATCAATTTCTTTACCCTTCTTCTCCCTTCTAAGTACACAAATCTTAGAGTTCAAGAATATCAAAAGTGTGTACCACTCCAGGACAAATAAAACAGAAGACATGAGAATAAAACCACCTGTAAAGGGGAAATATCTAACTGGGTATTCCCCTGAATGTGTGATTATAAATTTGAAATAACTATCTTATATTTTTTAAAAACACACATAATATATTTAATATTGTAAGTGTAATCATGTGTTTATTCTTGTAGCAAAAGGAAGGATAGTGCTAAATGGCAGGAAAGTTAAAAATTATTCTGCACATAGCATATAGTAGCATGGTACATTATATATGAGGTTATGCTATTTACATTTTAAATTTTAAATACAAAGTTAGCTAGTAGATGAAGTGTTACAGTCAATCAATAGTCACTGAACGAAGCAGAATCCATTTTCTCCAGGGATATATATATATATATATATATATATATATATATATATATATATATATATCATGGCAATAATAATTAAAGGAGAAGCCATAGATTTTAGGACTGGGGGTCACCAGAAAAGTTGAATGGAGGAGGTGGATGAATGGAAATGATATAAATCCAATGAACACATATGAAATTCTCAGAAAAAAAATTTTAAAAGTCATAATATATTTTAAACACAATCTCTTCCGAATAGATAAGAATAGATAAATAGTAGCCTGGGGTTAATAAAACAAAGAAGTCTTTTGCTATTTAACTAACTACAGTGAGGTATGGACCTTTACTTCAGATATTCTGTGGAACGTACCTTAGACTGAAGTGAAATTTTCCTCATTGCAATAGTAAAATATTACATATAATATGTGTTGCTTTATAAAGACTTTTAAAACACTTTTAAATATTACATAAAAATAGCTTATGGTTTGTTAGCACAGGTAACTTGTCAAAATAGCTTCTATGAAATAATTATATTATGGTATTTCTGTGGGACTTTAAATATATATTGATAAAATATATTAAATAATATAATTGCATTCAGATGCCTAAACCTAGATGATATCAGAATGAGCCAAGATTAAACTTGTTACTCATAAAAATTCAAATATAATGGAATATTTTCTCAACATTTTGGCACTAACAACTATGTGGTCATTTTGAATGAAACAACAAATGTTCAATATTCCTTAAAAATATATAAGATTGGCATATTCATTATAAAATCAGATTATAATATTAACTGTTCAAAATAGTGGAGTTAAAGGGTATGATATAGACCTGAAAAACTGCAGTTACAGTTTTTGACAATGTTTTGGATGTGAGATCTTTGATTCAAAGTGTTTAAAATCATATGGTACAATAGATCCTCCATTTTCTTTGAAATGCACTCTGATTTTTAGTATATGTCATCATACATGGTTTTACTGCATTCTAAAATATTCAGGAAAATACTTGATATCTTAATGAGTAGTTTGCTACACAAATTTAAAGTATTTATTGAAGCATTAAATCAGTATACCCTCAATGAATTGGAAATTCAACTATAATAAACAGACCACGCTTACTGACCTATTCTGTGATTCTATCTCATGTATAAATGTATCTAATTGATTAGGACTAACAAGTAACCAAAAAGTTTTTTTTTATTAAGCAATCACTGACAATGTATTTAAGTTAAAGTAATACCATATACATTTAATACCAAATAAACAAAATAAATTTAATACCATGTTATGGGCTGGACATTGGGAATGTATGCTAAGCCATATAACTTGTGGCCTATTTATTTCTGTTGTTTTGTATTGTATTTATTGTTATAAGAGAAAGAACCATTTGTTGGACTGAAAGGGGGAGCTGTTGGGGGGAAAAAAAAGAAGGGAAGAGGATGGGAGTTGAGGGGGAAGAGGGTGGGAGGATCGGACTCGATGGGGAAGTAGGGAGGGGATTATGATTGAGATGTAACTTGAAGAAATAAAAAATAAATTATTAAAAAATAAAAAATAAAAAATACCATAGAAAGAAAGTGCATTAGGGAAACAAAATTGCTAATTTAAAATATAAATACAATCCATAGAGCTAAAAGCTTTTTAATATGTATGAAACACATGATCATGAGTCACACTGAGCAGTATGTTACGAATACAACTATGTAACTTGCAGGAAGTATCTAAGATTACACAAGGAGTAGTAAGGCAGATTCTTAATATACTGCATTATGCTAGTTAAGACATCTCTGAAAATTTCAATAAAACATGAACTTTATTATAGAAGAAGTAAAAATATTCAGTTCATCATAGTCATTGTTAATAGTTAAATATATTAACTGAGGAAACTCATGAGTGGGTAGCACTGAAGCCAGAACAATTTTAGCATTAATTTTTTTGTTTATGATAGCTCAAGTAAGCCTAGAATTAGAAGATAACAGGAAACACCTTGTATTTGCCTTTTTTTTGAATAGTGTCTACATTGTTGGTGTACAAGATTCTCTACTATCTGAGAACACCTTTATGAGAGCACTAGCATGTGAGAAAGATGCATGGTATCTGAGAGCTGAAAAGAAATCTGAGAGAGAGAGAGAGAGAAAGAGATAGGACAGAGACACAGAGGCAGAGTCAGAGAGACAGAGACAAGGACAGAAACAGACAGAGAGACAGAGAACAAGAGACATTTCTGTTCATTTGAAAATGATTCAAAACATCTTCCTGTCATCTAGTCTACCAGATCAAGACAACTAGTTAATAAGCAACGTGTAAATGGCCAGTCATATCTGGCCTCCAGTGCATGCTACTGTGCTGTAGAAACCCTTATCCATAGAGAGAGACTTTGTGAGAGAATCATCTGTCCCACAACACCAGGACTCCAAGACTTTGTCTCAATTTAGCTCCTTCTGTTGATACAAAACCAAAATCTCATTACTGAACATATTGACTGTTCAATAGAATTCTAAATTTGGCTACCTCCAATGATTTATGAATATCATTTTCCTAATCATTTTTTTAAGAATCTCAAAAATTCAAACAGATAAAAGGTAAAAGTTTATGCATGGGATTATATGAAAAGAAAAAGTAATAATAACTCATAAACCAACCATACTATATTATGTTATGTAATTTAAATTTTGGAGGGTAGACTATGAACTTTGAGAGACAGTAAAGTTATGAAATGACTCATTCCACCTCGTGAACATGAAGTTAATGTTCAATAAGAATCATGATTCTACCATTTGGGCTTCTTGATATGTGGAATGTATATGTACAGTTTCTTATTTGTGTTTCCTCATGGGTTATGAACCTTGGCCTTACAACTAATGAATTTCTTCATCAAATATGCAGATGACTTAGGTCTATTCTACATCTCCATGACCCACTAGGTGTGGTGGTGCACTCTGGAGGCAGAGACAGGTGGATTTCTTTGAGTGTGAGGCCAGCCTGGTCTACGAATCGAGTCCAGGACAGCCAGGGCTCAGTTACACAGAGAAACCCTTTCTCAGATGTCGACATGTAAAAGAATGAAATTAGACCCATACTTATCACCCTGTACAAAACTTAAGTCCAACTGGATCAAAGACCTTCACATAAGGCGTGACACAGTAAATCTATCAGAACAGAAAGTGGGAGAAACCCTCGAACTAATTGGCACAGGCGACAACTTCCTGAACAGAACACCAACAGCTCAGGACCTGAGATCAACAATCAATAAATGGGACCTCATGAAACTGAAAAGCTTCTGTAAGGCAAAAGACACTGCCATTCGAACAAAACGGCAGCCTACAGACTGGGAGAAAATCTTCACCAACCCCACATCTGACAGAGGGCTAATATCCAAAATTTACAAAGAACTCAAGAAATTAAATGGCAAGAAACCAAATAATCCAATCAAAAAAATGGAGAACAGAGCTAAATAGAGAATTTACAAAGGAGGAACTCCTAATTGCTGAGAGACACTTGAAGAAATGCTCAGCATCCTTAATCATCAGAGAAATGAAACTCATGATGACTCTGAGATTCCATCTCACACCTGTCAGAATGGCTAAGATCAAAAGCTCAAATGACAGCACATGCTTGCGAGATTGTGGAGAAAGGGAAACACTCCTCCATTCTTAGTGCGAGTGTGAGCTTATAAAACCACCATGGAGGTAAGTCTGGTGATATCTTAGAAATCTTGGAATATATAAAAAAAAAAAAACTTTTAAGCTGCTATCAAGTTTGTGTAATCTCTGTAGCCACCTGCAGTCTAACATTCTAATCTGAAATTAAGGCATTTTCCTTTCATGCCAGTAAGGTAAATTAGAGTTTGAAAATTTTATATTGTATTTTTATTATATTTTTAAGCTTATTAACTCTTTTCTTAAAAAAGTATTATTTATTTCTAGAACAAAGTTTCCTCCCTCCTCCCCTCTTGGCCCCTCCCTTCCTCTCTCCTTCCCTCCCTCTCTCCTTCCCTCCCTCCCTCCCTCCCTCCCTCCTTGTTCCTCTACTTGGTACTTTCCTTCTCCTCAGATGAGGTGGGTCCTCACATATCATTCTCCCTCAGATCTTGCGTCATGTGAGGCTCAAGAGCTTCCACTCGTACTGGAGCTCGATAAGGCACACCATCTAGGGTGTGGGGTTCCACTAACCTGCAGCAGATTCCATGACTCACTGGTGGGTAGAATTTTTCCTAGGATAGATATGCTAGGTTCCTATCTATTTGGGTGTGTGGGTTGTAGGATAGTTATCCTCTGATGTATGGTTGATATCCATTTGTAAGGGAATACATACCATGTTTATCTTTCTGGGACTGCGTCAGCTCACGTAGGATGAGCTTTTCTAGTTCCATCCATTTGGTTTTGAATTGCATGATTTCTTCATTTCTGATAGCTGTGTAGTATTTCATTGTGTAAATGTACCACAGTTTTTTTATCCATTGAAGCTGTAATGTATGGAGAGAAAATGGGAACTGTACAGGCAGCCACTGGTATGTCATTTTTTAGTTTTGGAAGCTGCAGACCCTGCACTTCCTATATAATCAGATATATTTATCCCTCTCAGGTCTCTGAGGTGGTTGAAGAATAGATAGCTAGAGTCTCATAGTTAAATTTTGAGTTGTTTAGGAATCAAGAGGGTGTTCTGGAACTAAGAAGATATTTTTAAAATTATGAGGCAAGTTAGTATGAAAGCTGAGTTAGATATAGAACTTTAAACTCATGGAGATGGTTAGATAGTAGAATGTTAAAGTCAGGTGCCAAATATATATGGACTGGACATTGGGAATGTATGCTCAGCCATATAACTCTTATAATTGTGGCCTATTTATTTCTGTTGTTTTGTATTGTATTTATAGTTATAAGAAAAAGAACCATTTTTTGGTCTGAAAGGGAGAGCTGTTGGGGGGAAAAAGAAATACCTTAAACTAAAACAAAAAAAAAAAAGAAGAAAAGAAGAGGATGGGGGGTTGAGGGGGAGGAGAGTGGAGGGTGGGACTGGAGGGCGAAGTAGGGAGGGGATTGTGATTGAGATGTAACTTGAAGAAATAAAAAATAAATTATTAAAAAAAAAGAAATCTTGGAATAGCTCTACTTCAAGACCCAGCCATAACACTCTGGGTGTATATCCAAATGATTCCTCACCAAATCACAAGGAAGTTTCCTCATCTATGTTCGTAGCAGTCTTATTTATAATAGGTGGAAACTGGAAACAACCCAGATGTCCCTTACCCAAGGAATGGATAATAATTAAAAAAAAAAACTGTGGTACATCTACACAATGGAATACTACTCAGCTATCAGAAACAATGAAATCAGGCAATTTGCAGCTAAATGGATAGAACTAGAGAAGCTCATCCTGAGTGAGCTAACCCAGACTCAGAAGGATGCACATGGCATCTATTCACTTATAATCAGATTTTAGCCATATATTACAGGATTACTATACTACAACCAATGAACCAAAGGGAACAGGAACATAGACTTTGTTTCCTATCAATGAGACACTTTGCTCTAGTTGTACTGCCTTGTAGGCCCCCAGTGTATATGGAGGCTCTTGGCCCTCATATGACTGCTGAACTCGGACAGGGGACTGTTATGTAGGGACACTCCACTCCAGAGGAGTGGGATGGAAGGGATAGGGGTTAAAGGGTGGGAGGGCAGGACTGGGAGGGGTGGAAAGAGGACACTGTGATGGAGATGTAACCTGAAGTAATAAATAAATATTTTTTTAAAAACAACACAAAACAAAAACAATCTGAGTCTCCATGAACCTCCTGATGACTTTATGCACAACACATAACAGTCTGTATATTCAGGCTTGGATGTCATCCAACATTTTTAAAGCAAAATGTAGATGAGAATAAATTATTACTTGTAAGGTCTTCTTAACATCATTCTTTATATTTCTCTCTATTTCTTCCATGTAACATCTAGTGCATTCTTTATAAAGTCCCAAGGCTAAAAACACTGAACCGATTTTAGATTATGAGCTTTGATTTTGATGTCCATATTAATCAGGATGTGAAGCCTTCTTATTATCATCCTAGCACTCTCTCTAGAATATATGTCACTGACTCTCCAAGGGACAGAATCATTCTTAGATGTGCATCCTTATTTCTTGTTAGGATTACTAGAGTTCATTATATTCTGGCCTACCTTTTATCTTTATTCTTAGCTGTTTACTAGGTGCAGACTTGGCTAATGTGTGAAAGCGTAGAAGAAGTAGAACATCTGATCACATTACTTCAGCACAGACACAATTCTGCTCACCTCTAAGAAAGCAGTAGGTTGTGTTGAAGCCTTTATTCACTATAAACATGATCGGCTCTCAAGCTACAGTCAAGTGATCTGTCCCCACTAATTGCTATTTTTCTTTAGGAAAAAAAATGGCAAGTAGTTAAATATTCATTTTCAAAGGCAAACTAAACACATAAAAACATAATAGTTATGATCCTAAGAGGTTGAATAATTAACATTTTACAAATTGATTCCCAATTTTGTGAACTTGGAAGACGGCTTATTATATAAAAAGAACCTTGCTTAAAATCACACACTATTTTGTTATGCAAATAACTACTCTTGTGTTTATTTAATGTGAATGCTAGCAGTAGGGTATTAGGGCTAATAAGGCAAAGCATACCTGCAATAGTGCTATTAAAAACTAAAGGGAAGAAACGAAAAGAATGCTTTCTTGAGTCTAGAATATGAGCTCTAACTATTCACTTAGCAGTTGCCAATATAAGAAGAAATTAAATGGATTACTCAATAAAACTGATGAAAAGAACCCCCCCCTTATCTTCCTTTTTATCTCATAGGAGATAAATTTGTATACTTACTATTTGTTCTGGGACTTATCTCACCTTCATTTTTGAGTTTAATGTTGTATCACAATAACTGGTTTTGGTTGTTTCCTGTGATAAACAAGATTTCATGTAGCTCAGGCTGCCCTTGAAATTGCTATATGATAAAGCCTGACTGTGAACCTACACCCACCTAGTGATAGGATCACAGATACACAACACCACACCTAGCTTCAATTCTAGTTCTGAAATTGTCCTTGATTGGCAGGAAAGTTGTTATCAAGTTTTATTAGATCAAAAGCTGTGCTTCCCTTTGCAGAAATCAGAAACATAACTGGCATGTTTGGAGAATTCTATCCACTGCACTGAGATGGGATTCCTGAGTATAAGAACAGAGCAGACCAAAAAGTGTGGTCAAAGCATATAGACAGTGTTAGAACCCAATAAGATGAGCTTGTAGAAAGAAATGTAGGAACACACAAGGATCTGTGAACTAAATTAAGATCCAGTAAGCTCTTCCAATGCCATTACAAAAGAAGCTGTACTATTGATAGAACACAACAGTAAATTATCTAACTTCTTAACATATAATTTCTGACTGCTAAGTGGATACCAGGAAACACAGGGATAAAATACTTAGCTTCTAAGGTTAACACATAGGGTTAACATTTATGCTAGTTTCCCATAAAACCCGCCATGTGAGATTGTGAGCCTGGGGGAAGAAGATAAAGAAGTTAGCTGGCAAAACAGAACTTGAATTTAAACATAATAAGTTTGAGATGTTTATAAAATATCCAGGGACTCAAATGGGATGTTTCGGTATAGAAGTCCTAACGCAATTATAAATGTGGAGTATATAACATGTACAATGTTTTGAAACTCAGTGATTAGGAGAGAGCACCTATCAAGGTAGCAGAAATAGAAAATTAAATCTGGCATCCACACAAGTGCATAGCTACTTCACTGTGTCAGGGCATAGAAAAAGTAGACCAAGTATGGAGAAGAAGGAAATATTGGCACTAATGCTACATGGCTGCCCAATGTAGTCTGTGTGTATATGTGTGTGTGTTTCTGTGTGTGTGTGTGTGTGTGTGTGTGTGTGTGTGTGTGTGTGT
>CAJQZJ010034466.1:194440-214844 GCA_907164525.1 Lophiomys imhausi | reverse complement strand
TGTGTGTGTGTGTGTGTGTATACATGTGCCTCTGTGAGTTTGTGCATAAGGGCTGACTTCTTTAAATGCTGTTTCTCAGCAACCATCTTGTTAGAGAAACTGAGTCCACTTAGTGCTGCATATATGCATACGGATTTAGGACCACTAGAGCATGGGTAGCATCTCAAGGGAAGCATCATTATAATCAACAAACAAACAAACAAAATACCTGAATAATAGTTCCTCAGCTAGGGGTGGAACTTCTTGAGTCCCTTCCTTATCCTTGTTTGGATTTCTTGGTGGCTTGATCTTGTCTGCCACAAATTATACATATATACAAAAAATAAAATAAATAACTAGAGAAAGTTTTCAAAATAAACAATAAAATCAAAGGTTTAACTTGGCTAAAATTGGTGTTATCTAGATTGAAAACAGATGATTAGTACATTAGAGTGTAGAAAATATTTAGTAGTTAGTAAAAAAAAATTTAGTAGCTAGTGAAAATATTTAGTAGTTAGGAAAAACAATGCTTTAATAAACTCAATGACACAAAAGGCAGAAAGTGTCATAGAAAGACAGAAATGGTAAAATCCTGTATGAAACCTGATCTGATATATGACATGGAATAAATTGAAACAAACTAAAATATAAATTTTTTATTATCATGTTAGCAAAAATTGAATTGACTTATATCTAATACTTGCTTGTGAAAATCTATGACACATCAACAATATAGCATGCTAATATGATAATGCAACATGTCTTTATAAATTAGACAAGTGTCCTGTTTCTCTGACAGACATTTGTTGTAGAGCAGGGATTATGAAGGACCTACCCACCCTGTCTTGGCAGAGCCAGGCTGTCGACTTCCCTGCCACCAAGTTTTGTCCTTTTTGGACAGCAGTCTGTCTGCAGTTGGAGCAAGTTTTTTCATGCCAAGAGATAGGCTTGCCACTAATTCAACCATCTCACACTGGAGATTCTTCGATGCTTATCTTCTACTTGGAGTAGAATAGCAGGTGCTGTCAGGAGCTGATATGTCTTGATATCAAAAAAAGAATATCTTAATTTAAGATAACATCTTTGAATGCCATATTCTGCAGATCTCTTGGGGTTTTTGAAGATGCCCTATCCATCTCTTGTATTTAGATAAGCAAATGTTGCTTGTCTCTTAACAACTTGATTACTGAGTAGTTTAGAGAATATCTGTGATAGACTGTCATAGTAGCTAACAAAGTGACATGTTTGCATGACTAGGAGTTTGTTTTAACTATCCTAGACCGTTTTAGACGGTTGGTATCAAGAGGTCAGAGCTTCACATTTTATTTTTAAGTATCTCTAGGTATGATACCAATAGGAAGCGTTACCTTTAAATTTGTATCAATATACAAAGATCTATTCAATTGTGGTTAAATATACTCTTAATTATGTATCAATATACAAAGATCAATGCCTATGTAGCCCAATACAATCTTAATATACGTCCATATACAAGGGTCAATACCATTGTGGCCAACTACTGATGCAGGAATGTATGGAGAGAAAATGGGAACTGTCCAGGCAGTCACTGGTATGTCATTTCTTGGTTTTGAAGGCTGCAGGCCTGTACTTCCTATATAAGCAGATATATTTATCCCTCTCAGGTCTGAGGTGGTTGAAGAATAGACAGCTAGAGTCTCATGGTTAAATTTTGTGTTGTTTAGGAATCAAGAGGGTGTTATAGATCTAAGAAGTTACTCTTAAAATTGTGTTACAAGTTGGCGTGAATGTTGAGTCAGATATAGACCTTTAAACTTATGGAGATGGTTAGATAGTAGAATGTTAAAGTCAGGGGCCAAATATGTATGGACTGGACATTGGGAAGGTATGCTGGGCCATTTAACTCTCATAAATGTGACATATTTATATCTGTTGTTTTGTATAGTATTTACTGTTATAGGAGAAGGAACCATCTGTTGGACTGAGAGGGGAAGCTGCTGGGGGGGAAGAGGGTGGAAGGGCAGGATAGGAAGGGGGAATAGGGAAGGGTTTGTGACTGAGATGTAATTTGAAGAAAAAAAATAAAGTATTTAAAAAAAATAAATTAGACAAGTGGATTTGTAAGCGTGCATAAGTATGGCAACATGTGCGTATAGATATATATGCAGTGTCAATATATGAGCATGTATTTATACATAGCTGATACTCTGTGATCTATTCCTGATATACAGATGGAAAAAAATAAAGCAGAAGAGGAAACACTGAAAGAATGCAAAAAGAAGGCCCATGTAGTTGACAGATTATTAACTTGTCAGAACCTAGAACAGCCTAGGAGGCAAATAGCTAGGATTGCTTTTGAGACTGTTTATAGATTAGGTTAGTTGAGGTAGCAAGAATCACCCAAAATGTGGGCAGTACCATCCCATGGTTTATAGTCACAGAGGAGAAAGCAAGCTGAGCACCAGCAACCATCTCTTTCAGCTTCCTGACTTGATACAATGTGACCAGTAACCAATTACCTCATGCCTTCCTTGCTATGACTGATTAAAACCCATTATTGCTTTTAAATAATATTGTTACAATAATGTATTGACAAGGTATAGAAGAACAGACAGGTAATAGGAAAAATATATCTGAAGTAACACCTTCATTTCTGAACTATTTTCAGACTGCTTACATGAAAGAATAGCCAAACGAAGCAAAAGAACAAATTCTCGTCTAGCACAAATTATTTCATACATAAGATGCATTTGAAACATTTAAAAGAGAAAAACAAATTACTCCAAGTAAAGTCTACATGTTAGTCCATGTTACAAAGAACTCACATCTAAAAGGATTTCATTATAATTACCTGTTTAACAATCTGGCATTTCTGAAACTACTATAGGTACAATTATATGCTTTATTTTTATATATGTTTTGGATAAATATGTTTTTCTTGTGAAATTGAGAGTCATCATTAACAGTCTAGTGTATTCTGGTGAATTCCAAGTACTGCACCTATGACTGTAGAAATACTCTATATCCATCCTGCTTCTCGTATACATCAGCTCAAATGTCAATACAGAACCTGCATTATTTTCTTCTTAGCTCCATAAATTCCAAACTTAACTTCTGACCTGACAGCTGCTGTCATCAAAGTTGCATATGGCAGAAACTCAACTAAAGGGAGATTTTACAATACATGACATATTTCATTGAACATAAAGATAACAGCCTTGGGAAAAAATGAAACGGAACATATCAACAGAAACCAGCAACCTTTCCTACTTGGAGATTCTTTGTCATTTTGTTTCCCTCTATGTTATTATACATCTCCCCTGGTCTACTCATCAACTCATGAAATAACATGCATATTCTTGATAATCCAGATCCCTCAGTGGAATGCAATTCGTCAACCTATAGATATTTGATATTCTATATCTGCTCATTTTTATCCTACAACAATAATATGATTGATATTATTGCTACAATATGGATAGCATAGGTGGGAAAAATTAAAGACTAAGAAAACTTAGGAATGAATAATGCAAATAAGTGAATTCATAAATACCTACCAAGATGTTTCTGTATTTCCATTTGGGTACAACAGGGTTGAATTCTTGAATAATGAATCTTTTCGAGATAAATATATTTATATTCCTATAAAAATATTGGTCCTGGTCAGTTTCTTCATTGTGACAATTATTCTGGACCATACATGCTAACTCTCCATTCCTTACTGGACAGCTTTTGAATGCGGTACAACCAAAGAAAAATCATGATGACAAGTGACATCATGGTGTCTAATCCCTCTCAAGCCCTACAGCATCCCTGGTAAGTTCTTATTACTAAAATCTTCCATAGGCCTCTGTTTTGTTTACTTTTCTGATGCCTGTGAGAAAATACTCTGGAAAGGACAATTTCAGAGAAGAAGGGCTTATTTTCCTCATAGTTCACACTTCATCATGATGGACAAGTCATGACAGGAAAGAGGTGGTCACATTGTGAGAACAAAGATATTCTTATACTGAACTCACTTCTTTCCTTTTTCATATACTCCAAGATCCCCTCTCAGGAATAAACCTAATAATAATCTCTCAAAGGAAAGATCTATTTCCCATGTAATTCCAAATCTCAAATTGACTATTGATATTAGACTCCTATATCATTGAGTTTCCTAAGCTTATGGTACCAATTCATATGTTTTCATGTTCTCCTTGGCATCACTTCACATGTAACAAAATTTATAACGTCATTTATTCACCTATCTTTAGAGACAAATTTTGTAAGTGTTATAAGTTACCTTTGTTATAACTAAAGAAAATATAACTTTAATGCATGATTTACCAGAAGCCTATCATCAAGAAGAGTCAAAGTTTGAACCTACAGCTCTACCTACTTACCATCAAATCATGATTTGGTGGGGATGTCAGACAGCACACACTGAGGGCTCTCAGGATGATGGTTCACACAGAAGCGTGTCAGCACGCTACACACCAAGGGTTTTCAGTATGGTGAACACTGAGGGCTCTCAGGATGATGGTTCACACAGAAGCGTGTCAGCACGCTACACACCAAGGGTTTTCAGTATGGTGAACACTGAGGGCTCTCAGCATGGCATAAACTGAGCACCTTAGGTACAGACTCTGATCACAGCTGTGCCGTATGAGGTGATGATGGCAAGAGCATTGAATGCTCCTGGACTTATGCCCCAATCATAAGAAAGAATTTGTTATATCCACTTCAGAGTATTTTAAACATGAAATTGGATATTCGTAATGACATAGTCAAATCTGTCTTTCAGCAAACATTATTTTCTGCTATTGTAAAACCACCCATGTTCCACTCTCAAGGACTCGAGCAGCAGCATGGCTTTGTGATAACAGCCCCAACCAACTTAACTGATGGGAAGGTTAACCTGCATCTCCCACTCAGCAAGTATCTCTGCTATCACAAAATGCTGCTGAGAGTCACACTTTATTTTAGCCGCACCTTGATGCATGTTCGTACTTCAAACATAAACATAAAAGGATGGATTTTAAGTAATATGCTACAATTTAAATTGAATAACATACAAATTGAAAATTAGATGTGATGTGATACTTAGGAAAACATGTTAAAGAAGCAATCTAACATGAGAATCTGTTATAGTGGGGAAGGATAAATGAGCCATTTCCTTTTGTGTTTTTCAGACTTTTAATCTGTGGTTATATTGTTTTTTATTTGAAAAATAAAATTCATTTGCATTTAAAATAACAAGTAAAAAAACTAGGATACCAACGAGTATTTATTACATTAATTATTACACAAAATAGTAAAAGACCTAAATGTCTTTTTACAAAAGAGAGATAACATTCAATTGGTATATTTAGCAAATGCATTTTATGTACCTATTAAAAATGATAATGTGGATTTATAATCTTGAATTAATATGCAATTATTTTTAAAAAGCTATGGGTCAGTATGATCCAAGTATAAAGTTAAAGGATACATGATGAATATAAGTCAGAAGGAAAAAAAACTTTCCCAAGTGTTTATCAAATATGTGCAATTTAAGATTCTATTTTGTACTTTTGTCTTTACCATTTTAAATATTGTCTAAATATTTTTATATGTTTATAATACTTACAACCAAAACCAAATACAGCTAGCACCCATTTTAAAAGAAAAAAAATAAAAGACTTAGCCTTTGGCCTTGATCTACCTTCAGTCCCTAAGAGCCTGCCTTTCCAACACTGTCAAGCCTTACCTGACTTCTGTTTCAACTTCCACCTTCCTCTGCAGCCATGACCTCACACTAATTAGTGTGACTCTGAGCTTATCCTGGGTCTTGGTCCTTCTAAGCCCAAATGTCCCAGCAAATATTTACTGCCTGACTTTGTGCTTCCACCTGTATTTGCCAGATCTCATCCCAGACTTACCCTTCCTTCCTGCCCAGCCCCAGGCAGGTTCAGGTGGGAAAGTGCTACCTGAGCCTTACCCTGACAACTAGTTTCAGCATGCTTGACTGCAAGGTCTCTGCTTTAAAATTTATTACCATTACTTCTTACTTACGTGGGACAAATTCATAGATTTATCTTGTGGATAAGATAGATTAAACAGTGTTCTTTCATAACACAGTGCCAAAATCGATTTTCAAAGTGTTTTTAGGTGTTTTGTAAAGATCTCTATTGTGACTAAGCTGATCTGCTCCCTCCTTTATAAAAACAAACTTTTCTCTCCCCTGTTAAATTGTAATGCTTGCAGGAGATACTTTTATATAAGATCTACTACACTCTTGTATTATTATTTACATTATTTCACATTAAGCGATATTCCTAAAGATGAATACCTTTCATTTGTAAAAATTACTGAAAATAAAATTTACATTATGTGGATATTTAATAAAATACATCCTTTGTAACATTAAGAGAAGCTCTGACTTCTCTTTACTATTTAAAGCACTGTCTGCCCATGCATTCCTTGCAATAACAATAGAGCTGCGCATCATCTTCCTGTCCCTACTGGGACAAGATAACTAAATTCGTTCACTGGAAGTGCTTTCTGGGAATCCATGAACTGAGTGAGGATGCAGTCGTTCCCATAAGTAACATGTCTGTACACAGAGGGATGAGTGGCTTTGACTCTGCATCTTCCTATTAGGAAAGGATGTAACACGGTCTTTCCAAACATGGCCTTAGTCAATATGAGACCACTTGAAAACTAGTAAGTACTCTGCAGTTTTTCAGCCATTTCATTCATCTCAGGGGAAAAATGAAAAGAGTTGGTGTCTCCATTTATAAAAATGGAAAGTGACATAATTTGACATTTAAATTCTAGTCAAAATATATTAAATTAGAAAGCTTGATATTTCTCTGTTTTAGGTACACTAGGAAGAAGAAGAGAGTCAAAGTCCTGGCGGCTTTACATAACTCATTTTACTAAAACCTCTGGGGAAAGTACTAGTGTCGCATTTTAAGAAAAATATCATTTATCTGGTAAAAAAAAAAAAAAGCATGGAATTTTAATTTTGGGTTGTTAGAAGAAATAATTATGACCTTTCCAAGTACTGTGTTTCTGTAGATACATAAAATATATTTCTTACATTGTTATTTTTGACCATGTTTTCTTGTTAAATAATTGAACTATTAATTATTTGGCATGCCAAACCAGTCAACAAGCCTCAGGTGTTCACTGGATATTGTCATAAGCTAGCTGAGGGTCAGATTCCTCTGGCAGATACAATTCAAAAGATCATCTTCCTACAGAAAGAAGGGTCATTCCATAAGAGTCCATCATCTGCAAGCATTGTAATAAGAAATTAAAACATGATGTTTTATTAATCTCTAAAATAGTCTCCAAATCAGAAAATATATGATACAGATTATTGCCCTTAGCAATCAGGGCCCATAAAATATATTTAGATAAAGAGAAATATTTATGTTTAAGGGATTGGTTCAAATGCATGTGGGAGCTGTTGTCATTCATAGAATGTGGGAAGACAGAAATTCAGAAATTATTTGTACTTTAGAGTCTCTAGACAAATATTACTTTTCTAGGATAATTCAGTTTTCTGTTCTTACGTCTATCAACTACTTGACAAAGTCAACTGTGCATACCACCAACATTAATTTCATTTAATTAAAGTCAGATTATTATAAATCTTAGTCACATTTGCAAACTACTGTTTTAACAGTATTGAGAAGATAATTTACCAAATCAAATGTTTACTATAGTTTAGCCAAGCTGACAAGTAAAATGAATTATCACACTACCCTTTCTGTTTGTTTGCTCTGGGTCACAAAAGTAACTGGCAGGTGCATTGTTAACAACTCACTCTAGACTATTTTATGGCAATACATCAGAAGCATTAACTTGCCTATTAAGACCAGTACCTTAACCTAGTTCGGGTTGTTCTATTAATCAGACAACTCAGAAAAGACATCTATTATTACTTTTGAGTAGTTTAAAATTAACTTAATGTTTCATTGCCAAAGGCTTTCATTAGAGGACTCTATCGATATTGCTACAGAATGTAACAGAACATGCTTGACTTTTCATATGTAACCAAGGTAAGAATTAAGAAACAAAGTGACTTTCCCAGTTAGTTTGTATGATAGGATTCCACTCTAGTTCCTTACACTAAGTCCAAGAAAATCTATAATTAGCATTTAGACTCTGGACTGTACAGTGGGACCTACCAATGGAAAGACACTTTATTTGTCTTCATTAAGTCTAAATTTTGTTGAGTAGAATTAGGCTTAAAACAACCAAAGGGACAAAACTCAAGAGCCAGATGATGGGACACATTTACGGGAAAACTGCATTTGCAGGAACTGAAGTATGAAAGGTAGTGGTACATGGTATTTGAAATACAAAATTAGGTCACCATGTTTTCACTGGTGGCACTTGATCAAGGTCAGAAAATGATCAATGAATAAGTCTTCCAAAAATACTGAGAAAGACTGTGTATATAGAGTATCTTAGCGTTATTATTGATGCAATGAAATACCATGACCCAAAAGCTAGTTCAGGAGGAAAGGGTTTATTTGGCTTCCACATCACTGCTCATTATCAAAGGAAGTGAGGGCAGGAATTCAAACAGGGCAGGAACCTGGAGGAAAGGTCTGATGAGGAGGCCATGGAGGGGTAAACTGGATTGTTACCCACGATTATTCAGCCTGCTTTCTTATAGAACTCATGACCACCAGCCAGGGATGGCACCACCCACAATTGGCTGGACCCTCCCTCATCAATCTCTAATTAAGAAAATGTCCTACAGGCTTGCTTGCAAGTCTGATTTTTTGGAGGCATTTTCTTTTTTCTTTCTTTTTTAAAAATATTTTAATTTTAAATTTTTTCTTTTTTTGGTTTTTTAAGACAGGGTTTCTCTGTGTATCCATGGCTGTCCTGGACTCACTTTATAGACCAGGCTGGCCTCCAACTCACAGAGACCTGCCTGCCTCTGCCTCCCAAGTGCTGGGATTAAAGGTATGCACCACCACACCCTGCTTTAAGGCATTTTCTTAATTGAGGTTCCCTCCTTTCGAATGACTTTATTTCATGTTGATATAAAACCATCCATCACACAGACAGACCCCCAACAAACTGACAGTGTTTCTGAGAATTGCAGTAAACGCTTTATAGCATGTTGTTAAATTAATCTAAACTAAATTATTATTATTCACACTTTCAGTTACTTTGCTATAAAATTCTATTGTTCAATAAATCTGAATAGAAAGTCAAATGTGGTCTATCTCTGGAAAACTATAAAACCTATTATCACCATTTTCCACCCAAATATACATATTATATCAATACCTCTTAGATGTCATGGTATGAAGGCATTCTTCCCTCATTAAATGTGCTGCAAATGAACTGAATTGACTAGCAACTAAATACACAAAGCATTAATTTGAATTTGGTTTCTTTATATCATTCTCATTCTAGAGAATAATGTAAGCCTGTCAGTAGTTTGTTAAAGATGCACTAAGATTTTTAAAAAGCCATTGTGTAAAGAACCGTTATGAAAGTGGCCTTTTATAATACAAAGTAAATTTGAGCAAAATTTGCAACATGAAGTTATATCTAACTATATCTATATTATCAAAGTTTCTTGCTTTACTGGTAATATCTAAAATTATTAATCAATATCATTTGTTTCTTATTTTATGGACCCTAATATATGATGTTCATGCATCTGCAGTATACAGTCAATGTTATTATAATATATTTAAAAACAATAATGGAAGGTCCCCTAGTCCTATTCTTTCAAGGTAAGTTGAGTCTAGCTAGGATGTTTGGTCAAAAACAATCTGTGGTTATTACATAAAAGACAGGGTAGTTATCAAGTAAATACTGTAACAATTAACAAAGTGTGGTGCCGTGTACCCCATAGAATCATCATTGCTCTTTAAAAGAATTTTCAATTTTCCCACAGACAGAAATACCTTTCCTATATATTTCATTTGTTACAGTTTAGCCCTAAGAATCTGTAAGGAGTGTACTCTTTTCTTTTTAGTTCAGGGTCCAAACTCTGCATTGAAAAACAGATGACAGTGACAAAGAGCCAGTGAAGTTCTTGCATGAAAACATCCTTTCAAAGAGTTATTTAAAACATACTTTTAAAAAATCTGAAGTTTTTGAAAGTATACTGTAAGATGATTCAAACTTCTAGGAATAACTATGGAGGAGCCAGCAGCTTCCACCACAATAATAGTAAGTCACAAAAAGAAACTTTTAAAAAGCCTATTGGTCCAGTAGCCTCCTGCCAGAGTCCCACACAATAGCAGATACCTAGGACTAGAATGGCTCCAGCACAGCAACACTAATGCTTTTGACACAGCCCCCACCCTGGCACTCTGCAGAGGAGCCTGTGCTTATCCCTTTGTAAACTGGAGACTCTTTAAACCAGGAATCCCAGGATGAAACAGAACCATTTTCCTCACGGCAAAACAAATCCTTCTCCAGTGAATTCTGTTATTGTTTATTGTTACACTGTTTTTATCAGCACTAAACTGTATGAAAGCTTCAATTAGTTCTTGATGAATGATCCCATAAAAGCATGTAGTTTCATTTCCCCTGCCACCAGATATTTCACTGAGTGTTATTAAATGAAATATAATTGGGATAAGATTCAGAAACTTAAAGAGGCTGTAGTGCTCTCAGTTCAGCCTGAAATGGCTAGTCATCAGTGAAGCTCAATCAACTTCCGATGCACTATACATACAAATTTCCATTGCCTGGTCCTGGGAAGATCACAGAAGCACTACACACAGTCTGATGCCCTTCATGAGGATGAAGGCCGTTGGTGAGATGCTGAATTCAGTGCTAGGTCAAGTAATAGTTATCTGCACACAGGGGCAGTGAGTATCTCTATCCCATCACATTACACAACAGCTTATACCTACACTGTATGTTACATAGCACCAGTTTACTGTTCCAGCAAGAGCAAAGACCATGTCTTGTTTCTCCTTTGAATAAGAACTATTTTTTTACGAATACTTAGACAAAAGGCCAGTCTTTTCCTGCCCCCCTTGTTGCTAATGAAATGCAAAATATGATACTTCTGAGAAAGCTGATTAAAAGAAGATGACCAACTTGGGCATTAAAAATAAAGTCAACGCATATTCTTTTTTTTTGACCTCCAATGTATATATGATTTTTCAGAAGAAAATAAAAGCCGAAATGACAGAGTTATTCTCCACATACATGCTTTTGAGAGCTGATGGAGGAGAGGGGTTCAGCTTCAGGAGTTCAGCCTTTCCTTCTTACTTCCTCATTTAGTATTTTATACTGACATCATGGGCTGACTGATTTCAGCACTTTGAATACAAAAATAAACGGAACAAAGATCCTCGCCCTCAAATTCTAAAGCAGTCTTATTAATTCATAACCTACATTTCGAGTGGAAGTTTATAAAATGTTGCCTGTGGATCATTCAGTTGTCAAGGTTAACATTGCCATCATAGCACCGAGACACTTCTTCATTTCACATTGCTCACAGCTGCATTTACAGAGCAAGATGAAAGGATATCCAAAAGCATACCATTTTGCTCCAAACTATATTGGTAGTCCTTGCAATCTTCCTTCCTTCCTTCCTTTCTTCCTTCCTTTCTTTTGTTTTGTTTTTGTTTTTTTACCTCCATAAAACCACACTTAAAAAATGAAAAAACACACAGTGTAATGAATTCAGAGATTTCCCTTTAGCCTGTATTTAGTGAGTTAGTGAAAACGACAGGGCACTTTTAGTAACCCACATGAAGACACAGAGCATCTGGAAAGCTACTGTCTCGCCTCCAGTGTGCTGGTTTTGAGATGGATGGCACACATGTACAAGCTGAAAGTCTAGCTGAACTTAACAGACTTGTCCAGGCTGTGTCATTATTTTAAAGAATGACTGTAAATATGGCTCTTCAACTGTGGATATTTGGTGTGTGTGTGTGTGTGTGTGTGTGTGTGTGTGTGTGTGTGTGTGTGTATCAGTGAAAACAACTGATAGCCCTTGCTGCCAATCAAATGCATCTCATGTAACTTCAGATTTTTTTCAGATGTAATTGCTGTTGACCTCAATAAATGCAATAAGTGTTATTATTAACAGTTTTGTGATATAAAGTCACACAGCATGCGCAGGGTATGTCCATGTTCAAATAGATGAGGGTTTCAGCATTGAAAGGGAGAAGTGAGCATGACTTCTACCCTAACCAAGAAGCTATCTACAAGTGATGCACACATGGAAATAAAAACTTAGTTTTCTTATTGTTTTTTTTTTCACTTGAAATCTCACTGGGTATATTAGCCATATTTCAGGGTAAGCCTATACTCAATAGTAGTTGGCCAATACGAAACAACTCAATGGTATTTTTGTAGATTTTTTTTACTCAAATTGATTTTTGGTTGTTTGAATGGTTTTTTAATCTTATTGGTCTTTTAGTTGGATATTTAGGTTCCCATTTTTATGTTTTTGTGTATATGTGTGCTTATGTTTACTTGTCTGTTTTCTGTTTGTTGTTTGCTTTTTAAAAAGAAAAAGAAAGGCTCAGAGGCCATTGTGCTGTGGGGAGGTGGAGAGGATGGAGAAGAGTTGGGGGAGGGGAAAATCATGATCAGAATATTGAAAAATTTAGTTCCAATAAAACAAACAAAGACTTTTAGCCACAATTGTGTCTAATGACATCTGTTTATAAGAAGCTGAGGCTCATGTACTTCAATCACAATGCGTTGCAACATAAACAATGTAGTCATGCATTAAAAGAATTGACCATTAGCAATTATTTTTAGATATTAAAGGGTCTCAAAAGCATTAACCATGAAACATTGTTCAGTTATTTTTTTCTTTTATTATTTTCTCATACATCAATTCTCAACCACAGTTTCCCCCATGTCCCCTTTCCCCTAAATCCACTTCTCCTCCATTTCCATTCAGAAAAAAAGAGCAAATCTCCTAGGGATATCCACCAAATATGGCCTAATACTATACAATAAGACTAGGCACAAACTCTCATTTTAAGACAGGTGAGGCAAAGTACTAGGAGGAAAAGGGTCCATAGTGCAAGCAGAAGAGTCACATATATACTCCACACCCACTGTTAATGGTGCCCATAAGAACACCCATAAAATATTTGCAGAGGACCTAGCTCACACCCATATAGAGTCAATGATAATTACTTCAATTTGTTATCCTTTATGAGCTCTGCTTAGGTGATTCTGTGGGTTGTGTTCTTGTGGTGTACCCCTCTGACTTCTATAATCTTTCCTACCCCTTTTATGCGGGGTTCTCCTGGCTCTGCCTATCACTTCACTGTGGGTCTCTGAATCTGCTCCCGTCAGTTGCTGATGATCACCCTGTAATGACAATTGGGCTAGGCACTTATCTATGATTATAGCAGAATAACATTAGGAATCATTTCATTGACTTTTTTTTTTGCCAGTTGTGTTTGGTTCTGCCCTGGGTCTCTGGACTGTCTTGCCTCTGGTTCCTGGCCTTAGAGGGAGTGGAGTGTCAGGTGTGGGTTCCTTCTCCATGGTGTAGACTTCAAGTTGAAACAGTCATTGGTGGGTCAGTTCCACAAGTTCGGTACCACCATTGCCCCAGCAATTCTTGCAGGCTGGACAGATTGTAGTTTAGTTATTTTTAATAAAAATATAGAATCCATTTTAACATGTGATAGGTTTATTACTGCTATTATCAAATATATTGTTCTAAAATCTTTGAATTTTTCTGCTTTAATTATTATATACAAATAATATTACCCATAAAATAAGTATAAAGTCAACCAAAGTGTACAGACTAGAAACTTTAAGAAGAAAAGCTCATCCTGAGTGAGCTAACCCAGACTCAGAAAGATGCACATGGCATCTATTCACTTATAATTGGTTTTTAGTCAAATAGTACAGGATAACTATCCTACAACCAACACACCAAAAGGAACAGGAACATAGACTTTGTTTCCTATCAATGAGACACTTTGCCCTAGTGGTGCTGCCTTTTAGGCCCCCAGTGTATGAGGAGGCTCTTGGCCCTCATATGACTGCTGAACTGGGGTGGGGGACTGTTATGTAGGGACACCCCACTCCAGAGGAGTAGGAAAGGAGGGGGAAGATGGGAGGGTGCGACTGAGAGGGGTAGAAAGAGGGCATTGTGATGGAGATGTAACTTGAAGTAATAAATAAACATTTAAAAAAAAGAAGTGGAAGTCTAGTACACGGTGTTAGCATTTGATGTTTAGGCATCATTCCTGACACTGGAAGAAATATAATCTTAATTGTGGGCCTATATTAATGGTGTGTCCATTATTTTTAAGCCAAAACCAAGATTTTTCAGTCTGGTTATTTCATTTCGTAGGATTCATGGCAATGTTATTGAACTAACCTTACCTTCTTCAAAAAGTTAGAAAGACTTAATAGCAAAATAGACCTTTTGTTTTGTTTGTGGTCTACAATTAAAAAGAAAACAGATTCCTTTTATTCAAAATGAGAAAATTAGGGTTCAAAAGCATGTAGGTTTTTAAGACTGCAATTAAACCAAAACAGGAGATCCTATAGAATAGAATATAAATTATTGTACCCCGATAATTATTTTGAAAATTATTATTATTTTCTCTAGAGTTTTAAGGATCAGGTGCTTGTAACCTTATTTGACCAAATAAATAACAATTAACTTATGATTATTGATAAATCTTATTAGAAACAAATAAAGAACAATTCACTTATTATTATTGATTCTTATATCATTTTGTGTAAGATAAAAGTATTTTCTAAAAGTCTACCAGAGCATCCATTTTTGACAATTTAGTTAAACCATTTTCATTTATTGTTAAAGGTTAAGTCAAACTTATGTTACATGCAATATCAAAACTTTAATGTTTATGCATTAATAAAAGCATAATCAGATATATGTCTCAGGAAAGCATTAGGATCTAAAGATGAAGATAAGCTATATAATACCTAACTAAATATTTTGGATTAAATTCATGGATTTATTTTCTAAAGTCCAGAACTATTTATAGTGGAGCAGTACCTCCAATTTACAGTACTGGCCATAAACTGCTCCTCTTACCTCTCTAGTACCTGCAAGAAAGGAAACTGATGTTTGGCCTGTTTCCGTCATAGCCACAGTGGTGGCACCCAAGCTGTACTTCACACAGATAGCATCCTTTCTTATGAATGAAACTTCAAAGATTATATCAGAAACCTGTTAAGAACTCAGAAAATCATTTTGTTCAAGGTTGTAAGACAAAAATTTGATAAGATATGACTTTAGGCATTTGAGGAAGGTGGCTGTTGCAGAATGGTTTCAACCAATTATAAAGAAGATACAGTATACCAGACACAAAAAGACATTATAAACTATTTCTCAAACTTTGTAACCACAGTGTTCATTGAGAGATTAAAATCTACTGTGTTTATCACACTCCAAGCAGGAAATACATGTGGAAATCAGAAGACAAATTCAGGTGTCAGTCCTCAACTTCTACATTTCTTGAGACAGACTCTCCTTGTTGTCTACCACTGAGTGTACCAGCATAGCTAAAACTCAACTTGCTGAGGATTCTTCTGTCTCTATCTGACATCTATTCATAGGAGCACTAAGATTACAGATGTGGGTACTGGGCTCTGATTTATGTAGGTTCTTGAGATTTGAATTCAGAGTCTCAAGTTTATGTGGCGAATACTTCATCTATCTCTCCATCTATTATAAACTCTGTTAGGCATATTACTGAGTTCTTTTCTTTCACATATTCAAGTCTTATGTATGTGTGTATACAGTACTCACAAAAATAATATGATCTGTGTCCTTTTTTGAATGAATAGTGGCATCAGTATTTTGGGAAAATAAATTACTAATTAAAGTAAATAGAATTAACAAAACCAACTTCCTAATCCTGATACTCATAATCTTAAAACAAATAGCTTCTGAACAAACTGTCTAAATAATTCCAGAAATATAATATCATAGGAAGGTTTTTCAATTATATTTTCTACTCTGATCAATGTCTGGGGTATGGATAATTTAAATGGAATTTTATTTTTTCCTTAATATCTATATATTTCAATAGCTTATCTTAGACACTCGATTTATATGGATTTATCATATTAATTTCATCTAACCTCACAATTTATCTAAATTTGGAAGTAGATGTAGTCTGGTAACATACAAATTTGGAATAGAGTATAGTGTCAACCACATAATTGATAAACATGATAACTATGGTAATGATAGATGAGCACTCATCACTTTTCACAGAACATCACACAATGTTGCTATCAAGTAAATGAATCAGATGAGTATTTTCCCTAAATAAAAGAGCATAGCAATCAAGATGACTAACTTTTTTCAATGAATGTGCTTTTCCAGCTGCTATACATCTGTACTGAATCATACCTAATAGGAAGTGAAGCAAGTGGATGTGTAATGCCTTAGAGTTCTGTTTACAATTTTTAATTATTTAAGATTTTTGTTTAAGGAATATAAATACTAAGCTTTTGATGCCAAGATATTTTTCTATTAAGGCTTTTATACATATAAAATTTATATTAATTTTTTTATATTTCAAACTGATAATTAAATGTTCTGCCATTTTGTTATCTGTTAAAATAGTTAAAGATATTTTGACCTTTGGCTCAGAAATATAAGGGTCCCATAGTAGTTAGGTAAAAATCTTAAATTTCAAATTAATGGAGCCATTTTTGTGTTTTCTGGAAGCCCTCCTCCCATGAACCTGAAGCTTCTTCCCCTGAAACTATAGCAAGACATAAGGTAACAGGGAGTGAAATCACAAATCTTGTTATTGGATTGCTAAAAGTAATAGTGAGCATTATCATTTGACTTACACCTTGTGACTCCTGGCCCTATACATTTTAGCTGTGAAATAAAACAGCATCACATATTAAATGATGATTCATAGCATAAACAGTATTCTGAAGAACATTATTCCAGTCATGAAGAATATCTCCACCTAAGGAGAACAATAATGGAGGCTTCAAAGGAAGGACCTTACACAACTTCCTCAAGACTCCTGCTCTAGGAGGGAAAGGGAACAACAACAACAACAAAAAAAAAATTCAAGAATTCTCTAATTGTCTTAATTCATGTATTGCAGTTATTCCTTGTCCAATGACAATGTTGTTTAGAATATCATGACAGTAGATAAGGCATTCCATTAACTATAGGTGTGATTTCAGCATTGTGGGTACTAAAGACATATCCATATCAAATGCTTATCTTCATAAGAAAAAAGCCTTGCTTCTTCCAGAATGGCATCCAACGGTGGTTAAATCCAGGTTAGTCTTAGTAACTGGAAGTTCACATTGCTAAGTCCATGAATAATCTGCCACCATTGCCACCTTTTTTTTTTTATGGAATGGGATGCATTTTCAAAACATTAATTTTTGCCAGAAGCCAAGGCAAACTGTATCCAGGACATATCTTAAATAAATATAAGTAGTAAGATATGAAAAAAATGAACAACATATGATAAGTATGCTTTAACCTAATGTTGTGTAGTTATTTCCTCTGAATTGAAATGTTTTATCCTGAAGGAGTAAGGAGCTTTACACCTCAGGAAACTAAAGAAACTTGTAAGACTCAGGAAGCTTATGAAGTACCCAAGACTCCAGAGGCTCAGGAAATGACAAGATTCACAAAGCTCCTCTCAAATCATGTGTATAGTAAAGAACTGCCAAGGAAGAGGATACACTCTGAAGGAATTGTACACAGTAAGTGGGACAGAAAGTTCTGGGTTGCATCTATCATGAGTCGTTACACATGCTGGTGTGGCGTTTCTTGTGATGCAGTTGTGTGATCTATACTCCCGTAAGTAACCCCCATCTGTGTTCCTGTATGCAACTGTAACTCCATTAAAGTCATTGATTCATGAAACTAAAAAAACATAGCCAAAGCTAAATGTAGATATTTAAAAAGCAGATTGGGTGTGAAGATAGAAGGTATTCCTAATTTGATCTGCAGATTCCATAAAATTCTAATACAAAGACCCACAAGTTATTTGTGCTTATTATAAAGTTTATTATACTGTATGTATAGTGAGAATATATAATAGCCAACAAGTTACTGAAGTAGAAGCACAAAAAGACTGAAAACGCCCAACTTCATAGTATACAGTAAAGTGTCCATGATCCTAAGACATATGATGAGTGAATATAGACATATAGATCACTGCTACAGATATAGGGAAGAAAGCATATAAAGTAAAGTACTCCCATAGGGGATACACAAGATACTCTTAAAACTCAAAAGTAAGAAAATAAACAACTGGATTAAAAATAGATCAAAGACTATATAATATATAAATGAAGTTATAAAGATGCCAAATACAGAGTTGAAAAGGTGGTTGAAGATTTGAGAGTGTAATTCATAAGTAGAGCACTTGTCAATGGTCTAGTATATTCTGGATTTTATCACAATCCCTCCCCAAAGGAACAAAACCTGTCATCATAGAAATGCAAATTAAGAAAACCAGGAAATTTTGTGACATACCTTTCACAATGGCACACTTAGAAAATTGTAAACACAAAATATTGACAAAAATTTAGAGACTAGATTTTCATCTATTGTTGATTGGGAAGCAACAAGCATGGTCACTTTGTAACATACCTTGAACATTCTTACACAAACTTATCCATATCATCACCTTATGATTCACTAACATTCCTTTTGGTTTTACACAGCAAGCTTAAAATTGTAAATGAACGAAGAAACCTGAACACAATGTTTATAGTATTTTTATTCATAATTCAAAAGAAAACAAAACATTCTTAAGTAGTCAATTAGATAGAAACTTCTACTATTTATCTGGACAAAGGAATTTTTCTCTGTGCTAAAATAAATGAGTCACAAAGCTATGAAAATTCATGGAAGAACTTTAGTTGTATATGACTAAGTGTTTAATCCAATATGAAAACTCAAAATTCAAATGTACTGTTTGAATTTAACTCTGTGACAAATTAGAAAATAATAATAAAATATAACTATATAGAAGGTCAAAGATTCATGTTTGCCAGGGATTTAGTGGAGAAAGTTATGGTATAATTTCATGTTATCCTATCCTTTTATCCAATCCCATACAATACATAACATGGGCAGAGGATAAAATACATATCAATGGAGGTCATCAATTCTGAGAAATGCACTACTCTCTGGTAGGGGATACAGATAACGAGGAAGATTATGCATTCATAGAATTAGGGGTATAAAAAAAATCTATATTTCCAGTGAATGTTGCTAGGATCCTAAAACAACTCTAAAAATATATTTTATCAAAAAGTAGATTATATACCATTGGCAAAACACTTTAAAATTAAAATCTGAAGACTGGGTCCTAAAAGAAGTATTTGTGAAGCTTTGGGAGTTTTTCCTTCAGAATTCTCAGAATGCTGTTGGGCCCCTACTTTAAAGGCTCCATTTTGCTAACGGGTGGCATGTTTCCTACTTTGAAGATCTGACATGTTTTAATGGTCCTGTCTTTGAAGCAATGTGTGTCTGTGGGATTCCCTTATGAGCAGGTTTCCTGTTCAGGGAGAAAGTGATCCTCTGTTGAAGTTATTTACCAGATTATAGTTTCAACCCTGGAGACAGCCTAATCCCTGACATGGTTATCATCTTTTTGAAAATATTAATATGTTTGGAAAAGGTTCTACTTCTGAAGAAATTCTTCTTGCCAGAAGGAGACTATCTTTAAAATTTTAGTGGGTTCTTGTTTTCAAGAATATTATATAGTATAGAGTGACTTCACAGGGAAAACATTAAAGTAAGAGGTAATGTATTATAATTATCATCTCCTTATAGAATTCTATGGAAAATTAGAATAAAGCTAAACTTGAAGTATGTAGCAAATGTTTTCATTTATTAAATAAAACTAAGATATTTAACAATTTGTGTGACTTACAATGACATGTATTTATTTCTTTGTTGGCCAACTTTCTTTTTTTTATGTTTATTTATTATTTCAGGTTACATCTCCATCACAGTGCCCTCTTTCCACCCCTCCCAGTCCCGCCCTCCCATCCTCTACCCCTTATCCCTTCCATCCCACTCCTCTGGAGTTGAGTGTCCCTACATATCAGCCCCCTGCCTCAGTTCAGCAGTCATATGAGGGCCAAGTGTATTGACAGTTCAAATCCATAAGAGATATTATATGAACAATAATGAAATTCAGTCTTTGTATTTTTCAATGGATGAAGATGAATATGTTCTTAAAATGAAAACTCCATTTAACAATCTATTATTTAAAAAACTGCTTATTTTACTATTATAAACTGTGACTTAGTATGTAGTGTTAGCAGTAAAAAGTTGTTAGCCATGCATTATGTTAGCACAATAATCTAGAGGAAGAGATGTGTTCATTATTTCATTAAGTTTTTGCATTTATTTGTTTGCTTATTTAATTCATGTACACATGTGCATGTGTATGTGCATGTGCGTGTGTGTGTGTGTGTGTGTGTGTGTGTGTGTGTGTGTGTGTGTGTG
>CAJQZJ010034466.1:177590-194430 GCA_907164525.1 Lophiomys imhausi | reverse complement strand
GTGTGTGTGTGTGTGTGTGTGTGTGTGTGTGTGTGTGTGTGTGTGTGCATTTGCATCCCCATGTGTGTGCGTGCTCACATTCCCATGGTGCACTTACAGAGGCTAGAAAACAACTTGGGTAAGTCATTTTTCTCCTTCCAGCCTGAGGGTTCTGAGGATTGAACTTGGGTCACCAGGCTTGGTAACAAGTACTTCCACCCACTGAATTACCTTGGCAGCTGCTCATTAATTAGAAGTAATGTTATTTGTAGATTAATGTTATTGTCTAACTGACAATGTTTTGAAATGCAGATATCTAATACATTAAAGATATATAGAAGTAATCAACAACTAACATTTAGAAGAATTTTGATATCCTAAAACTAATACTTTTAAAGAGGTCAAATAATCGTGAACTAGTATTTGGTACATTTTAACACTTATAAAGCATTAGATCATTGTATTATTTGAAGTTTTGAAAATGACATGTTAAAACTAATTTATTCTAATTTTAGCAATATTTTTAGATGAGCATCTAATAGAACTTGCATTTGGATCCTAGAATTTTCCTGCTCACTTGTAACCATAAAACTATAGGTGGCAAAGAGAAGAGAATTCCTTGGGCTTTCTGGATATAACCTGTTTCAAAAGAATAAGGTGGAGACTGATAGAAGACACTCAGCATCTTCTTTTGGCCTCTGCACATGTGTACATTCACAGGAGCTTGTATATATCATACACACACATCCATGCATACACAGAAAAAAATATTATTTAACTCTATTCATCACTGTTAATAATTTTCTACATTCTTTATTTCTTGATATGACTTCAAACTGCTGATATTCTTATTGTAACTTTTCCAATATGGCCTCCCTCTATCAGATTTCCATGCTTACAGTTCTTCACACTGTGGTACTAGGTCTATCATTATAGTTTTTTCTTCTGTTTCATACATGCAATAGGTTAAATTAATCTTCTCCCTTCCCACTCCCCTATCTTAGTTTAATTTCAGTTTCTGTTATAAAATATTCTGACATAAAACAAATTAGGGGAGAAACAATTTATTTTATCTCACAATTTCAGGTTACTATCCATCATTTCTTGAAAGTTACAGTGATTGGAGCTTGAGACACCTTATCATGTCACATGTACAGTTAAAACCAGATAGAAACGAACCCAACTAGCGCTCAGTTGTTTGCTCACTTGTGATCATAGCAATTTCTATACTTTTATACAATTCAGGGCTTCTGCTTGGGGAATGATGCCACCCACAATGGGCTGGGTATTCTATCAGGGGAAGGAGCAGCTAGGTGAAACAAATGTGCACTTGTGATCTAGACCATTTGACATCAGTGCACTAGGTTGGACAAATACTCTGAATGCTTGAACAACAGTGGCTCAACTCTGAAGATTTTTTAAATTAAAAATATGCATGTATTTACTTATTTTATGTGCATTATTATGCCTACATGCATACATGTGTAATACATGTGCATCTTCTGTTCACAGAGGTCAGAAGAGGGCACAGAATCCCCTGGAACTGGAGTTTTACATGGCTGAGGGCTGCCATGTGAGTATTGGAAACTGAACCAATGTCCAAGTAAGTTTAACCTCTGAGCCATCTCTCCAGAGGTTTTTTTAATAACTATTTTCACTAATCTTTGAGAATTTCATACTATGTTTATTTGTTCCGATTCATTCCCAGTTCCTCCCATCTATACCCATCCACATTTCTCTAAACCCTTCCCTCAAATTTATGTCCATTGTTTTAAGAATTTTAAATGTGGAGATAGCCTGGGAAAGAGAAAATAAACCTAGATCTTGAGAATGCTTAATATCTTCTAGAGTGCAGAAATTTACAATTGACTGCTTTAAGGTACCTGAGACAATTCAGCCTCAAGGAGTGCTTATTCTTAGATAAACTGGACATCTATGAAAGTAAATATATTTCCATTAGTTTATTCTTCTACTATTTGTTTGTTCACATTAGTTTAAATGTAAAGTAATTTAATATTGATATTACTTACAAAATATTTTCACTTACTCTAAAATAAACTAGCTTTTAAGTAGTAGAGTTATCATATATACAATTGGAAAACATTCCAACACTGCAGAATGTTTAATGCCCCAGTGAAGAAACTTACATAAATGGTGGCATATAAAAGACTAGCCATTTAACAAATTTCAATACAGTAGATTTCTTTTGTTTATTCCAGGGGATAAATCTCAAAGAATAATCATATATCAGTATGAACGGTTACTAAGGCTAATTTTGTTCTGTTTCAGGTTTAAAAACTATGTCAAGGAAACAGAGTGAGTATATATGTATATATACTCTACCTTGATTAATGGATGCTGTAGATATCGTGGTGCTCTGCCGGCTTGGTTAGCTTTGCTTCAAATATGATACAGATCTCATGCTGCACAGCAGGTCCAGAAATAGTCCATGTTCCTTTAAATTCAGGCAATGCATCATTTTCTATTACTCTGTGTCAGCCCATTCTATGACTGTAAAGCGTGAGTTATGTGGATATGGACCAGTAGGTTAACCAGTCTCAACAAATGCACAATTTGAAGATTCAAGTAAAATATTCTCATGAAAAAAATTCTCTTAAATTAGAATCATAAAATATAGTACCTGAAAAAATGCTGCCACTCAATTTTTCATTAACAAATTGACAATACATTTGTAAGAAAAATCACATAATATTTCAAGATTCTCTGAAAAATGTATCTTGACCGCACACACTTGCCAGTTTTGGCTCTTAGATACAAGTTACCTATGATAAAATTAATCTGTGCTTTATTCAAATATTAGTTATGGAAAAATAAATAATGCAACCGAGTCTCCTCAGATCATCTATGTCTAACTAAACAATCATTAAATTAGAGATCTAAGAACAGCTTTCAGTGCTAAGAGATTACATTTGTTGTAAAAATCAATACTGTTCCAGTAGGGCCTTAAGGAAAGGTAAAGTAAACAGAAAAATGACAAAGTTAGGTTGTATCATTATTATTTTAATTATAATTAATTAATAATTATTTCACTGTAAGGGGAGTTAGATTAATAAATTAGATTTAGTGAATATCTAGGGGCTTCTGATACAGTCTCTTAATGCGGCGCATGAAGATCAACTTGGCTGTGGTCACTTGGCATAGCAGCATATGGTCTAAAAACAAAGTTTATGGCCTGGCATTGTTTTCTGCTGCTAAACCTTACAAAGTGGGCAGAGCCCAGATTAGGCTAAAACCAGGTGAAACAAGGTGAGACCTTATTTAAGGACGAAGTGGGTGGAGCCTGTGAGTTCCCATGCTAGAGAAGATGAGATGCAAGATGGTTTGTATCAAATGATGGAGTTTTCAGGCGGACCGAAAAGTTGATCTCAAACAGTGCCGAATAAATACAGTCAGCTCTCCCTGAGGTAGAAAGAAACTGGTGAGCAGAGCAGGCCTCAGCAAAGCAGAAAAAAAAGCCAAGGTCTAAACCCTGTGGCAAAGCTTTTGCCTAAAGGGGTTCTACCAGTTGAAATAGTGGCCTAAATAGAACTGTGGACAGTCCCAAACACTGAGGCAGAGTTGCTGAGTGGCTAAATACAAATTAACCAAGTTGGTCTAAGGACATGTGATTGTTTACATTTGTTACAAGTGCGTACAGTTATTAATAAATATATATTGGATAATTGAAAAGATTCATCTTCATTTCACACTTATTTGCTACTTATTCCAGACAGCATATATATATATATATATATATATATATATATATATATATATAGTTTTAAGTTAAAATAAGTAATACTAAAACAGTATATAAAATGATCTAAAAAATACTGAAAAAAATTTCAAAAGTAGATAGCAATTTAGAAAACATCATAACACTAAAATTTTCAGAAACATCAAAACTATTTAGAAAAATTTAATCCAATTAGTTGGTAAATATTGTCTAAGTCAGAATGAAGAAAAACAGGAAAATTCTAATTTCAAATTATCAAGGAAATGAGGAAAAGTAGAAATTTCCATGAAGTATTATAAAATTTGTTGATTGATTATCCATGGAATTTTACAGACCTATTTTTGAGGACCTGTTTATCATTAATCATGCCCTATAACTGCCTTTGCAACTTTGGAGAAAAAAAAAAAAAACAGACGTAAGAAGGCAAGAACAAACAAAGGGGAAACGAAAAGTGTCACTAGATCTTCATAATACAGGTTTGTAAAATGACACACTGACATAGAGTTACTTAAACATTCATCATTAATTAAATACCATTCATTAACTATGGATTAGGAATGGTACTCAGCATTTAGAATGCCGAGACACATAAGAACTTGAGGAAAAATGTGGACCTTTGTTTACATTTATCTAACAATTTTCACATATTTTGGGCATAGTAGGACAGTTAATAAAGTTCTACAACCAACACAATGATATATCAAACCTCACATAGCCCCTTCACTTGCAAGATATATTCAACCTGGTGTTCACTGCAGCACTCACATGGACTGACTATAATTTCACAAGTCATAAAACAATTAGAAATGCATCTTTATAAAAAAAGTTCACTATGCTCTCTATCCATTTACATTCTTTTATTTTAATTGTAAGTGCCACATCAGGTCTTGATTACATTGATGTTTTAGTAATTTGTTGCTTTCCAAATCTGATTCCCAGAGGCTTCAGGGTAATCCAGGTATGGAGACAAGGTAATGACTGAAAATTAGATCACAACAGTAGTGCTATCAGTGAGCTGCGATGTTCATATAAAACTCCATTCTAAATCCAGTATCCTTTATCTTACACCTTGTGCCCTGCCTGTCTTTCTTTACATGCTATCTGAATAAAGATCTTAACCATTCAGTGCTGGGATTTGACATCATTTCACTTTGGGCTATAAAGTGACTGGGGTCACTTCCCTTTGCTGCTCTCTCATATAGAAGATTGACCATCATGGATGCCACCAGTACAGGCCTTCTATTGTAGATTATAGTTGAGATTTGCATAAAGAGTAGGCTAGAAGCATAAAGAAGCGAGGTCTGGGATGTTAGTTAGTCTCCTCCTGTGTCAAGTCTCCGTAGGCTATGCTGTACAATTTCTCCTATCTCTTAGACTCTGCTCAACTTCTGGTAACTACTCAAGTTTCTCTTTCTATTGAAGCTCTAATGTGAGACAGTAGAAGCTGTAGTTATTTTGTTGTATAGGGATAGTAGGTTTTGTTTTTGTTGTTTGGCCAACTTCATGTACATCTTTGTAAATGATTCTTTGGTAAATAACAGTTTTCAAAATGTCCAGAAAGGTGTGTCATCAGATTCTGGTTGGTACCTTGATTGATAACTCTTGCTTGTTTGGGGTTTGTAGTTATCAACATAATAGCATCACTATTTACTACTTATTTTGCAATTCAACACTTTCTCTTGATTTTAACTAGTTACTCTCTCAATTTGTGTAAATTTTTACTTAATGTTTGATTTTTTAAATATTTTACCTATGTAATTTTTACAAATGCAATGTGAAGTTCTAGGCCTTTTGACAGCAACTATCACAAACAGTTTAGAATACTTAGGAAACACAAACTAATAGTCATTCAGACTTGTTGTTTTGTTAGGTACTAGTTTAGTGCACCACAGATGTTTTCTAAGTTAATCAGAAATCAAGTTGCTAAGAGACAAGCAATACTTGCTTATTCAAATATACAGAGAAAATGGTCTTCAAAAACCTCAAGAGATCTGTAGAATATGTCATCTAAAGATGTTTTCTTAAGATTTTGTGATATTGACATATGTCAGCTCCTACAGCACCCACATTATACTTCAAGTAGATGATGAACATTGAAGAATCTGCATTTGGACATGCCTGCATTAGTGACAAGTTAGCTAGTGGGCAATAAAATGCCCTTGCTCCAACTGTAGACAGAATGTTGTCCAAAATGTACAAAACTTGGAAACAGGTAAGTCAACAGCCTAACTTTATCAAGACAGGGCAGGCAAGTCCTTCATAATTCCTGCTTTACAATTAATGTCTGTCAGAGATACTGGGGCAAAAGGCTGAAGATAGATGCTCCAACATTTTATAGAGAGAAATTGGGGACTTTCCAGGCAGCCAGTTGTATGTCATTTCTTAGTTTTGGAAGCTTCTTGCTCTGCATTTCCTGTTTATTCAGATCTATTTATCTTTCTCAGGTCTCTGATGTGGTTGAAGACTAGATAGATGTAGTCTCACAGTTAAATTTTAAGCTGTTTAGGAATTAAAAAGATGTTTTAGGTCTAAGAAGATGTCTTTAAGTTGGTAATGCAAGTTAGGATGGAAGCTCAATTAGGTCAGAACTTTAAACTCATCAAGATAGAGAGATAATAGAATATTCTTATTAGTTGCCAAATACATATGGACTGAACATTGAGAATGTATATTATACCTTATAATATTATAATTGTTTCCTAATTGTTCTTATTGTTTTGTATTGTATTTATTATTATTAAAAAAGCCTTTTATTGGATTAAAAGAGGGAATTGTTTGGGGAAGGTACACCTTTAATTAATTAATTAAAAATATTGACCCCCCTAGGTGTAGGAGTTGTATAAATATTTGAGACTTGGTTCCACAACTCTGTATTTTGATTGGTTGTGGTTTCCTGCAATATTCTCTGTCTGATATAAAGAGAAATATCTTTGATGAGAGATGGGAACTATATTTTTCTGTGAGATAAGGACAAATTTTTAGAATGTACTTATGGATTATTCTGGCTTAGTAAAGTGGCAACTGTAGATTTTCCTCTATGATCCATGACTTCATTAGCCTGAGTTGTTGGCTAGGTTTCCAGTACTAAGTATGATTTCCTTCTTGAGCAGGTCTTAAATCCAATTAAAAAGCTACTGATTACTGCCAAGATTGTTTGCCACTACTGTACCCTTAAGGATTATTATATCATGCTGGCCATAGCTGTGGTTCATTGGGAGCATAGCTGGGTAGTATTGTTAATTGTTACCCTTCTTTGAAAGTTTGAATGTTGTCTTCTGGTGTCATGAAAGGCAGTCCTCAGGAAAGAGGATTTCAAGTTAATTTCAGCTCAGGGGTCTCTGTTCTCTGTGTCCTCTATCTGAAGTACATGGTATCTTCAGCAATATAAGAGTAGAGGAAAAGGAAAGATTTTAAGAGCCAGAGGATAAAATAGTTTGGTGTGATATTGTCATCTTCTACTACTATCAGAATAGAGTATCACCAGTATGACTGTCTAACAGTGAATGAGAACAGTAACAGACAAGATAAAGTGGATAGGACCAGAGAGGTCAGGAGGCCTCAACCCTGCACAGTGGTAATTTACAGATGCTGAGAGTGGTATTCTTCCCAAGGTAAGGGCATATCAATGAGCTATCAAATACCAAATGGTCAACCATGAAAGCATACATACAAGTACATCATACAGACTGAGCATATTATATTTAGGAATACATATTTATATTCTAAAGCATATACTCATAAACAACAATTAACAAGAAAAAAGAGGTTGTGTATTTGAATGAACATGTGAGGATATGTGGAAGCGTTTAGAGGGAGGAGAGAAAAGGGAGAAATGTTATGTTTTAATCTTAAACAAAATAGAAGAAACAATTATAACATGATATAAATAAAAAATATTGAGGTCTTTGATAAAAATATCTTCAAATCATTTCATATCCTATAATGTATTACATTAAATGTTAAAATGTGAGATTTTAACAAACTACATAACTGGATTATTATATGCATCAAATATTATAAAGCAATGCCTCAAGTTTTTTAAATATTTCACTGGATCCTACACTACAAGTAATAGACTCTGGTTCTATGCCATTCCTCTAATCCTTTTGCCACTGTATTTCTCTTTCTCTATTCTTCTCAGAACACTGTAAATTATGACTGATTTTAGGGGATATAGAATTAAACAATACTAATAATGTATAGTACTGTATAACATCATCTGTGTTCCTTTAAGACAGCTCTTTATCATATTTGTCCACAGATATTTTAAATCTGCTAATCTTTGCTTGGAAAGCAAATAAGCGCGATAGTAACTCCCGAGTAGACATCTAGAAGCCACCTGAGAACAGCATGGAATTTCCTGAGAAACTGCAATGTGACCATGGCAGTAAGTTCTCAGTTTGGGGCATACTATAGAGGAATTTCTTATTTTTCATAAAGTGAAAAAAAAAAATCAGATAATGGAATGAGTGACACCTTATAAACATAGAACCTATATGTAATTATAACTAGAATTGGTCATGTCATTTTCAGTGTTTATGGGAAACTAATTTTTCATAAAGTGTCTAATGAAATTTAAGTTTAAAGACTTTTCCATGAGCAATTCATTATTAATTGTAACTAAATGAAGTATTTTTCATTTAGTTTTGTTATTTATATTATAATCTGACAATGAATTTAGTTCAATTTACAGTTGAAATCAATATAATGATTTTCTATTGGTTTCAAATAAAATTATTCATTTCTAGTTTTTAGGATGCATAATCGTAAAAAACCTGAGATACATGAATTTACAATGCATAATAGTATTAGATAATGTAATCCTAGGAACATGGCAAATGCTAATTTATAGTTGAACCAAATATTTGGTGGAATATATAATTTTAAATGAAAGTGTCATTCTACTGACATACGTTAACCTAATAACTACATTATACCTTTATATTTATATTTCTAGCCTCTTCAATAATCTAAGAACCTTAATATCAATATCATAGAAGATTTTAACAGTTACTTTAGTGAACAAATTAGATTTTCTTGATGGGACTTAATGGGAACCTTGCATTTACTGAACAGACATTGTGCACCTGTCAGAAAGACCAAACAGCAGCCATTGATAACAAGCTCTGTCTTTTATTAGCAGAATAACCAGTATCTGTTACATCTCTGGTCCCTCAATAATTAGGAATATATTATATTTACTATATTATATTATATTTTTATAAAATACTGGGAGGAATAAATGAATATGTACAGATGTTGGGTGCACAGGCATTCATTATTTCAATTATATATATTTCTTTTTAAATTTATTTATTTATTTATTTATTGTTTCAGGTTACATCTCCATCAGAGTGTCATCTTTCCACCCTTCCCAGTCCCGCCCTCCCACCCTCTACCCCCTATCCCTTCCATCCCACTCCTCTGCAGTGGAGTGTCCCTACATATCAGTCCCCAGCCCCAGTTCAGCAGTCATATGAGGGCCATGAGCCTCCTCGATACACTGGGGGCCTACAAGGCAGCAGCACTAGGGAAAAGTGTCTCATTGACAGGGAGAAAAAGAAAAAGTGTATTTCCATGTTCCCTTTGGTGCGTTGGTTGTAGTATAATAGAATACACTATTCTTTTTCTCTCTTACAATAGACTGGTATTATGGCCATTTTCTTGAAAATTATATGTAAGACACAAATATACATGACATTTAACTTACCTTGGTACCTCCTAGAGCAGAAACCTACTTTGAATTGTTAAATAACATTAAGTCACTGCAGTCAACCCATGTATTTTTAGACGCTGTCATTGTTTCATATTTTCAAACTTTCATTCATGTTTCTGAATTAAAGGATGTGTGAAAAATCAATAAAATATTGTTTGCACACTAATTTTACTGTGAACTAACACAGCCAACCTTAGAAAATGGTGGGAAAAAAAGTAGCATGTTTTAAAGATACAATGAAGAGATTGATTGAACAGACTCTATTACTTCCAACTTACCAGTCAGAAAGGAAGTTCAGGAAAGAATGAGGTTTACTGTGTCTGGCATTCCTAGGTCACTTTCCAAAGCTCTATCTGTCTCTTTTACTGCTTAATGTACTGTGTTCCTTTATTTTCCAAACACTGTCATTTCTCATCTCATAAATTTTGTTAGTTTGCATCATAATCTTAATGACATTGCAAAAATGTCATCCATGTTCTCCTGCAAAATGGGGGCAAAGAACCTCTTCAATACTTCCTCTGTGCTATGCTGATCACCAATGCTATCTCTAAGAACTGCAGATCCATACGTGTTGGTTTAGCATTCATCTTGGTTTTTTTCCCTCTTTGTCAAATTTACAGGTTATTCTGCATATCTTTTCACCTTGAATCTGCACTCTACATGACGTAGGTAAAAAAGCACAAAGTCAAGTGCAATATTCTTGCTTAAGAGAGAACATGCAGTGCAAATTCATGCTGGGAGGATCTGCAAAGCTCCTTAAGCCAATGAACAGGTGTGGAAAATGTGTCAGCAATCTGCAAAGCATATTTTAGACATTCTACTCTTCCCTTATTTAGCTAATAATGAAACTGTTTAACCAAAAAGAAGATGACACTGAATTTTTTTAAAGAGGAGGATGTAACTTTGAGGATTTCTATCTAAAAAACCTCTATTAAAGAACATGTGGTAAATAATTAAAAAGTCAAAATCAAAATTCCAATAATAGCCATATAGTTCATACATTAAAAACATTGCTTTCTCTAGCTTGCCTCAAAAAGAAATATTTCTTACAACAGCTGAAAAGAGGAGAATCCAGATCCTGAATATTTAATAGAAAATAAAATGATATTTATTTTTAAGTGCATTCTACATTCAACACAACTGCATACTCACAGCAAATCTATTGCGTTGCCCTGACATAGTTACTGCAAAGGTTTTTCCTTGCTGTCCCTAGGGCCCAATTGATTTATCTGCCAGAAGCCTAAAGCCCCAAAATAAGATAGCTTTGAGTTTACAGAGGTCATTTTTCATTGTCTAAATAAAAATTTCTAAACAAAAATCTCTCATCCTGTTAACTGCAGGGTCCTTATCTCCCCAGAGGCTCCAGCAACCTGAAAGAAGCCATTTCAATTCTTTCATGAAGAAAGATAAAAGCAAGTTTTCGATTAGAAAGCCAAGCAAAACCTTCTTATTAAATGGTGGTAACAGTAATGAGTTGAAAAGGCAAAGCTGTTCTAGAATGGGGCGGGGGTTGGGAAATGAGAAAATTATTATGCATGAGACAAACAGTGTACAGAAACTGGAAGACAATAAGAGACGGTGACATTGAAGCAAAAGGAAGTTTATGCATCTTGTAACTACGTACACTTATTCCTACCAAAGCCCTCAATAAACTGCATAGCTTGATCAAGCATATTTTCTTAATTGTCTGTGTCTACTGTTATCAACTAATATTAACTACATGTCACGATAATTATGAATTCAGGCTTATCTTTGATCTGTCATCTTTCAAAATGCTTATGTAGCGTTGGCAGAGGTAGAATATGGCATGCTAACCCATCTTTAGAATAATGTATTTTGTGAGGCTAAGCTAAAAGGAAACTTGTCATAAATGACATTGCAGCCTAAGTTTTTGAAAAGTGGACATACATAGATACCAATGGAGATGCCTTAGGTAACAAATCAGAACTGTGGAAGAAAAGCTTAAAAGCCAGTGTTCTATTCCTACCAGGCCTAAGAAATGAAAACAGAGCGGGGGGGGGGGGATAGGAACATCTTTAATTCAATGAGATTAAATTCTAAGGTCTTGTCTCACAGTTTATCCTATAGAGGTATGCCCCATTATTTTTTAAAATATTTTAATAATTTGACACCCTGTGTGATACTATCCTTCAGAATAATAAGTGCTCAGGCACAGCCTGTAACAATACAGCTTCCTTATCTGCCTCCTTTTAGACTAAGGGAGTATCTATCAACTTGAACTTATTCATGTCAGCCTGGGCACATATCCTGAAAAGGATTTGAAGATTCTCTTTGTTTTTCACCTCATCAAGAATGTGCATTTCTTTCCTTCCCTCAGAAAATATGAAAATAATAGTTCCAAGTATTTATTATATAATTTAGTAAATAGAGGTTGCTCAATATCATTTTCACAAGGTATGGCATCATATTAAATATTTAATGCAAAAATTATTGTATCTGAATGGAATATGTACATTTTAATACTTTATTCTACATATAATTCATTCTGGTAGATTCAGATGGAGTATATCTTGCTTAAAATCACAGAAGTATAAGAATATAAAATAAGATGTGTTGTATATGGTGTGAAGGATAAGAAGAAAGTGAGGGAAGGGAGAAAGAGAAAGAAGGAGGGAGAGATGGAACAAAGAAGAAAAAATGAAAGACAGAAAAACTTAATTTTGTTTGTTCTATGACTATTTTACGTAAGTAGAATATCTATTGTGAATATTTTAAGCCAAAATAAGATTGACTATTTTCTATAGGGTGAAATTACGTTATCTTAACATCAGTTTATGTATTACAAAGGACACAACACTGATTCATGTGAAAATATGTGCCTATAAGGTGACCTTTGGTACAATGTTTTTCTATTTAGTGATGAGTCTTCATTATGTGCCTTAAATATTGCTTACAAATTGAACATATGACAGTTCTCTAGATATATGGATCTTATCTCAAACAGAAATATAGAATATTTCCTCCATTGTACTCTATGGGGTGTAAAAAATCAATCTTCCAGTCTTATGCACTCATTTTAAAAAAACATTTCAATTAGCTCTTTGATAAATTTCATATTCGTGTATCTTCATCATATTCATCACTATACCTAACTATTCTCAAATATGCCTCCCATACCATACCTATGTAATTTTTGTGTTCAATTTTTCAAAGCCCATCAAGTTCAGTTGGTACTTCCTATATATCCTTATGTGTGTAGACATCCACTGGAGTATGGTCAACCTACCAAGGATTCAACCACTAACAGGGTTAACTCTCTCTTCTATAATACATACTTATCAAATGTCCCTCAGCGAGTGGTATAACTTTGTGCTGACCCTACAGCTCTATGGTAAAGTTTTGTCTAAATCAGAGAATGATGGTTGCCTCTATAACAATTGTTCCACTGTTGTGCCAGTGAGCATATCTTGTCTGGCAGGTTGGTATTATGGAATGGATGTTGCCATAGATACTTCTGGAAACTTTTGACACTATGAAAGCTAATATAAGATTTTCCAGCTTTCTTTACAGTAAATAAGACAACATGTGTTCTTATTTTTGCTAATGAAAATGAGAAAAAAATCTCCTGGGCCAATTAGTTTCAACTCTTTTCTGACACAGTAATGACTGATTATGTTCTTTTTTGACTTCTTTGAATAAACTGTTATTTGAAAGAGGGATAACCAATTTTACAACCAAGTGTCAATAAGAACAAATAAGAAAAAAGTAAAAATATGACAACAGCACTACATAATGAGAGAGAAAAAAAAACTGTGTACCTGTTCACTATTGTGAGAAGTTTCATCACACAGTATCTGGCCAGCTCCTTCCAGATGTGTCCTTTTGACTTAGATGACTGTGCTACTCAAGCTGGTGTGACTCAGCAATTCTTTACAATTATCCTCAGGGCTTTCTGCAATATGAAGTTTCTCATTTTACACATACCTTTTATTATTTGTGTCACACACCCTTTCCTAAAGTATTTGAAATGGTATAATTTTTAGATAGAAAAAGATGAAGGTTAAGTAGACAAAAATCATTTCTTACCAACAAATGTAAGTGCTAATGGTTTCACCCCATAACCATAGGAATTTGGAGGAACTGTAACTTGTAAAATAACACCTCCTATATGTATCTTTATATAAGAACTCCTCAAGAGTATTTGCACAATTATATAAAAATATAGGCCCACTACAATATTGTCTGTAATAGTAAAAATGGAAATTAAAACATGAAAATTTAATTAAAATGAATTATTGCATGTTCAGAGTATAAAATATTATATAACTATTAGAAAAACAAAACCAAAAGAAACACTGAGGCAAGGTATAATATCTTCTGTAATCTTGCTGCATAAACTGCCATTTTGTTTATATGAACTTTAGGAAATGCTGTGTGAATCATTCTATAGAATGATGCAGAAGAAACAATATTCAACTCAATGAAACCACTTATGTGAGGTCTGTAGACATTACGTATGATGCTTTCTACTAGGACATTATGATTTCAATCAGAATTTATGATTCACAGTTGAAGGAGCAGTCTGAGATTATCTCCAAATACCATAGGTCCTGGCTTGGATTATAATAAACACAAGATCTTGTTAAAATAAGAATAAATAAATAAATGTTGAAAATGTAATATGCAAAATTTTAAAACAAAGACAAAAAAAAATCTCTCATCCTGTTAAGTGCAGGGTCCTTATCTCTCTAGAAGGTCCAGCAACTTGAAAGAAGCCATTTCAATTCTTTTGTGAAGAAAAATAAAAGTAAGTTTTTGATGAGAAAGCCCAGCAAACATTCATAAATGGTGGTAACAGTAATGAGTTGAATAACGATTCACATCATCTTGGGTAGTGTAGTCATCTAAGTCAAAAGGAGACATCTGGAAGGAGTTAGCCAATGGGTGGTACAACTTCTCAGCAAAGTGACCAGGGACAAGTTTTCCCATTATTCTATACTGCTATTCTCATATTGTTATTTTTTCCATATTTGTGCATATTGACACTTGATTGTAAAACTGATTAGCTCTCTTTCAAATAGCATTCAAAGATATGAGAATTACACTTAATGGTCACAAATGTTCTAAACATTTATTTATTTGCAGAAAAGGCAGACAAACATTTTGATAGAGTCTGTGCATGTAAAAAGCTGTTAGTGTGGCATTTAGTATAGATTAGAACCAGTTTACTCTACCTTGGACTTTATGTCTGCAGGCTCAGATAACATTTGTGGATTGAAAACAGGTATAGCTATTTCACTTTTTATTATTCCTAAAATAATAAAGTATAAAATTGTTTACTAGTAACTTTATTATAGTATTAGGCATATATAGAGGTATACAGGTAATCTATATGGTATATGGAAGTATGTGAGTGTGTTAGGTATAACTACTGTGCCATTGTATTGGCTTCAGAACTTGGATATATTCTGGTATTGTGGGAGAGGTGATCTTAGAAGCAATCCCTATATGAACACAGAGGATGACTACATTCTGTGTAGTCATCAAATATATTATTTGTCAGTGTAACCTCCTAGCATACTTTTTGCTGAGATTACTGATCTTGAGTGTAAAATATTTTCAACTCTACTGTTATTATTATTAAGTCACTATTATTATTAAATTTAATTATTAAAGATTAATAAACCTATACCAAAAAAACTAAAACAAACAAACAACCCATAATCAGTCATTCATGTATCAGAAAATAGATGAAACTAATTGGCCCAGCAGATTTTTTTCTCATGCTTCATTAGTTGAAATAAGAACATATGCTGTCTTGTTTACTGTAAAGAAAGCTGGCAAGGTATATTAGCTTTCAGGATGCCAAAAGATTCCAGAAGAAAAAGTATCTATGGCCATATCCAGCTGTGAATACTACATTCCATTATATCAACCTGCTAGGTAAGATATGTCCACTGGTACAACAGTGGCACATTTGTTATAGAGGCCACCATCATTCTCATTCAGTTCAAGGCTGTTTCAGAAGAAGGAATCCATGTAAGGAATGTAGACCTGGTCAAAATCACCCAGCTAAGGAAAAAAAAAAATTGTAGATCCTACGTCAGTGGTTCTCAGTCTTCTTAATGCTGCAGCCCTTTAATACAGTTTCTCATGTTGTGATAACCCAACCATAAAATTATTTTTATTGATACTTTGTAACTGTAATTTTTCTATTCTTGTGAATCATAATGTAAGTATCTGGTATGCAGGTTATCTGATAAGCAACCCCTGTGAAAAGTGTATAAAAGGATTATTAATATAAATATGAATTCATAAAATTAATGACAGCAGCTATTCCTTAACCAGTTAGTTCCCCCAAATAACCACACACAGAGAGAATATGATTTATTAAAATTGCCTTGAGCCATTACTGAGAAATTTTTATGCCATCCTAAACCTCCAAGCTAATCATGCTTCCTCCCAGACAGTGTCCCCATAACACTTGATTTTTTTTTTTGTCCTTTTCTGGTTCAGCTCTCTTCTGATGCTTCCTGGACCTCTCCTCAACTCCCAACAAAATGGTCATTTGACTACAAAGGGGTTGCAACTCACAGGTTGAGAACCACTGTCCTAGGCAGAATCAACTATTGTACTTTACCTAAATTAACATAGTACCAAACTTCCTTCTAAATATGAATGTCTGTATCCATATCGCTTTAATCAAAGAAGCTTCTTTGGTAGTAAAGGTAGAAATTCATAACTGTACATGGTAATGTACAGAGCATAAGTCACATTTTTCTATTCTTGTGAATCATAATGTAAGTATCTGGTATGCAGGTTATTTATAGCTTAGCCCTAAAAAAAATTTATATCAGCCCTTCTAGGGTTCAAGAGACATTGCAAAAGAGATATTGGAAAAAATAAAAGAACATGCAGAAGATGGGAGGAGTGTTTTGTAATGTCATCTTCTGGGCAACTGAAATCCTGTTTTTATGGAGCTACAGTTATCTGCACTGGGACTATCAACAGTCAGTAATAGATGGGAAAAGGGCTCATAGAACTCTACCCCACCATAGCTAATGATAGATTCTGGGAGAGGAGAAGAAATTATCTTCAGATGTATGCCAACTGTAAAGCCTACTAGGCTTTAGTAGATAGTGAACCACAAAACAACATAAAAAGCTATGAATATAGAAAAGGGATTTCTAAGGAGGAGGGAAGGTTGACAGGTGGAGTGGGAGGGAGACCAGAAAAAGTGGAAATGATAGTAATTAGGATGCATAGTATATGTAATCAGCATTGTCAAAAAACAAATTTAATTTTTAAAACAGGAAAATGTTACTGTGGATATTTACGTTTTATGTTCAAAAAAAGGAAAAAATAAAAGGAAGGAAGGGAGGGAGGGAGGAAGGAAGGAAGGAAAGAAAGAAAGAAAGAAAGAAAGAAAGAAAGAAAGAAAGAAAGAA
>CAJQZJ010034466.1:154640-170236 GCA_907164525.1 Lophiomys imhausi | reverse complement strand
ACACACACACACACACACACACACACACACACACACACACACACACATATATATAAAATCTTCCAAAGTCCCAGACCCTTAGTAAAATTGAATTCCTTTCAATCTTCCTCACAACTCAGTTCTGTTCCATCCAATAACCTAAAGCCAGCATCATGTAATATGTTATATGCTTAGCCCAAGGTGTTCAGTTTTGGTCTTAATACTTGACTGGAGCTTGCCCAGAAAGAAAAGATGACTTGGAAATTTGGTAATATACACACTAATACATAGGATGTATTATTTGAAATGCCAATAACCCAAGTCTCAAATGTTAACATAATTCTGAATGTAGAACAAACATGTGAAGTAGGTAGCTACCTAGCAATAAGAAAATGTATGGCTGGGCTGAAGTTATATTTATGAGGACATGTTTGTGATTTTTCAAAGCAAAATTTTGTGAGAAGTTTTCATTATATTCTGAGCTATATAACTTTTTATGACATACACATTTATAAATAAAAGCAGGAGAGCCTCTAAATCACTGACTTAGGCTGAAATGATGCCTCTAGGGCTTGGGATTATAAAAAAAAATAAAAGGATACCGTGCAGGGATCATAAGGCAATATCATACAGGAAGCAAATTGATACCTGGGATTACAGTAGCAATTCCTTTCTGGCATTCACAAAGAAACATATTTTAGATAAACAAATAGGCAGAACATTTTGGATCTCTGTAAACAGATCTGAAAAGTCAGGCAAGAGTCTTTCCCTATGTGGAAGCAAATGACATCATTCATAACCTTTTGAGCAACTGGTGCATTTTGAAGAGCTGTAATTTGCAGGTGCAATACTAAAGCTGAACTCTTCACTCTATTTCCCATTATAGTTCTATTGACAGAGCATAAGAAATGCAATTTATGCACACATTTTCATTATATTTTCTTTAATATTAGAATTTCATCTGTAATACTTCCATATTAATGGGTGTATATAAATATACATATATTGATTTGAAGACAATAATAAGTAATGATTCATTCCTATATCTGTCTTTTATTATCGATGCCATGATTGTTGTATTTCTAAAGCACAGACAAGCATAAGAAGTTGTGTCACAGAAGAGATTCTAAAGCACAGTCATTTTCTATTTTGCACTCAAGCATTCAACAAGTCTCAGCATTCAAAGTACTAAGGGAGGTCTTCAGAGGAGCAGGAACACAACACGGAGATCCTTAAGGCATTTAAAAACAATAGGAGAGAGTTATGCTACATAGATACTGATGTTGCAGAGGATTGCTTAATATGGACCACAGAAAACAAATGCATGGCCACAGAACTGCAAAAGAGACTGATAGAAACCCAAGAATTCAGAGAAAGGAAGATGATTTGTGGAAAAATACCACTTAATTTATGTCCTGAAATAGAGACCAAATTTTGTCAGGAAAAATACTGCTGAGCTGTACTATAAAAATGTGGTTTTAGGTAAACTTGAATTTGTTCCTGTGATGTAACTTGAAGAAACAAAATTAAATTCTAAAGAAGTGGAATCATTTCACTGTAGAGTATATAAATAGTATGAACAAAATATTAATTAAAAAAATGCTCTGTAGTGGTTACTCTACTGAAGCCCTAGGACTATAGGCAGAAGGATAGAATAGCTTTACTGACATCTTCTGGGAGGATTCATCCATGGTGGGTACAGGGAACACTGTAGGTTCAAATGGGACCAAATATACTCCATGACTTTTCATTAAATCATTATTTCAAAAGACACAAAAATAAAAAATCCTACATAACAAATTATACATGTTTATTTTCTCTTTCTTTGGTATTTTCCACACTCAACAACAAAAGAAATATTATTTTTGTTTTATTTGAATACACATACATCAAGTTGCTTCATATGATATAAATTGGTGGTGCAGGTTTGATAAAATACATAAATTACTCTCTTTTATTCATGCCATTCCCTTTCATTATTCATAGTTATGCTCACTGAAGAGAACAAATAAATTACAAGACAACACTACAAACCTCTGTTGGAAATATTATGTGTTCATATTTGCTAATCCCTTTCATGGGGTGCAGCCATTGCCAGCAGCTTCTCATGCTCTAAGCTGCTTCTGTGTACTTCAGGTCACTTGTGGGCATGTGTATAAACAAATGCTACTAGTGATGAAAGCAGGCACTCAGGAACCTTCAGAAAAACATGGGATCAGAGTTTGATACATGAATACCTATGAAAAAGAATCTCACCTACTTAGAAATTGTTGTAAAATTATTATTAAAACCACTTTCCATCAGGTAAACAGGCTAATAACTTCTGAATTTGAAGGCATTACTTAAGTCAGTGCTGATACATTTTACATTCTCAATGATAAAAATCAAATACCAATGAGTGCAAGATATCTGACTAGAGTCCTTTGCATAAGCAATGTAAAAATATTCAGAACCAACAGGAAAAATGCATTTGTATACTCAGTTTGAATAGAATTAGTGAATCAGGACCGTGCAAACTAAACTTAGGTGTGAAGGAAACACATTTAGAAAGAAAAGAAGCAAGATGAGCAGGACTGTAGGAGGAGGGAGGAAGGAAATTGAGGGAGAACCAAGCAAATAGCCTCCTTTTACATTGAGATGGTTTTGAGAATAATAATGTGCTAGTTTCTTTCCTTTTTTTTTTTTTTTTAAATCCAAGTAGCTATTGAAGATTGTAATGATTTCAGTCTAAAAGGCAGTCCTGGAAAAGCCTCTTCGGAGATTGCCAACTCCCACTGTGCAGAAACACTGTGTCCCTTCGTGCTGCTGTAATGGAGACAAACAAAAGAAGCACTTCAAGAAAAGGGAGGGAAGAGAGAGAGAGTGAAAAAAACACTTGCGTTGGTTGTGCTTCCCAGAGAAACAGCAAGAGTTTTTGCAAGGACCAAAAGCAAGCACTGCTATTTCTAAGTTTGAGACTAAGATAAGTTAAATAGTCTTAACTATATAAGTAATATATAACATAATGCTATTGTCAGTAAAAATAATAATTTTATCATCTTCAGTTATGATCAAGCCCCAATGAAACCAATTCCCTGCTATAATGCAGTGCAATTGATTTCCTACATTGCCATGTACGTGGGCTCCTGCAAAAGATTATAAATTAGGGAAACATGCTACACTATTACTTTCCCTATTAACGTTCCTATGTTTTCCAAAATAAATGCTTTAACAGTTATACGTGATCTAAGCATCAAAATTAAGATGATACTCCCTAGTCCCTCCAGTTCCCATAAAGGTTTAAATGCCGCTTAGTATTTCCAGAGTCTATTACAAGGTCAGTAATAATTACTGTTTACTTGTTTCAAATGTTCATAATGTAAGGGCATTGTGAAATGGTAAAAGTTGGTATTTCATGTATTCCCCAGGAAAATCCAGGAGCACAAAAAAAAGAAAGCACATTTAAATTTGTTTTTAATTTCTAACAATTTAAAAACAAATTTAAATAATTAATTAAATTAAGTTAAAGTGCCATTCTTCTAGTTTTACCCCCATAAAATAGAAAAGGTCTATATCTGATTGATTTTCTTATTTCTAAGCTTGAATTGACTCTGATATTTTCTATACATCTTTGTAACCTAAACCAGCTTATAATTCTTCTGTTACTCATCCTGACATAAGCTTTATTTGTAGTTTCCTTCAAGTATGCTACATCTCAAATCCTAAAATACAATGAGATGCCTGTTTTTATAAACAGCAACTCACATGCTCATAAAAGATATCACACTTGATCCTGATGATTGGATAAACTCAGCTCTCTAGAAAGAAAAGAAATCACATGTGAAAACTCAGAAGAAAGACATTTCAGGCAAAGGACGGGGAAACATTATTCTAAACCACCACATAGACTGTGCTAACAAACCCAAAACAATGACCTATTTTATTTCAAGATCTTTGTTTTGCTGGTTTTTTTTTTCTTTTTGAGAGATGATGTCTATTATGCTGGCATGTTTGTCTCAATTCACAAAGCCTAACTTTAAAAATCATCCATTTGTTGAACTTACAATGATTATCATACACAAATATTTTTCAAATGAACCCAAAATCTAAATCATTTACATTCTGTTGTGTGATTCACTTATATATCACTTATTTAAAATTTGATGCCTGAATAGCTATTAAATACAGTCAGTGAGCTGAAAGGTGGATAACAAAGAATCTAGAAATTCTGTTCTGCTGGCAACCGCTGTTTATGATTCTTGGATAAAGAAAACTCCTTTTTGTTTATCTGATTTAAGGACTTGAAAGACCTTTTAACAACAAGTGGATCCATTATTATTTATAACACTCAAATGGTGTCATTTCTGTCTTTTTTTAAATTGTGCTTGGTTAGCTATAAGACAACAGAAGCTACCATAGCACAATGACTAATGCTTACAGTGTATTTTCTATGTTGCATATATAATGCTATAAGAACTTTCCATACACTGACACATTTAATTCTCATAACAATCTAACAGGTGTATTTTATTACTTCAATTTTATAGATGAAAGTTTAAATAGCTTGCCTAAGAGAAGACACATTTTAAATAGAACATGTAATTGAACCTAAAAGCCTGCCCTGAACATAACAGTTCTAATATTGGTAACTCAATACTTTCATTGCCTAAAGGTTTATTTGGATATACTCAAATTTCCACTGAACTTTATTCAGTACTTACCAGGTAATAATCTATGCATATATGAACAAAGATGGTATATCTACATATAATTCCCTGTTAGATCCTGATATACCTTTCAGGGAAGGTAGCATAATGATGACGTGTATCATTTCATCTTCTATCGCACAAAATGTCAAACGTTTAGAGTAGAAACAAAAGATAACTTCAAGAATACGAGTGGGAGATCCCCTTCCCCTCTACAGAACAATATCAGCCACTTACTTTCTATATCTTTTGACATTATTGATTGGGTTACAAGAAATTATAACATGATCTATTTTCACTGACTTCTTGGTTTTAGAAAATAAAGACAAAAATGAGCGTTTGCCAATTAATGGATTATGAGGTGTAAATATTATTATGCTTTGTTTCTTACAATTAACAAGACATTTTTGCAACACACAAAGTGTTTAGGAGATTGTCCAATGGAAAATGCTTTTACTTTTCTCTCATCGTGAAGGTTAAGAAGACACTGCATAGGTTGCTACTCATGGCCAGCTCTGCTGTGAGCTGCTGACTAAGCAATAGTCTGAAGAAGTCACTGAGCTGACAGCAGGGAATTCTGGATCATAGGGTTCTATGGTAAGCAGCCTCACCTCAACTGTGAGTAATTTGCCCATAGCCTTTCGAGTCTGGAACTGAGTGTCTGTTTATATTGAGATTATAAATAGTGGAAGTATAAATGAATCATTCTGGGCCTGCAATATGCAAAGTGGATAAATAAGACCTCACAACATAGTTTATGAGTGAGTGGCAGAAACTAATAGTCTACAATGAAAAATTAAACACCGTTGAGATACTGTATCCAAAGAACAAAGCTAACAATCCAAGGTGGAACAGAGACCAAGACTGCTTTCGGATCATTCTCAGAAGACACGTTTTGTGTCTGGTTCTTGCAGAAAGCTTTGTCAGCAAGCCAACCAAGGGAACAGAGAGAAAAATATGCAGACACGAAAAACATTTCTTGCCAGAAGAAAAATAAAACAATCTAATCAATTTCACTTGTGTAGAAAGCAGCTCCTAGAAGCTACTTACAAACTCCAGCAGAGCAGAAGGTTTCTCATCCATTTCCAGCAAGTTTATAAATCCCACATGGGACTCTCTTCATTCATCTACTGAGATTATGAATTTGGGGCAGCCATGGTAAAATCATGCAGCAAAGTTTTTAACCCCTCAGCCCTCCTTCACTTAGTTACAGTATCTGTATCCTATTTTTCTGCCCTGTTACTTGGAGCTCTGCTACACACAGGGTGCATGTGGCTTTAAAAATGCAAAATGGCTGCCAGAAGAAACAGTTTTGCCATGAAGCAAATGTTCATACTCTGCAATGCTAATTTATGTCCTCTCTTATAGCTATACAGGTTGCTACGTGCAATGAATTAAATATTAGTAGAAATTATGAGATGAAGTTATTAGGGAATCTTTACAAAACCAAACTGTTTGAGTAACAGGTATAACTTGTATGTGGTGATAATTTGCTACCTTGATATTTGAAAAATGAGCAAAATGAAAGTATTTAGAAAATTCAAATGATTGTAAATCTTGCTATGTACAAAGTCCTGCTTCTTTTCCTGGTTATGAGATACATTGATGTTTACCTCAGTAAAAAAAAAAAAATAGTCCACGAGTCTCAATTTGTGACAGGTAGACATCAATTTATACATAGTATATATCTATAAAAAGGGTGGGTTATTTTATCACCAGCAAAAAAAAAAAAAATGTTTCCTACATCTACAATACAAATAGAATCATATTTTACAATCCTAAACCCGAAACAAACCAGGAGATAGGGGAAACACTTATTTACTTAGAAACTGATAGCTTCAAGCTCTTGAAGAAATTCAAACAAACATAGTACGTATTCTGTCTATGTAATATTCAGGGGAAATCTCCCCCAACAATAACAACATTCACTCTTGTGAATGAATCAAGAAGCACTATTTTAAAATTTTTGCACATGGTTTTGTTTCTACCTCTGTACTTCTTTCTCAGTGAACTGCTGCACTAGAAGTTGAAAGAGTTTATGTGGCATTTGACAGTAGACAAGGAGGCTCTATCAGCCAAGAAGGGCAATGAACTCAGTCACTTCCTGGAATTCTATAGGTTGGAAATTACCTTGATACTTGTGACTACTGCTGATTTTTCCTTCTGCCGACACCTCTGAGGCTCGGAACGCTGTCTTGCTCACATCTTCTGTTACTAGTGTCAAAGCACACTCTTAATCTTCACATGCCAAGAAAGAAGCAAAACTTTATTTTAATGCCCAAAAGTCTTAGCTCCTGTCAAAGATATGCATGTAACACTCACAGTTGTCTATGGCAACTTGAAGATGTTGTCTTAAAGAGGGGGGCTGCCTGGGAAAGGATAAAGAGGAAAAAGCTTTTCTGAAGAAGCCTTGTACTGTTCCATACCCCAAAGACAAGTTACAAAAGAGGTCATTTAACTACTATTTACAAGATCAAGCTGGCTCAAGAGGAGATAGGTATCATTGCAGTTCACTAACAAAGGAGATCTTTACAAAGAATAAAATGTTTTTTTTCAATACTTCCTTCCATGAAAATAACTGCTATACAGTATTATTTCTTGGTTAGTATATGCCTCAGCTAAAAAATTTCATAGTAAGAAAAATATCAGTATTTATTACAAATTTTGAACTTCCGTAATATACCAAGCACCTTAAGTATCACATTCAAAGAATTGTTATTCCTAAGTATATGTGTGATGTCTTACTAATACATATAGAATAAGCATATAGTACTTCAAGGTATTTACACATTTTAGCAAATAACTGTTATCTAAGTTGTATACAGAATCCAACACATCCTACTTGATGAACACCAAAAACAAAACCAAAGAAAGAAAAATAAAAACCATATTCCTACAGTATGTTCACTGCCGGCCATTTATCATGTCCCATGCTTCCCCAGTCTTCCTGATAATTTTAATGGTCTTATTTGTGCCATTCTGAAGCTCATCCAAGAACACAGTGAAGTACACAAATTTAGTTCATTGAGTCCTTTTTTCTTTCCTTAGACTATTTTTAAAAACTGCATATTTTACACAATAAATCCTAATTCAGTCGATACTAGTTCATTCAAATAGCATCTAAATTTTAAATTTGGCTCCTTTTCAGACAATTAGTCAGGGTGCCAATTTCCCAGTCAAATAAAATCATTTTCCCATTAACATTTTTGGTTACATAATCTGCTGTACAAATATAATACTATTAAAACTCAATGTGCAAATTAAGTCCCTAGAATATCTCAGTTGCTAATTTGGTCAGATAACTCCAAGCATACATTTTGCTGTCATTTAAATTGGAGATTTGTCTGGTGGGGAATTGCTTTCCAAGGGTGAGAATGTGGCTGAAGAGCCCAGCACTTGTCTCAGCTTTTCCACAATCACGCACACAGAAGCCGTCTTTGGGCTGGGACTCTCTCCTCTGTCTGCACAGCATATTGCACTTGCAGTCCTTCCTTTCCTCCTTTCAGGCTGCCAGACACATTTGCCCAAAAAGAGTCACTCAGTCTTTGATTTTTCTTTTCTTTTTCTTTTTTTTTTTTTTGCATGGAAGTTTGGCCTGTCTGATGTTGTTTGGATAGCCATGCCACACTGTTAGAAGTTGTGATTTCAATGTATCCTCCAAGTCCTCCTTTTGCCAGCCCTGCCTCTGCCTCCTCACAGTGCCCTATTTCAGCTCCCTGTAGAGCTGCTGACTCAGGGCCTTACAGTGAATCATCCCCCCAACTTTGCTTGGTTCTCATCCTTGCCTTGCCACTGGACTGACCTTTGCCACCCCATTATAAACCCAGCTGAAGTAACTTTTAGAAATTCCACTTTCACATTTTTGTCACATATGTCTTGCAGGTGATGTAGGAAGCTGCCTGCGACATCTGTGATAGACCCAGATCTCTCAACCATATGGAAGGTTGGACAGTACTGAACATTTGATTGGATCCAGAGTTTCTTGCCACATTTGACTGCCAACCTCCCAAAAGACACACAGGCCGTCTTGAGTGGTTTTCTATCTCTTTGTTTCTCAAACTTGCAATGCTGGCTAGTTTTATTTCCAGCAACATCAGTAATCCACAGACCATCAAGGGAGGGGATGAGGGTTTTTACAGAACATAAACTGAATAGAAATGCTGGTTGTTCCAATGTGAGGCACTGCTATCAGACAAATTATTTTAAACTCTTTAAGTCAGTTTCCCTTATTTAAATTATGATTATCACTTCTGTTTCATGGAGTTCATATAAGTGAGCAAAAAATAATGCATATAAATAGAGCAGTACATACAAAATATGCTTTGATCACTAAGTAATAGCCATTGGAGTACATATGATAAAACTGGGTTCTTCATGTGAAAAAGTAGCATCTATGTTTGAAAAAAGTATACTCTTATTTGATTGGTTCTCATTTAATTCTTTGCCTTACCATAGTTATTAATTCTACTTTAGAAAATATAAGAATGTAAGTCTCCAAAACTTCTTTCAGTCCCAATCCCATATGACACAATTTAGAGTTTCTTACTTATTGTTCAAATAATTGCTGCTCTATAAGGGAAATCTGTAGTCTACTCTTGAATCCCAAATTGAGCAAGAGTTCTTGGGGACACTTACACTTCTGCTCAATGCTATCCTTTCCCATGTGTGTCCATCATTCTGTTAGTCCTGAAAACTATAGTCTAAATTGATATTCTAAACATTCACTCAGTTTAATGTATTTGAATTAAGTTGGCTAATTAAAACATTATCCCAAACTGACTTGACAGTGAAATAGCTACCCTTACGATATCTCCAAATATAAGCATAAGGAACCTCACAGGCACTTGGTCTCCATGGGAGGAATCTTTTTATGCCTCTATATTCCTCTGAAGAACTTTTCTTAAGCACAGCCTTTACTGCTTTATTGGGAATCCTTTCAACATTGCTCAACCACTGTCCTTTGTATAACTGATATCTCCATACTTGGGTTATATGAGTAGACTATATTTTTGCATGCTTAATCTGCAAATGTTGAAAACAGACATATTATTTCCCTGCATTTGATTTCCATCATGTAAATATCCTCTACTCATTCTGTCATTATTCATGATATATTGTCCATATGAATGTCATGAAGGACCATCTTTAGTTTTTATTTATAGATCATTCATGAACTTTCTTTTATAGAAAAACATTTTCTTGTATAAAAATAAACCACTGTAAAACAACAGCAGAATTATGTTACATTGCTTTTTTTCTTTTTCATTCTATATCTTAATAAAGACAATGATACTATTCTGATCCTAAATTTTCTTTCTTAAGCCTTTTTTCCTTACCTTTTATGGAGTCATGGTGTAGACTATTCTGTTGATGTTGCCGTCACAAATGTATTATTGCTAATCTGAACACACACTGGTCCTAAACTCTGTATTATACTTATGTTCGATGTCCCCTGGCTTTGGATAACACATAGAGTGGTACACTGATCAAGCTTCATGTCTTTCTCACTGCAGCCTTTTAAAATGATAAATTAACATTCTGTTTTAAATCTTCCATTATTTTCGACTACACTTATCTTCAGAGTTCAGAGAATCTCACATTTGTCTGTATTCCTTGAAATAATTTAGACATGTATAAAATGTGGTTGATTGTGACATATTTGTATATATAAAAATGCACATACACAATTATATATGTATTTGTGTGTGTATATATATGTATATACATATATATACACATATATATGTATATATACACACACATATATATAACATTTATATGGGTGAACTTGTAAAGTGAGTATGTTTGCCTCTGAGTTTATGTCACTGTTTGAACCTGTAAGAAACAAATAAATTCTCAGATGATTGACATGGTTTTTACTTTATGAGTTCTCATATAAAACAGTAGAATTTAATCACACTTCATCTTTATGAGTGATTAGCAGTGAGATAACACATTAAATAGATTTTAGATTCCTAAAATCTGGTGGCTTTCATCACTCATTTAGCAGTTAGATCTGTCTTATTATTGATAACAGGAATACTCAAGACATACCTTCCTTTTAAGAAAGCTGTTGAAATAAATGTCCATACTTGACTCTCTTGGATTTTATCACAAATGTCATCTAGTGAACCTCCTTGATACAAACAACTTTAATATATTTTCTTTAGTAGTTTAGACTTATGTATAAAATATTGTTGATTGTGACATATTTGTATATATGAAAATCCACATACACAATTTTATATATATATATATATATATATATATATATATATATAACATTTAAACTGTTGTAGGCAAGCTCTCTATGTGTGTGTATATACATATTTATATATTGGTGATTGTTTTTTAATTCTTTTCTCTGTTGTAGTTTCCTTAAAATTGCTAAGCATCATAATGGCAGTTACAGATTTTATACTAGGTCTCTATATAACTGGTTCATTTTGGTAGCCATGATTTTATTATTCTATATTCTATATATATTATATGTGATATATATTATATATAATATACCTGCATAGTGATTAAATATATATAAAACAGAATTATGTTCAATTTTGAAATTCATTATCAGATTTATATTTTTTGTATGTTTTGTTTTGTGTTTATTATTATTTTTTTATTTCTTAAAGTTACATCTCAGTCACAATCTGCTCCCTACTCCCTCTCCAGTCCCACCCTCCCACCATCTTCCCCTTCACCAACCCATCTAGATTTATCTTTTTAAAATCTTATTTTATTCAGATCAACTACAAAACATAATCATCCTTATGTTTTCAGAAGTTCATTACCAGTTTTTTGGCAGATCATCTGAAATTGCAGACAATAGGCCACAACATAATACTTTTTTTTTCTCAGTATACTATCCTTACATGTGAATGTGATGGCCCTGTATTAGAGAGAGAGAAACACCACCAGTTTCCTAAAAGTCTTCAGTTTCTCAATGCAAAAACAATTATACTCTTCCTACCAGATTCATTCTAGTATTTATAATATGCTTTTTGAATACCACTAAGTTGCAGCCATTTTTCTATATCTACAGACAGGTGAATCTGCCATATTGTGAATCTTCCTAAATAATAGGAGGAACCTGATCAATTAGATATACCAACATATGCAAAGTTTATGATCACTTACGGGAAGATGACAGCAGAACTGTGTAACTCTGATCGGGGTGGTCAAATCCTGTCAGTTTCTGTTATTGTTTTCCAACTCAAGAATATTTAAGAATGTTTTGAAGCTAATAACAAAATAACTCAAACTTTCTGCTTATTCTTAGCAAATCTGGGTTGCCTCTGAAAAGAATAGGCAGGTCCTCATCTAGATGGAAGTTACAGTCTGGAAGGTCTGCACACCAGGATCCTAAGTCTTACTCCAGAATTCAGGGAGGCACTGCAGATCATGATACTTTCTTACTTTCATATAAATTCCAAAATGAATAGATTGGTCTTTCTTGGTTTTGTTCTAAACTGATATTTTGTTGTTATAGAATTGGATTGTTAAGTCTTTAATATAGAAATAACGTACTAACATCTATTCTAATATTCTGCCTTTTATCTGGGTGTCTCACCTGTTTTATTCTTCATTTCTTCTATTTCAACAATTTTCTGATTAATTTTTAAACATTTTTGAAAGACTGCTTTAATAGTTTGTCTGAAGTGATATTTTCAGTGATGTATGATTTATTGGATAATAAAAATTTTACAAGTATACACTTGCCTTTCTTTTCCTTTTCTGTATGTACCTTTCTTTTCTTTATCTGTATGTTATCTATCATATTTCATATGTTTTAAAATACGGTTCAAGGTCCTTTAGTTTTTCCTCTGAAATTCCAATTACTATTTTCACAGATTTGAAGGGGAAAATGTTCTTGTTATTCACCTAAGCATTTGTTATTCCCAAAGTTTCTTGTTATTAACTATTGCTCAAGTTTCTCTGTATGGTGTGAACTCTGCCATTGGACCTTTCTAGTCAATTTGCAACACTGTAGATGTTACAGGTTTTTGTTTTTCTTTTTTTCCATGTGTTTTTATTTGTTTGTTTGTTTTATTTCTTGTTTGTTTGCTTGTCTGATTGAAACTCTTTAGTGATTTTTCCTTCCTTTGGTTCTTTAGTCCTTATTCTGCAGTTTATTGATATGCATCCATGGTCTCTATTGGGCCATTCTTATTGCTAAGCGTCTTTCCTGCATGGTTCCCAATACTCAAACATTTGGTTCTGTAAACTCTAACAATAGTGGTCTCTTTACTTACTGAACATTGTACCTTGACTCAGACCAGAATGCTATTTTTTCATTTTCATTGTTTTTCCCTCCCTTGATTGTGGACCAGAAAGAATTACCCTCAATCAGAAATTTAGATTAAGCCTTTGTTTCATTCTCACAAAAATTTCCCAGTCCAGTGTTTTTGTTTTTATTTTGTTTTTAATTTTAAAATTTTTGTTTTGAAACTCAATTTTTTGCAGTCCAGGATGACCTTGACCTCATTTTTTAACAAGAATGGCCTTGAACTCTCAACTTTTCCCCTGCGATTACTGACACACACCATCATACAAGGTTTTCACTCAGAAACTTTAAAGCCTTTCTACACTGTATAAAAATCCAATTTGTTGAGCACTAGTTGCTTTTACAGATAACTAGAATTTATTTCCCACATACTCAGTCATAGGAGGACCCTCAGCCATCTATAACTCCAGTTCTAGATAAATTGATACCCTCTTTTGACCTCCATTAACACCAGGGTACATGTGATGCACTGACTTACATGATACTTTCCTGTGAAACTCTGGATTATTTCACAATCTTTTCTTAAAATATGAAATTTGAGTAAGATGGATTTTCTAATTCTTAATAGAAATTGAGATAATTTGGGACTGCATTTCAAATGCTGTGAGAGCTGGCCAGTCTCTAATTTCCCTTTACTTCTAGAGCATAGGTAGTTTGTGTGTAGTTCTCAATTGTAAACTTAGGCTTACTGAAGTATTTGTTTATTTTCAAGTTCCATATTCATTGGCAGGACCTGACTAGGACCCCTTCATCAGCATTGTGAAACTGAAGAAGATGGTGGAAAATACAATTTTTTAAAGTGGTGTTTATGCTCCTTAACTCTATCTTTTAGCTACAAATCCATAAATCCCTCCAGTGAAACACCACTAAATGCCAATTTACCCTCAGTAAGTTTTCCTTTTTCCAAAGAACTTTGCCCTTCAATATCTGCCTCCTTGCAGTGTTAGCAGATAGCTCCCTTTTGTATTTAATCCAATAAAAAACTTACTTTTTATCATTCGCCATATAAACATTTTTTTGACAACAGATCCTGTATCGTTATTCAAAAATATCAGTGCATCTTTCTTCCTCTTTTAAACTATAGTTGTTGGAGATGGTATGTGATAGATAGTAGTTGATAGATAGATAGATAGATAGATAGAAAGATAGAATGATTGATAGATAGGTGATAGATAGATAGATAGATAGATAGATAGATAGAAAGATAGAATGATTGATAGATAGGTGATAGATAAATAGATAGATAGATAGATAGATAGATAGATAGATAGATAGATAGATATAGATGATAGATAAATGAGTTTCCTATATGCAAGAAGTCAGTTCATCATCTTTAACTGTTGTAGAACTGACACAGTCAACTGCCAATATGTATTAATGTTTTCAGTTATGCATCTCCTACCATCTCATCCTCCTGTTACAAAATAACATGGACCCATATAGTTCTAAAGATATACATGCATTACTCTCTGCAACTTTTCTCACCATAAATCCATCGTTTATTCAATGCCGTGATATGCCCTTGAAAATGTTAAAACAGTTTTTCCTTTTCCAGCCCTGATCTTGTATGATCCAAATTTAATCAACCATTCTTCAACAAATATATTCTCAGTGTTGTATATCCCACTGATGACAGAAGCAGAACTCAATGGCCCCCACAGCTACACTGTGAGCTTCTTGTCAGCACAAATTATACCTTCTGCTTGACAAAAATTCATTTTACTGAAGAAAGTTCAATGCTATGTACATATAAAACCTGATACAAGTGCATTTGGTCATCATCAATCCTCAAAACTAACTGAATTATTGTTAGTTAACTAAGCAAAACTAGTTTATTTTTTGTTTTGATTTCCCAAACATAATCAGAACACAACACAAATACTATATTATCACATCGATACTACTCCATCTGTTTGTTCAACTATCTATGTTTCTCTGTGTCTACCATCTCCAACAACTGTAGTCTAAAAGAGGATCACAGATTCACTGCTTTGTTTTTGTTTTGTTTTGTTTTTGTATGATTATAGAGGATGTGTTCTCAGAAAAAGTATTGCAAGCCTTGTAGCCCAAAACACAAACTTCAATACTTCCCGTGCCAAGAAGAAATTCATTACCAGGGTATTGAAAACTATTGTGGAAAAATATATTAAATATAAATCAAAATTGAAGCTCAAAGTATTAGGCTATAAACAAAAAAAATGAAAGGATATCTATGTTTTTGTAAGCAAAACTGTAAGTCCAATTGCAACTATTAATGTAAAATTTCTTATTCTTATCACTTTGAATTTCCTTTGGAAAATATTTCATTCTCTTCTGGGTTATCACTCTCACCTAATAGATCAGACAGTAAGAAAAGAGCCTTCTCTTTGATTGGTTACCACACTGTAACACAAGATCTTCAGTAATGTAAACAAAATGGAGATTTTTTTTTTTTTCATCAGGTCCTCTTTTACTATTGTTTTCATTTCTTTGCCTATCTCTGGAATCCTTTCTTTTGTCAGGAGACGTAATTTTAATAGAAACTCATAGTAATGTGTGAGGAGAAGAAATAGCAACAAAGGCTAATTTTATGTCTAAGCATTTCCAAGCATTGAAACTCACACACACACACACACACACACACACACACACACACACACACACAC
>CAJQZJ010034466.1:119066-149036 GCA_907164525.1 Lophiomys imhausi | reverse complement strand
TGTGTGTGTGTGTGTGTGTGTGTGTGTGTGTGTGTGTGTGTGTGTGTTAGGGGTAATTCTGTCTGTCTTTTCTCAGAAGTGGTTCTGATGCAGTGATCTGTTATTTATTCTAAATGTTAATTAATCTGCTCCCAGAGTCCTGCTTAAGTACATCAAGTGACACTGTGTTACTTTGGTTGTTAACCATTGTCTGTGACTGACTTTAATAAAATGCCTAAGACTTGTGATTGGGCAGAAAGAGGGAGAGAGGTAGATAGGGAAAAGGTTGTTGGGCTCTGGAGGAGCAGAGAGGAACATGGGAAGGGAAGCAAAAGAAGAAGAAGGAAGAAGACCTGATGGGATAAATGGAAGATTATCATTCCACGTGGCTGGGAATATCAGCATAGCATGGAGAATAACAGTCCAAGGGGACATACATATATATTAGAGTCCTATTTGAGGAATAGCATTAAAAGCTAGCATAAGATGGGCTAAGATTGCACAGTTCAGGCTACAGCTTGATAAAATCCATCAGGTGTCAGTATGTTTATTTATAATGATGGGTTAAGGATTAAAACTGCCGACCAGTTAACTGTCATATAAATACTGGTAAATAATTCAAATAATTATTTCTACATATGGCACCTGACTTACAGGAATTAGAATCTATGCTTACAGCCTGAGAAGGCCCGGATGAAAGGCGGTTTCCTAGTGAAAGAGTGGTGAACCAAACTCAGATACATTTCAAAGGTGTAGCTCCCTTAACAAAAGCTGCTGTCTTGTAGAAAAGTCAGAGAGCAAAGGCCTTAGCTCTTCTTATGTTCTAAGAAACCAGCACCCTTCTAGACAGAGCTTTGGAGCATAATTAACAGCCTAGATTAAAAATGGAGGAATTCATAATGCCTCAATATATTTGAATTCAATTTGGGTTTGTTTCTCTTAGCATACAAATGATTTTTACACTGACAATTGTGGTTCTATGTTTCCTTTTTGAGAAAGATCAGACTCTGATAGGCATAGAGGAGGGAACTTACAAGTAAAATGACAATGGGAGAAGGAGGGAGGCCCTTCCCAAAAGATAAGGCAAAATTAATGGCAGCTGGAGCTCAATGCTCCCTGGCTATTAGATATTTCTCAGCCATTTCTGCTATTGGCCCCCAAATACATGCAGCCACAACTATATTCCAGGGAATGATGATCAGACCTTTAATTGAAGCATGGGATGGCACAGGTAGATCAAGGTTTTGGAATATTCTTCTTTTTTTGCTTGATTTTTGTTTCGATGTCTTTAATTTTCCTGTATCAGGAGGTAGAAAGGATTTTTTTGTGGTTTGGCATTGCTGATACATGGGATATTTTTGTAAATTTTAGACACACTTGGGATTCAGGTGAAATGTTTGAGCAGGACAGTGATGTCACATGCCTTTAATTCCAGCACTTTAATCCCACACTAGAGGCAGAGACAGGTAGATCTCTGTGAATTCCAGACCAGACTGTTCTACACAATGAAGTCAGGATCAGACTCCTGCTGATATGATAAGTCTGCTGGCTAACAGTCTAGAATTCAAAATGACACATTTTTCCTTAAAGGTATGTAGTTTTTGTTTAGTAATAAATGACAATGTCTTTATTGATCTAATAGACACATATTAATAGATTTATGTCAGCTGTAGAGAATACCTAAAATCCATATAGTCCTATGCTGAATTTTCAACTTAAAAATGATTATAGATAGCCATATATATGAAATAATAATTAAGATGGTAATAATAATGATGGTTTTATTTATCCCCTTTACAGGAAATCAAACTATAGCAAACCTATGGACTGCTAATTTTAATAAACTTATACCTATAACAACTTCAAAATGGAGGACAAAGGCTATGTTATTTTGAGAAAGAAGCCTTTTGTGTGTGTGTGTCAACAGGAAAGAGAAGCTAAGTCTTCCATCCAAACTGATAGAAATCAGATTTGACTGGAAAGCCCTCCTTCGGATCTTGGCTACAAACAGAAGAACAAACAGGTAACTTGTATTTGCTTATTCCACTATGTGGGAATAGTTCAGACTGGCTAAGACAGAGCCAATAAAAATCTTGTTGTTTACAAAGAATTCACATGTCATTCTTTCATATGGCACGAATGGAGACTTACAAATGTCTTCTTCTCAAACAAAGAGTAGGAATTCTTCCTTAACTGATCTGTGCATCCTGCACATCCAAGGCATTTTTGTAATTACAGAACTATATATTACTTGTGAGAGTTTATATGTTTTTAAAACAAAAGGACCAGACAGCAATAAAATGGAGATGACCTCAACAAGATTCCTTCTTCAGGATACAGAGATGGTGAGGCACATTTATTCCAGCATCCTGCTTTATCCAATCCCAGAGGACGTCAATTCACCCAGCATTAGACTGCTCCCACATCCTGGACGGCTTCAAAGAAAGCCCTGGAATCTAATTGGCCTTTCAGGCTATACCAAACAGGACTTCATTTGGGCCTACATTTTCAATATTTGGGAGACTAAGCAACAAATGTTCCTTTTCAATTGATTAACCATTTTTTTTTTCATTTTCATTGAGGCCTGTAAAAGGTTTTCTTCACCCAAAATCAGCAGGAAGTTAATTTGCAGAGGAACTACACCCCATTCTCAAAAAACGGATGGATGGGATATTGTTGTACTATGTTTAATGGATGTTTGTTATTATAGAGTAGATGATTATATGTTATTAATGGTCTCATTTTAAAAAATGGGTTAGGAACTTAAACTCAAGTTAAAAAGAAGGGGAATATGGATATATAATATAGGAATGTTAAGAAATAAGGGTAGATTATTGAATCTTCTCTACAACTTAGAGATATTGCTATTCTCAATATACATTGGTATTGAATTTTATATGTCAACACATATTTAAGGTTATTTTGTCACACATTATGTATATTTCAAATCTTATATAAGGTATTGTGATTTCACAACTCATTTAAAACAGGTTTACTTCAAATCCCTTTATGGCTGATATTGCAATCTATTTAGGAGATTGGATAATAGAGGTTGGATAATAGATACAGTCAAGCTTATGGTCATGTCAAATACTAGTTTTAATTTATCACAAAATAGGCTTACTAGGTTAACAGATAGTAAATGGTTAAAAATATACAGTTTGCCTCTTCAGATATAACATAATAAATAATAAATGATGGATAGATGATAGAGAGATTTATAAATAAATATATTACTTCAAAATCCTCAGAGTCATACAGAAAAATGCATTTAAAAATGTTTTTATTATTTGAAAAATTCTTTGACTTGATACAGTCAGCTCCTGATAGCTCCCATTTGACATGGAAAGAGACAATGAGCATCAAAAATTTCCATCAGGAGATAATTCCTAGTGGGTAAAAATATCCCTGCTCTCTCAACAGACTATATACAGTCCAAAAATGGATGAGAGCTTAAATGCCAGTAAGTAGATGGTTTGATTCTGCAGAGACAGAATGTGAAAATCCTTTTTATTACCTGAAGCACAATTAATCTGATATTTGCTTGGTCAGAAGGCTGAGGAGATGCTCCAACACTATTGAGAGATATTTGGGACTGTTCAGGCAGCAAACTGTCATTTTTCCCTTTTGGAAGCCGCTTGTCTGCACTTCATACACAATCGGATAACATTATCCCATCTTAAGTCTTTGTTGGAGTTGAAGACATAATAGATATAAAACTTCATTTCAGTTTAAGTTATTTAGGATTTAAAAAAATTTTTTTCTTTATTTTTTATTTCTTCAAGTTACATCTCAATCGCAGTCCCCTCCCTATTCCCCCCTCCAGTCCTACCCTCCCACCCTCAACCCCCCATCCTCTTCCCTTTTTTTAAGTTTAAGGTATATCTTATTTCCCCCTACAGTTTCCCCTTTCAGTCCAACAAATGGCTCTTTCTCTTATAATAATAAATACAATACAAAACAACAGAGGTAATTAGGCCACAGTTATGAGGGTTATATGGCTTACCATACATTCCCTATGTCCAGTCCATATGTATTTGGCACCTGACTTTAACATTCTACTATCTAACCATCTCCATGAGTTTAAAGTTCTATATCTAAATCAACATTCATACTAACTTGCAACACAATTTTAAAAGCAAATTCTGAGGTCTATAACACTCTCTTGACTCCTAAACAACTCAAAATTTAATTATGAGACTCTAGCTATCTGTTCTTCAACCACCTCAGAGACCTGAGAGGGATAAATATATCTGATTTTATAGGAAGTACAGGGTGTGCAGCTTCCAAAACTAAGAAATGACATACCAGTGGCTGCCTGGACAGTTCCCATTATCTCTCCATTCATTATAGCATTGATCTTCAGTCGTTTGGCCCTGTTTCTCTGACAGACATTGATTGTAGAGCAGGGGTTATGAAGGACTTGCCTACCCTGTCTTGGCAGAGCTAGGCTGTCGACTTACCTGCTTCCAAGTTTTGTCCTTTTTGGACAGCAATCTGTGTACAGTTGGAGCAAGGGGATTTTCCTCCAAGAGATAGGCTTGCAACTAATTCAATCATCTCCCACTGGAGGATCTTCGATGCTCATATTCTACTTGGAGTAGAATAGGGAGTGCTGTCAGGAGTTGATATGTCTTGATAAAAAATATCTAAAGTTACGAAAACATCTTTGAATGCCATATTCTGCAGATCTCTTGAGGTTTTTGAAGAGACCCTATCTATCTCTTATATTAGGGTAAGCAGATGTTGCTCGTCTCTTAGCAGGTTTATTTCTGATTAGCTTAGCAAGTAACTATAATTGGCTGTCATAGTACCTAACAGAATGACCGGCTTGCATAACCATTAGTTTGCATTTCTTAATTATCCTAAACAGTTTATGACAATTAGTAGTAAAAGGCCGAAACATCACATTTCATTTTTTTTCTTTACATCCTAACCCTTCCATCCCATTTCTCTGGGGTGGAGTGTCCTTATATAATAGTCCCTCATCTCAGTTGAGAGGTCATATGAGGGCCAAGAGCCTCCTCATTCATTGGAGGTCTACGAGGTAGTACCATCACTGAGAAAGAACTAAAAAACAAACAAACAAATAAGCAGACACACAGATAAAAACGAATAAAAAAAGAAAAAATATAAATATATATATAAAATAAATAAAAATAAAAAATAAAAAGTCTATGTACAAGTTCCCTTTGGTGTGTTAGTTGTAGTATCAATACCTTCTACTATATAGCTAAAATTCTACTATAAGTGAATAGATGCCATATGTGTCCTTCTGAGTCTGGGTTAGTTCACTCGGGATGAGCGTTTCTAGTTCTATCCATTTGGCTGCATATTGCATAATTTCATTGTTCCCGGTAGCTGAATAATATTCCATTGGGTAGATTTACCACAGTTTTTTAACCCATTCTTCAGTTGAGGGACATCTGGGTTGTTTCCAGTTTCTAGCTATTACAAATAAGGCTGCTACAAACATAGATGAGGAAAGTTCCTTATGAATCCGTGAAGAGGCATTTGGGTGTATACCCAGAGTGGTATGGCTGTGTCCTGAAGCAAAGCTATTCCAAGTTTTCTAAGATATCGCCAGACTTACCTCCATAGTGGTTGCACAAGCCTGCACTCCCACCAGCAATGCAATAGTGTACCCCTTTCTCCACACCCTCGCCAGCATGTGCTGTCATTTGAGCTTTTGATCTTAGCCATTTTGACAGGTGTGAAATGGAATCTCAGAGTCATCTTGAGTTGCATTTCTCTGATGATTAAGGATGTTGAGCATTTCTTCAAGTGTCTCTTGGCCATTAGGGATTCCTCCTTTGTGAATTCTCTATTTAGCTCTGTCCCCCATTTTTTGATTGGATTACTTGGTTTCTCGGAATTTAATTTCTTGAGTTCTTTGTAGATTTTAGATATTAGCACTCTGTCAGATGTGGGGTTGGTGAAGATTTTTCTCCCAGACTGTAGGCTGCTGTATTGTTCAAATGACAGTGTCTTTTGCCTTACAGAAGATTTTTAGTTTCATGAGGTCCCATTTATTGATTGTTGGTCTCAGGTCCTGAGCTGTTGGTGTTCTGTTCAGGAAGTTGTCACCTGTGCCAATGAGTTCGAGGGTTTTTCCCACTTTTTCTTCTAGTAGATTTAGTGTGACCGGCCTTATGTTAAGGTCTTTGATCCACTTGGACTTAAGTTTTGTACAAGGTGATAAGTATGGGTCTAATTTCATTCTTTTACAAGTGGACATCCAGTTGGACCAGCACCATTTGTTGAATATGCTGTGCTGTCCTTCTTCCATTGTGCCGTTTTGGATTCTTTGTCAAAAATTAGGTGGCCATAAGTGTGTGTGTCTATTTCTGGATCTTCAATTCGATTCCATTGATCTACTTGTCTGTTTCTATACCAATACCATTTTTGTTTTTACAACTGTTGTTCTGTAGTACAGCTTGAAATCTGAGATGGTGATACCTCCAGATGTTTTTTTATTGTACAGGATTGATTTAGTTATTCTGGGCTTTTTGTTGTTCCATATGAAATCGAGAATAGGTCTTTCCAAGTATATAACAAATTGTGTTGGTATTTTGATAGGAATTGCATTGAATCTATATATTGCTTTTGGTAGGATGGCCATTTTTATTATGTTGATCCTACCTATCCATGAGCATGGGAGATCTTTCCATCTTCTAAAGGCCTCTTCCATTTCTTTCTTCAAGGGCTTGAAGTTCTTGTTGTACAGGTCCTTTACTTACTTGGTTAGAGTTACCCCCAAGTATTTTATGTTGCTTGTGGCTATTGTGAAGGGGGTTGTTTCCCTTATTTCTTTCTCAGCCCATTTGTTTGTTGTATAAAGAAGGGCTTCTGATTTTTTTTTTTTTTTTGAATTTTGTATCCAGCCACTTTGCTGAAGGTGTTTACCAGCAGTAAGAGTTCTCTGGTGGAATTTTTGGGGTCGCTTATGTATACTATCATATCATCTGCAAATACGGATAGTTTGACTTATCGTTTCCAATGTTTATCCCCTTGATCTCCTTTAGTTGTCTTATTGCTCTAGCAAGAACTTTAAGTACTCTATTGAAGAGATATGGTGAAAGTGGACATCCTTGTCTTGTCCCTGAGTTTAGAGAAAATGCTTCAAGTTTCTCTCCATTTGATTTGATGTTGGCCACTGGCCTGCTGTATATTGCCTTTATTATTTCTAGGTACGATCCTTGTATGCCCGTTCTCTCCAGAATTTTTAGCATGAAGGGGTGTTGGATTTTGTCAAATGCTTTTTCTTCATCTGGTGAGATTATCATGTGGTTTTTTTTATTCATCTGGTTTATATGGTGAATGACGTTGATAGACTTTCGTATGTTGAACCTTCCCTACATCCCTGGGATGAAGCCTACTTGATCATGGTGTATGATACTTTTGATGTGTTTTTGAATTCGGTTTGCTAGTATTTTATTAAGTATTTTTGCATCTATGTTCATGAGGTAGATAGGTCTGAAGTTCTCTTTCTTTGTTGGGTCTTTGTGTGGTTTAGGAATCAGGGTGACTGTGGCCTCATAGAATGAGTTTGGCAATGTTCTTTCAGATTCTATTTGGTGAAAGAGTTTGAAAAGTATTGGTGTTAGCTTTTCTGAAGATCTGGTAGAATTCCGTGCTAAGGCCATCTGGCCCTGGGCTTTTTTTAGTTGGGAGATTTTTAATGGCTCTTTCTATTTCCTTAGGGGTTATAGGGCTGTTTAATCTGTTTATCTGATCTTGATTTAGCTTCAATAGGTGGAATCTATCAAGAAAATTGTCGATTTCACTTAAGTTTTCAAATTTAGTGGAGTATAGATTTTTAAAGTAGGACCTAAAGATTCTCTTTAAAGTAGGATCGAAATATTCTCTGGATTTCCTCAATACCTGTTGTTATTTCTCCCTTTTCATTTCTGATTTTGTTGATTTGGGTTTTCTCTCTTTGTCTTTTAGTTAATTTGGCTAAGGGTCTGTCTATTTTGTTGATTTTCTTGAAGAACCAACTCTTGGTTTCATTGATTCTTTGTATAGTTCTTTTTGTTTGTAAGTTGTTGATTTCAGCCCTAAGTTTGATGATCTCCTGCCTCCTGCTCCTCTTGGGAGTGTTTGCTTCTTTTTTTTTTTTTTCACCAAGGTTAGCTGTTAATTCGCTAATATGAGCTGTCACAATTTTATTTTTGAAGGCACTTAGTGCTATGAACTTTCCTCTTAGCATAGCTTTCATTGTGTCCCATAGGTTTGGGTATGTTGTGTCTTAATTTTCATTGGATTTTAAGAAGTCTTTGATTTCCTTTTTTATTTCTTCCCTGACCCAGTGGTCCTCTAGTAAAGTGTTGTTCAATTTCTATGTGTGTGTAGACTTTCTGTTGATTCTTTTGATATTGCAGTCCAGCTTTATTCCATGGCGGTCTGATAAGATACAAGGGGTTATTTCAATTTTCTTGTATCTCTTGAGGCTATGTGTGTGGCCAACTATATGTTCGATTTTGGAGAAGGCTCCATGAGGTGCTGAGAAGAAGGTGTATTCTTTTGTGTTTGGGTGAAATATTCTGGAGATATTGGTTACGTCCATTTGGTTCATGATCTCTGTTAGACTCATTATTTCTCTGTTTGGCTTCTGTCTTGATGATCTGTCCATAGTTGTGAGTGGGGTGTTAAAGTCTCCCACTATTAAAGTGTTTGGATCGATGTGCGCTTTAAGTTTTAGAAGTGTTTCTTTTATAAATGTAGGTGCCTTTGTATTTGGGGCATAGATGTTCAATATTGAGATGTCCTCTAGATGGATATTTCCTTTAACGAGTATGTAATGCCCTTCTCTGTCTTTTTTTATTAACTTCAATTGGGAGTCTATTTTGTTTGATGTTAGGGTGGCTACTCCAGCTTGTTTCCTGGGTCCATTTGCTTGGAAAACCTTTTCCCAGCCCCTTACTCTGAGATAGTGTTTATCTTCAATAGTTAGATGTGTTTCTTGTATACAGCAAAAAGATGGGTCTTGTTTACGGATCCAGTCTGTAAGTCTGTGTCTTTTTATTGGCGAGTTGAGTCCATTTATGTTGATGGATATTAGTGACCAGGGGTTGTTATTTCCCATTATTTTGGTATAGCTGGGCATCTTGTGTTTCTTTTTGTTTAGTTGCTATGGAGGTTTCTATTTCCTCTGTTTTCTTGGGTGTAGTTACCTTCTCTGAGTTGGAATTTTCCTTCTAGGATCTTCTGTAGGGCTGGTTTTGTGGGGAGATATTGTTTGAATTTGATTTTGTCATGGAATATCTTGTTTTCTCCATCTATGTTGATAGGGAGTTTTGCTGGGTGTAGTAGTCTGCCTGGGCACCTATATTCTCTCAGGGCTTATAGGACATCTGTCCAGGCCCTTCTATCTTTTAAAGTTTCTGAGGAGAAGTCAGGTGTGATTCTGATGGGTCTGCCATTGTATATGACTTGGCCTTTTTCTCTTACATCTTTTAATATCCTTTCTTTGTTCTCTACATTTGGAGTTTCTATTATTATGTGGCGAGAGGAGTTTCTTTTCTGATCTAATCTGTTTGGTGTTCTGTAAGCCTCTTTATTTTTACTGGCATGTCTTTCTTTAGGTTTGGGAAGTTTTCTTCTATGATTTTGGTGAAGATATTTCCTGGACCATGGAGTCGGGAGTCTTCTCTTTCCTCTAAGCCTATAATTCTTAGGTTCCATCTTTTCATTGAGTCCTTGATTTCTTGGATGTTGTGGGTGAGAGATTTTTTTAGCTTTCTCATTTTCTTTGGATGTTGTACTGATTTCTTCCATCGAATCTTCCATGCCTGAGATCCTTTCTTCCATCTCTTGAACCCTATTTTTGGTACTCAAATCCATAGTTCCTGTTCTCTTCCCTTGATTCTCCATTTCCATTTTTAACTCTGACTGTGTTTTCTTTATTGTTTCCATTTCCATTTTCATTTCTTGAGTGATGTTATTTATTTTGTACATTTCCTTCTCCAGTTTGCTTGTCTTTGTCTGGAATTCTTCCATTGCCCTCTCTTTTTCTTGTTCAAGTTGACTCACCTTGTTCTGAAGTTCTCTAATGGTGTTTTCCATCACTTTCGTATGTGCAATTGTGGCTTCTTTGAATTCCTTCATAGATTTAAGTTCTTCTTGAAGGGACTCTATCACTTTCCATCATGTAGAATTGTCATCGCTTTCATGTGTTTCAGCTGTGGTGAGGTGGTGGTTCGGGCTGGATGGAATAGCGTTGCTTTCTTTTGTTGGAGTCATTTCGCTCTGTTTTTTTTTTTTGTTTTTTTTTTTTTTTTTTGTCTGGGGCCTCTGGCCATGTGGAATTTTTTAGCTGTCTTCTGGACTTGGGTCCAAACGGGGCGCTTTGGTGTAGGAGTCGAATTGCCTTACTCCACCCCTATAAGGTGAGTCATTCAGCCCTGCCTCCTAGGTGGAGACCTAACTAATCCAGGGGTGGAGCTGTGTACAAGTAAGCTCTGGTTCCCCACCGGAACAGCCAATACTAGTAAAAAAGTCCGATATGCAACAGTTTCAAATACCTCGCAGTTTGCCTGGGGTATTTGATGGGAATGTAAGTTTTACTCACATAAAAATAGGTATTTGAGAAGTAGATGTTTTCTGGCCCTGCAGGCAAACCTTACAGCAGTGCAGCTTGTCCTTTTCCTTCTACACGTCATCTGCCTTATACCATCTCTACGTGCAACGCCAGACCCACGTGACCATCTGGGACCATCAGGTGAGTCCCCCTTCCCCCAACACCACTTGCTTTCTAGGTCACCTGGAAAACCCTTCAGTGGCGTACCCTGCCCTATGCACCTCATCTACCGTGTGTCATCTCTAGCAACCCCAGATCCAGGTAGACATCAGGAACCACCAAGTGAGGCTCCCCCAACCCTTTGCTTGCCTGGCCAAGCAGGCAAACCCCACAGTGGTGAGGACTGCCCATTCTCCTCCACCCCACACTTCCCTGGTGCAATCTCTGCCTGCAACCTCAGACCAAGGCAGCCATCTGGGACCACCAGTCCTCCATCTCCTGGGTGCCAACTCTATCTGCAACCACAGAGCCAGCAAATCATCAGGAACCACTAGATGAGGTCACTCCCCGAATCCCTTAACCCCCTGCGTTCCATGCCCCATCTTCCTAGTGCCATCTATACCTGCAATCCCAAACCTAGCAGCTCATCTGAGACCACCAGCCCTTTTTCTCCCGAGTGCTATCTCTGCCTACAACACCAGATGTAGGCAGCCATCAGGGACCACCAGAAACCAACTGACACCAGAACTCACCAGAGGCTCAAAAACATCAGAGACTACCAGTTCTCCCTGTATTCCTGGAAGCCTGCTGCTACTCAGGAAACCCAGAGGCCTTCTGCCTACTAGCTCTACCTGCAATCCCAGAGGACTACTACTATCAGAGAACACTGGCCTATCAACACCAGGAACAATCAGATGGATAGAGGACAATGTAAGAACACAAGTAAAAAAATAAATTAATTAATTTTAAAACAAAAACCCAGAGCCATATGGTACCACTGGAACCTATATATCCATGACAGCAAATTCTGGATATCCTAACAAACCTGAAGTGCAAAAAAAAACGACCTTATATATGATGTTATAAAGATGATAGAGGGATTAAAAAAGGAAATTAATAAAACCATCGGAGAAATGCAGGAAAATAAAAACAAACAAGTGAAGGAAATGAATAAATCCTTTCAAGAAATACAGGGAAAAAAACAATTAAGGAGGAGAAAAATTTCAAGTTCTGAAAATAGAAATAGAATCAATAAAGAAAACACAAAATGAGGCAATCCTAGAGATGGAAAACCTGGAAAAGAGAATAGGAAGCAGACAAAAGCACCACCAAGAGAATACAAGATATGGAAGCGATAATCCTAGGCCTAGAAGACACAATTCAGGAAATAGATACATTGGTCAAAGAAAATGTTAAATCTAAAAAGTTCCTGACACAAAACATTCAAGGGACACTATGAAAAGACCAAACCTAAGAATAATAGCAGTAGAAGAAGAAGACTCCCAGCTCCAAGGCCCAATAAATATTTTCAAGATCATAGAAGAAAATTTCCCCAACCTAAAGAAAGAGATACCTTATAAACATACAAAAAGCTAACAGAACACCAAATGGATTGGACCAAAAAAGAAACACTTTCTGCCACTAATAATAAAAACACTGAATGTACAGAACAAAGAAAGAATGTTACAAGCTGTAAGAGAAAAAGGCCAAGTGACATATGAAGACAGACCAATCATAGTTACACCTGACTTCTCAACAGACTTTTAAAACAAGAAGGCCCTGGGCAGATATCTTGCAGATCCTATGAGACCACAGATGTCAGCCCAAACTACTATAACCAGCAAAACTTTTAATCACCATAGAGGGAGAAAACAAGATATTCCATGACAAACCAAATTTAACCAATATCTGTCTACATACCCAACTCTACAGAAGGATCTAGAAGAAAATTCCAATCCAAGGAGCCTAATTACACCAGATAAATACAGGAAATACATAACCCAAAAACCAAAAGAAGGTAAACACACATGAATACACTCTACCACCACTAACATCAAAATAACAGGAATTAAGAGTCATTGATCACTAATATCTCTCAACACTGATGGAATAAATTTCCCAATAAAAAGACACAGGCTAACAGGATGGACTAAAATACAGAGTCCATAATTCTGCTGCATATAAGAAACACACCTCAGCAACAAAGATAGACATTACCTCAAGTTAAGGGCTGGAAAAAAGGTTTTCCAAAGAAATGGACACAAGAAACAAGCAGGAGTATCAAGCTATTCTAGTATCCAATAAAATAGACTTTCAACTAAAATTAATCAAAAGAGATGAGGAAGGACACTTCATACTTATTAAAGGAAAAATTCAGCAAGATGACATCTCAATTCTGAATATTTACACCTCAAATGCAAGAGTACCCTCACTCTTAAAAGAAACAGTACTAAAGCTTAAATTACACATCAATCCTGACACATTAATAGTGGAAGACTTCCACACTTCACTCTCATCAATGGACAGATCAATGATACACAAACTAAACAGAGAAATAATGAAACTGAGAGATGTTATGAATCAAATGTACCTAACAGATGTTCTACAGAACATTTAATTCTAACACAAAAGAATATAACTTCTTCTCAGCACCTCACTAAACCTTCTGCAAAATTGACTATATACTTGGTCACAACACAAGCCTCACCAGATACTAGAAAGTTGAAATAACACTTTGTGTCTTATCAAATCACCATGGATTAAAGCTGAACTTCAACAACAACAGAAACAAAAGAAAGCCTACAAATTCACAGAAATTGATCATCTCTCTACTCAGTGACCACTGGGTCAGGGAAGAAATAAATAAAGAAATTAAAAATGTTCTAGAACTCAATAAAAATGAAGGCACAACATACCCAAACTTATGGGACACAATGAAAGCAATGCTAACAGGAAAGCTCATAGCACTAATAACGAAATTGCTGATAAATAAATAAAAGAAATCATAGCCTTCATAAAGAAAGTAGAGAGAACTCATATAGCAATTTAAAAGCAGACCAGAAAGCTCTGGATCAAATAGAAGCAAACACACCCAAGAGAAGTAGACAGCAGAAAACAATCAAACTCAGGATTGAAATCAACAACTTAGAAACAAAGAGAACAATAGAAAGAATAGATGAAACCAAGAGCTGGTTCTTTGAGAAAATCAACAAGCGAAATAAGCCCTTAGCCAAACTAACTAAAAGGCAGAGGCAGTACCCAAATTAACAAACTGGAAAATTAAAAGTGGCATAACAATAGACCCTGAGGAAATCCAAAGAATCATATGGTCTTACTTCAAAAGCTTGTATTCCACAAAATTGAAAACTTTAAGTGAAATGGATGATTTTCTTGATAGACTCCACCTACTAAAGTTAAACCAGGATCAGATAAACAAATTAAACTGTTCCATAACCACTAAGGAAACACAAACAGATAACAAAAGTTTTTAACCAGAAAAAGCCCAGGGTCAGATAGTTTAACCACAGAATTCTACCAGACATTCAAAGAAGAGCTAATACCAATATTCCTCAGACTATTCCACAAAATAGAAACAGAAGAAACTTTGCCAAGCTCATTCTATGAAGCCACAATCACTGTGATACCTAAAACACACAAAGACTCAAATATGAAAGAGAATTTCAGACCAATCACCCTCATAACCATTAATGAAAAAATACTCAATAAAATACGGGCAAACCAAATACATACCAAAAATGTCATCCATCATGATCAAATGCATCCCAGGGATGCAGGGATGGTTCAGTATAAGAAAATCTATCAATGTAATCTACCATATAAACAAACTGAAAGAAGAAGCCCACATGATCAACCAAAATCCTTCAACAAAATCCATTCATGATAAAGGTCTTGGAGAGATCAGGTATGCAAGGCCCATACATAAATATAATAAAAGCAATTACAGCAAGCCTATAGCCAACATCAAATTAAATGGAGAGAAACTTAAAGTAATTCCACTAAAATCAGGGACAAGACAAAGCTGTCCACTCTCCCCATATCCCTCCAATACAGTACTTGAAGTTCTAGCTAGAACAATAAGACAATTAAAGGAGATCAGGGGATACAAATTGGAAACAAAGAAATCAAATTAACCCTGTTTGCAGATGATGTGATAGTGTACATAAATGACCTCAAAAACCAGAGAACTCCTACAGCTGATAAACACCTTCAGCAAAATGGCTAGATACAAAATTAACCCCCCCCCCAAAATCAGTAGCTCTCCTTTATACAAATGATAAACAGACAAAAAAAGAAATTAGGGAAACAACACCCTTCACAATATCTACAAACAATATAAAATACCTGGGGGTAACTCTAACCAAGAAAGTGAAAGACCTGTTTGACAAGAACTTCAAGTCCCTGAAGAAAGAAATTGAAGATATTAGAAGATGGAAAGATCTCCCATGCTGATGGATTGATAGGATTATCATAGAAAAATGGCCTCTTACCAAAAGCAATCTATAGATTCAATGCAATTCCCAACAAAATCCCAACATTATTCTTTATAGACCTCGAAAGAACAAATCTTAACTTTATATGGAAAAATTAAAAAACCCAGGATAGCAAAAATAGTCCTGTACAATAAAAGAACCTCTGGAGGTATCACCATCCCTGTCTTCAAACTATACTACAAAGCACTAGTAATAAAAACCACATGTTATTGGCATAAAAGCAGACAGTTTGAGCAATCGAATCAAATCAAACTCCCAAAAATAAACCCAAAGACCTATGTAAACTTGATTTTTGACAAAACACCAAAACTATACAATGGAAAGAAGAAAGCATTTTCAACATATGGTTTTGCTCTAACTGGATGTCTACATGTAGAAGAATGCAAGTAGATCCATATGTATCACTCTGCACAAAATTCAAGTCCAAATGGATCAAAGACTTCAACACAAAACAAGATACACTAAAGCTAATAGAAAAGAAAGTGGGGAAAAGTCTTGAATTGATTGACACAGGAGACAATTTCCTGAACAGAACACCCATAGCTCAGGCATTAAGACCAAAAATTAATAAATGGGACCTTATAAAAAGCTTCTGTAAGGCCAAGGACACTATCAATAGAACAAAACAGCATCCCACAGACTGGAAAAAGATCTTTACTAATCTCACATCTGACAGAGAGCTAATATCCAAAATATATAAAGAACTCAAAAAATTAAATACCAGCAAACCAAATAATCCATTTAAAAATGGGGTACATAGCTAAGCCAAGAATTCACTACAGAGGAATCTCTAATGGCTGGGAAGTACTTATAGAAATGCTTATCTTCTTTAGTTATAAGGGAATTGCATATCAAAATGACTCTGAGATTCCATCTTATACCTGTCAGAATGGCTAAAATCAAAAAACTCACATGCTGCACATGCTGGTGAGGATGTGGAAAAAAGGGAACACTCCTCCTTTGCTATGGGAGTGCAAACTTGTACAACCACTCTGGAAATCGGTTGGGTGCCTTCTAAGAAAATTGGGAATAGTTCTACCTCAAGACACAGCTATACCACTCCTGGGTATATATCCCAAATATGTGTCACCTAATCATGACTTCATTTCCTCCACTACATTCATAGCAGCTTTATTTGTAATATCCAGAACCTGGAAACAACCCAGATGTCCCAAAACCGAGGAATGGATAAAGAAATTGTGGTACTCCAAATTAATAAATGGAGTACTACTCCGCAATCAAGGATATCATGAAATTTGCAGGCAAAAGGGTGGAACCAGAAAACATCATCCTGAGTGAGGTAAGGCAGACTCAAAAAGACATACAATGGCATTTATTCACTCATAAGCATATATTGGTCAATATGCATAGTATAACCATGTGACAATCCACAGACCCAAAGAAACTAAGTTACAAGGAGGATATAAGGGATGATGTTTGAATCCCTCTAAGTAGGGGAAATAAAATAGACATTGGAAGTGGATGGAAGGAGGGAGCTGGACAGGATCCCAATGTTATTGCCATCTGAGAACCTTTATCCAGCAGATAATGGAAACAGATGCAGAGACCCACAGCCAAACATTAGACAAAAATCAGGGGTTTGAGGAAGAGTTAGGGGGAGGTTTGAGAGAGTTGGAGGTATCAAGGACATCACAAGAAAATCCAACAACCCAATAAACTGGGATATGATGGGGCTCATAGAGACTGAACCACCAACCAAAGAACATGCATGCACTGGTCTTAGAGGCCTGCTACACATACAAAGCTGAGGGGCTGCTTGGTCCTCAAGTGGATCCCCTAACACATGGAGTAGGGAATATCTCTGACTTGAAGGATGTTGCCTCCCTCTGGATCTCATTTTCCTAGCAGAGCTGCCTTGTATTGTCTCAGTGGAAGAGGAGGCAGGGGGAATGGCGATTGGAATGTAAAATAAACAAATTAATAAAACAAAGTTTGTTGTTGTTGTTGTTGGTTTTTTTTTTTTTTTTTTTTTTTTTTTGTTTTTTTTTACAGAAGAAGTCGTCATTTTGAAGGGAGTGGAACTGCAGGCACGTGTTAACCCTAGGAGCAGAGGAGCTGCTGCTCAGAGCCACATGACTGGAGCCAGTTATGAGTGAAACATGAAAACTCAATGAAAAGGAACAGCGTCTACTGGTAATGAGTGTGCAGAGTCACCTGTGTGTGTGTTTTGGAAGAATCTCCAATCAGAGACAGCAGAACAAGTGGCCGCATGGATGAGTGACCTTCTCTAGGCTCTGGATCGAAGTGGTTCTTTTCCTTCCCACTGACTTGGAACCAAGTCTCCATAGAACTAGAAGCTGAGTAAAGAAACAATCATGCTTTCCTTTTAATTGACTTGAGACATTTGACTCCATGGACAGAGAAACAGTGAAATAGTTATTTTGATGGAAATTCCTCACTTTAAGGGCAGACATTGCGGGGGCTCCATCCTGGAGATTTGGAGCCTTCAGTGGTGCTGGCACAGGCCTTGGGCTGAAAACATGAGTGAATTTTATGTTTCAGTTGCTGTACTGCAGAGCAGCCTCAGCCTGTCATGTGAAGAACTCCTGTTAAATGGCAGCTTTTTCTTTTTTAATGTTTATTTATTACTTCAAGTTACATCTCCATCATAGTACCCTCTTTCCACCCCTCCCAGTTCTACACTCCCACCTTCTCCTCCCTCTCCTACCCATCCCATTCCTCCAATGTGGAGTATCCCTACATATCAGCTGAGTTTTGGAACACTGCTTTAAAAAGACCTCATTTTTTGGACCCAACCCCACATTAGGAGAATGAATAGTGATGGAGAGATGGGAAAGGTGGAAAGACTGAGCAGAGCATGTTCTGTGGAGTGAGGCAGAACTGGAGAAATGATAGGCATGCCAGGAGGGACAGCAGGCTGAGGTCAGCAGTGGAAAAGGTCGTTGCCCAGTGGGATTGGTGCGGTGGCACGCCGCAGCCTGGAGATTACACAATGATGGAGGCCTGAGGTGTGGAATGAATCACTTCCTGAATTGCACCTCCTGGAAGTGCCACCATGGTCTGTGATGGTGCTGAGGGCCATATGTGGGTCAGTTGTCCTGATCCAGCCTGGGGCCTGTTACCTAGTCTTTGTTACCACTTGACACCATGTAGATGTCCATGGTCTATGCAGCCCACCCTGAAACCATGTAATCCTGAGCAGTGCAGCCACCCCCACCAGGAATCACACAAATCTGAGTATCATGCACTGGCACGTGAGGCCATGATGGCCTGTGCTACAACTGAGAGCCATGTCTGCTTCTGTGGTCCTTTGCAGTCAGGGTCTATGTTGATGTCAATGGCTCGTGATAGCACCAAAAAGACCATGGGGGCATCTGTGTTGTATGCTGCAGCCTGAAGCCATGCTGATGCCTGTAGGCAGTGCTTCCTGGGAGGTGGGTGTGTATAATGATGTAAGTGGTCTGTACTGCCACCTGAGGCCAGGTTGATGCCTCCAAAGGCCTTGTCTTGGTCTGTGGTCCTACTGTAGTTTGTGGTCTGCTATCACCAGAACCCACCCAGAAGCCATTCTCCCACTGACTGTAAAGAGCAAGGAAACTACTTTTAAGTGATATTGATGATTGGAGACTCAGAGTTGAGAAAGAGGGACATGGTAGGCTTCTGTGACAACTATTGTCTCCACCCCAACCTCAGCCACCCCGAAAAGTAGCAACATATACAAGGAGCCATCAAAGAGAACTCTTAAAAAATTTGATAATGATACTGAACCATATCACTCCACAATTGATGGCTTCCCTAGAAGGTGTGGGAGGAGAAGGACACAGAAAGTTTTACCAGTGTCCAGTGAGTATATAAATAACACAAATTGGACTTGTTTTACTTGGCAGGGATGGGTCACAAAGAGAGGGGTGCAGACATGGAAGGAACTGAGTGTGATGGAGTGTATGATTTACAATTCCTAAAGAATCAATAAAAATATTAAGTTGAATAAAAAGTAGACATTTTGAAAGACCTCTAAGAATGGATGTGCAGTAAGAATAGAGAAGAGCTCGTGCAGTCGCTAGCATAACAACTGGTGTCATTCCTTATTTTATTTCACTTTTTATTATGTATACATCTATTTTATATGTATGTATATATGTGCACCATGCATGTTTCTGATGTCTGAGGAGGCCAGAGAAGGTTACCAGATCCCCTATAATCAGAGTTACAGACAGTTGTGACCTGTCATGTGAGTTCTGGAAATAAAATCTGGGTTACCTGGAGATGTAACCAGTGCTCTTAACTGCCAAGCCATATCTCCAGCTCTCATTAAAAAATTCACATATCAATATGTTTAATAAATTGAAAATATGATTTATGTACAGTTGGTTAAGTTCAAAGATTTAATAACAGGTCTATTACTCTGATATGTTTATTTGTATGATTCCCACACCCAAGTATGACTTAGAGTAATAAAGGACACTTCACAGGAACTTGGGCATTCATACAACAACCAAACTTACATTTAAACATTTTTTATGCAACATCTTCGTTGGATACCAAGTATTATCTCTGTCCCTATTTTAAATAAATATAGAAAAATAAAGAAACATTTATTTGAATACTTTAACATGAGAAGTAGCCAAACTGACTAAAGAAAAAAGTAAGGGAAATGCATGTATCTGAAGAGGAATAGAAGCTCAAGTAACTCCCATTTTTTAAGAATCATTTAGAAGTTATGATATTTGTGATGAGTTGGAGGCTGAACCATTTCCATATTTCCCATCTGTGATGATGAAACCGCAGTGCCCAATTGTATTCTGAAAAAGAACTTCCCTGGAAAGCCTGATTTAAAAGCTCCTACCATATTGTCAGCAACCTGGTCATGTGGCCTCATGCCTAAATCAGTTCTTTCTCCTTCCCCAATAAGTCAGATATTATATGATGCTGGGTGGTGTTTCCTGAACTGCTGGATGGTTGCAGGGTCTATCCACAACAAATAGTGGAACAGAAGAGAAAGTAATGAGGTTATGCTTGTTTCAAAGTATTTACTTTGTGACAGAAAAATTAGATATCATGCATACTTCTGAGAGGGATTTGGTTTAACACTATTTCCTAATTTTGTATTAGTTGTAGAAAAAATAAGAAAGATATTAACACCTCTCAATGAAGTTATTCTCTGTTCACTGAATATAACTATCTTCACAGAAATCCAGTGACCTTGATAGCTCCAGATGCCAGTTCATAATAATGTATACTTTCAAATTTAGAAAAAACATAATTCTAGGTCAAATATTTTATACTCAACAAAAATGTGATTTCTTAATCAAATAAGTAATTAAATCCTGAAACTTCAAATACTTTAGAAGTTTTATAGCAGTACTTTCTTATAGTCCAAAGATGTAGTATGTTCCAGGTGACTATTATTAACAAGCATATATGCCTTAAGAACTACCATATTGAAAAAATATAAAATACTTTAAAAATACAAAAAGTGTTAACATGTAAACAGTATCATATGAACAAAAGCTAAACAAAATTAAAAATAAAAATTTCCATGTTTTTATTTCTATTTAGTGTGTTAATGGAGACACTGCCAATAGTCATTTGCTTTAAACTTATAGAAGAGGCAAGACACAGTGCACACTTTAATTCTAGCACATGAGAAGCAGAGGCAGACAGATCTCTATGAGTACAAGAGTGAGTTCCATGCCAGGCAGACCTCTATTTCAAAGATAACTAATTAAATAAGTAAACTGACATAAGGGAATATTAAGATATGCTGGGAGAAATCTATGAAATAAAAAAAAAACCACAAGAATGGAAGAATGGGAAAGGTAGAGTTGAAAAAAAAGAAAAGAGAAAGTTAGGGAAGCATGTTTAAAGGCCAAAATTCAGGATAAACACCCAAAACACATTTAAAGATGACATTTTCCTTCAAATGCATAAAAACATTACAAAAAATATCAAACAAGACTTGATCATATATTAATCACACATATATCTAAGATTAAAGTAACAGAAGTATTTCAAACTAAAATATTTATCTTGACAAGTTCAGTAAGAAATTATCAATGGAAGTGAGAACTAAAGTTTCATGTGTTTAAGATGTGTTTAAGAGATAAAATGTTCTGTGCATTCAATGGTTTTTTATTTGAAGTGGTGAGAGCAGGGCAAGCAACAGGTTGATGTGAGGAAGGCAGGCAGACAGGACCAGAAAGATCAGGGTAGCCTGAAGAAGGAACTAAGGATGGTTCCACTACAGACTATAGAAGAAGGAATGATAACTAGAATACCAGTCCTCCAGTCCTTGATGGTCTCTTTCCAAATTAGCCTCCAAAGAAAAGAGAGAACAGATCGGACCATGAACTACACCGCCAGTATTCACTGTGTTAAAGAGTGCTGCACCAAATTAAGCTAACTGAAGCATGGGTGTTACAGGGCATCAAGGAAAAAGTAGTAGTTTGATGTAAAAAAACTATATCCATCTACAGTGAAACAGATGGATGTTTCATATAGTCAGAAGTCCTCCACAGGGTCTAAAAGGCCTTCTATCATGTGTATCAAGAATGGCAATCAATAAATGAGACCTCATGAAACTGAAATGCTTCTGTAAGGCAAAAGACACTGTTATTCAAAGAAAATGGTGTCCTACAGATTGGGAAAAAATCTTCACCAACCCTACATCTGACAAAGGGCTAATATCCATAATTTACAAAGAACACAAGAAATTAAATTCCAAGAAACCAAATAATCCAATCAAAAAATGTGGGACAGAGCTAAACAGAATTCACAAAGGAGGAATTCCTAGTGGCTGAGAGACACTTGAAGAAATGCTCAGCTTCCTTAATCATCAGAGAAATGCAACATAAGACATCTCTGAGGGCAGCAGCGCATGCACGTGCTCAGCAGAGGAAGCTGCGGCAGAGGTGGCAGCATGTGCGCGGTGGAGGCAGAGGCTCCTGTGTAGCAGAGGTAGACACGAGGCCGTGTGCGCGGTAGCGGCAGCTGCGGCGGCTCCAGCGGCTATGGCAGCAGCACACAGTGGAGGCCCACAGAGGCTGAGAGTTCCAAAACATGGAGGCCAGCAGCCAGGGGGCCCACAGTTGTATTCTGGAAAGCCCAGACATATCAGGCATGGATTGGGTCCTCTCAGACTCCTTGGGGACCTCCAGAGTCCACAGAATCTGTGCCTGGGCACACAGGACCATACCACAAGAGCCACTGCAGGCTGAACACTCAGTGTGCAACATAGAGAGGTCTGACTTGGGAGCAGTGAAACAATCCTGGGCCATTCCTCATTGCCTGGGAATAGGCCGCAACAGCTCACAGTGCTTCTGGCTATTAGATGCACAGTGACCCTGAGATCCCCCTGTAAGCAGAGACAGATAGCCAAGCAGTTCGACTGCTACAACAAAGTGCCCCCTTTGGATCCAAGCCCAGAAGACAACAGGAGCAGAGAGCTAAGGACATCCAAATGGCCAAGGTCCAAGAAAAAAAAAAAAACAGAAATCAGGGAAATATGACTCCAACAAAACAAAACTATCCTAGTTCATCCAATCCTGACGATCTCATCACAGCAGAAACACATGAAAACGATGACAGTTCTACATTATGGAAAGTGATAGAGTCCTTTCAAGAAGAACTTAAATCTATGAAGGAATTCAAAGAAGCCACAACTTCACAAGCGAAAGCAATGGATAATATCATTAGAGAGCTCCAAGTGATGGTGGCTCAACTTGAACAGTAAAAAGACAGAGCAATGAAAGATTTCCAGGCAAACACAAGCAAATTGGAGCAGAAAAGGTACAAAACGAATAAAACCATTCAAGACATGACAATGGAAATGGAAACAATAAAGAAAACACAGTCAGAGTTAAAAGTGGAAATGGAGAATTAAGGGAAATGAACAGAAACGAGTATGAAAAAATAGGATGCAAGAGGTGGAAGACAGGATCACAGGCATGGAAGAAATCAGTACAACATCCAAAGAAAATGAGAAAGCTAAAAAATCTCTCACCCACAACATCCAAGAAATCAAGGACTCAATGAAAAGACGGAACCTAAGAATTATAGGCTTAGAGGAAAGAGAAGACTCCTGACTCCAAGGTCCAGGAAATATCTGCAGCAAAATCAAAGAAGAAAATTTCCCAAACTTGAATAAAGAGACGCCAATAAAAATCCAAGGCTTACATAACACCAAACAGATTAGATCAGAAAAGAAATTCCTTTCACCACATAATAATTGAAACTCCAAAGGTACAGAACAAAAAAAGAATATTAAAAGCTGTAAGAGAAAAAGGTCAAGTCACATACAATGGCAGACCCATCAGAATTACACCTGACTTCTCCTCAGAAATTTTAAAAGTTGGAAGGGCCTGGACAGTTGTCCTACAAGCCCTGAGAGAACATAGGTGCCCAGCCAGACTACTACACCCAACAAAACTCTCTATCAACATAGGTGGAGAAAACAAGATATTCCATGACAAAATCAAATTTAAACAATACCTACCCATAAAACCAGCCCTACAGAAGATCCTAGAAGAAAATTCTAACCCATAGAAGATAACTACACCCAAGAAAACAGAGGAAATAGAAAACACCACAGCAACTAAACAAAAAGACACAGGATGACCACCTATACCAAAATAATGGGAAATAACAACCCCTGGTCACTAATATCCATCAACAACAATGGACTCAACTCCCCAATGAAAAGACATAGACTTACAGATTGGATCCATTAACAAGACCCATCTTTTTACTGCATACAAGAAACGCATCTCACTATCAAAAATAGACACTATCTCAGAGTAAAGCGCTGGGAAAGGGTTTTCCAAGCAAATGGACCAGGAAGCAAGCTGGAGTAGCCATCCCAATATGAAACAAAACAGACTTCCAATAGCAGTTAATAAAAAAGACAGAGAAGGGCATTACATACTCGTTAAAGGGAACATTCATCGAGAGAACATCTCAATATTGAATATCTATGCCCCAAATACAAAGGCACCTACATTTGTAAAAGAAACGGTTCTAAAACTAAAATTGCACATCAATCCCAACACATTAGTAGTGGGAGACTTCAATACCACACTCACAACAATGGACAGATCATCAAGACAGAAGCCAAACACAGAAACAATGAGTGTAACAGAGAGCATGAACCAAATGGACCTAACAGATATCTACAGAAAGTTTCACCCAAACACAAAGAAATACAACTTCTTCTCACCACCACAGGGAATCTTCTTCAAAATCGACTATATAGTTGGACACAAAGAAAGTCTCAACAGATACAAGAAAATTGAAATAACCCCTTTTATCTTATCCGACTACCATGGAATAAAGCTGGACTTCAACAGCAAAAGCATCAACAGAAAGCCTAAACACACATGGAAATTGAACAACTCTTTACTGGATGACTACTGGGTCAGGGAAGAAATAAAGAAGAAAATCAAAGACTTCTTAAAATCCAACGAAAATGAAGACACAACATACCCAAACCTATGGGACACAATGAAAGCTGTGCTACGAGGAAAGTTCATAGCACTAAGTGCCTTCAAAAAGAAAATTGTGGCAGCTCATATTAGCAAATTAACAGCTAAACTGGGTGAATTGGAAAAAAAAAAGAAGCAAACACTCCCAAGAGAAGCAGAAGGCAGGAAATCATCAAACTTAGGGCTGAAATCAACAACTTACAAACAAAAAGAACTATACAAAGAATCAATGAAACCAAGAGTTGGTTCTTCGAGAAAATCAACAAAATAGACCCTTAGCCAAATAAACTAAAAGGCAGAGGGAAAAAAAACAATTCAACAAAATCAGAAATGAAAAGGGAGAAATAACAACAGACATTAAGGAAATCCAGAGAATATTTGGGTCCTACATTAAAAAATCTATACTCCACCAAATTTGAAAACTTAAGTGAAATGGACAATTTTCTTGATAAATTCAACCTACTGAAGCTAAATCAAGATCGGATTAACAGATTAAACAGCCCAATAAACCCTAAGGAAATAGAAACAGTCATTTAAAATCTCCCAACCAAAAAAATCCCAGGACCAGATGGCTTTAGCACGGAATTCTACTGGACCCTCAAAGAGGAGCTAACACCAATACTCTTCAAACTCTTGCACCATATAGAAGCAGAAAGAACACTGCCAAATTCATTCTATGAGGCCATAGTCACCCTGTTTCCTAAACCACACAAAACGCAACAAAGAAAGAAAACTTTAGACCAATCTCCCTCATGAACACAGATGCAAAAATACTTAATAAAATACTAGCAAACTGAATTCAAGAACACATCAAAAGTATCATACACCATGATCAAGTGGGCTTCATCCCAGGAATGCAGTGATGGTTCAACATTCAAAAGTCTATCAATGTAATTCACCATATAAAAAAGATGAAAGAAAAAAACCACATGATAATCTCACTAGATGCAGAAAAAGCATTTGACAAAATCCAACACCCCTTCATGCTAAAAGTTCCGGAGAGAACAACCATACAAGGACTGTACTTAAAAATAATAAAGGCAATATACAGCAAGCCAGAGGCCCACATCAAAAAAAAAAAAATAGAGAGAAACTGGAAGCATTTCCTCTAAACTCAGGGATAAGACAAGGATGCCCACTTTCACCATATCTCTTCAATATCTTATTTGAAGTTCTTGCTAGAGCAATAAGACAACTAAAAGAGATCAAGGGGATAAATATTAAAAACAAAGAAGTCAAATTATCCCTATTTGCAGACAATATGACACTACACATAAGCGACCCCAAAAATTCTACCAGAGGACTCTTACAGCTGATAAACACCTTAAGCAAAGTGGGTGGATACAAAATTAATTCCAAAAAAAATCAGAAGCCCTTCTTTATACAACAAACAAATGGGCTGAGAAAGAAATAAGGGAAACAACCCCCTTCACAATAGCCACAAACAATATAAAATACCTGGGGGTAACTCTAACCAAGCAAGTAAAGGACCTCTACAACAAGAACTTCAAGCCCTTGAAGAAAGAAATGGGACAGGCCAAGATGGCGGCGACCTACACTGACGCATTTTGAACGCTGGGGATAAAAGAGCCATAAAAAACACAGAGTTATTGGGCACTGTGCAAAAACCGGAGGGGCTAGACCCCCCCGGGAACACTCACAGCTCCCAAGGGACTGTTAAAAGTCCCAGGGCAAGGCTCTCCCAATCTCTCACAGCCACTAAACCCGGGATTCGGGAACTCCCATTTGGAGAGGCACCTGGTAAGATCGATCCCAACTTACAGCAGGCAGAATCAGGGTCCACTTGGCCATAGATCGCTGGCCTATTGGGCTCCCCACACATCAGGTTGAACTTATACCCACTTAAAAAAATTTTGCGAGATAGTGGAAGGCTTAGCAAGGAACAAATAGGGGGCTCAGCGGGTGGTCCGCAGCCGCTCGTGAAGCAGAGGGCGGGAGGTTCCAAGAGAGCGCGGGAAGCTGGGAACACAAAGGTGGGCAGAAGGGGCCGAATCCTGCACACTTACGGTGGCGCGGCTGGGGAGGGAGCACGACTGGCAGGGCCAAATCCCCACGAACCCACGGCAGGTCATCTGGGGAGAGAGACAGGCGTGGACGGGGCCAGGGATCCATGCACCCATGGCTGAGCTGCTGGGATGAGAGGTCCACTCAGGAAGCAGGAGGATCCGGGGCTTTGGGTACCCACGGGACCCGTGGCGGCGCAGACAGGAAGGGAACCAGGCACAGAGTCCAGCCCTGTGGAGAGAAGCCTAGAGAGAAACCAGAAATCGGGTCCATAGCTGTATCCTGGAAAATCCAGACATATTAGGTGTGGAGCCAGACCCTGTCAGCATCCGTGACGTCGATCACAACACATTAGTAGTGGGAGACTTCAACACCCCACTCACAGCAAAGGACAGATCATCAAGACAGAAGACAAACAGAGAAATATTGAGTCTAACAGAGATCATGAAACAAATGGACCTAACAGATATCTACAGAATGTTTCACCCAAACACAAAGGAATACACCTTTTTCTCAGCACCCCATGGAACCTTCTCCAAAATCGACCACATAATTGGTCACAAGGATAGTCTCAATAGATACAAGAAAATTGAAATAACACCTTGTATCTTATCAGACCACCACGGAATAAAGCTGGTCTTCAACAGCAAAAGAATCAACAAGAGCCTACACACACATGGAAATTGAACAGCTCCTTACTGGATGACCACTGGGTCAGGGAAGAAATAAAGAAGGAAATCAAAGACTTCTTAAAATCCAACGACAATGAAGACACAACATACCCAAACCTATGGGATACACTGAAAGCTGTGCTACGAAGAAAGTTCATAGCACTAAGTGCTTTCTAAAAGAAAATTGTGACAGCTCATATTAGTGAACTAACAGATAAGCTGGGTGAATTGGAAAAAAAAAAAGAAATAAACACTCCCAAGAAGAGCAGAAGGCAGGAAATCATCAAATTTAGGGCTGAAACCAACAACTTAGAATCAAAAAGAACTATACAAAGAATCAATGAAACCAAGAGTTGGTTCTTTGAGAAAATCAACAAAATAGACAGACCCCTAGCCAAATTAACTAAAAGGCAAAGAGAAAGAACACAAATCAACAAAATCAGAAATGAAAAGGGAGAAATAACAACAGACATTGAGGAGATCCAGGAAATATTCGGGCATTACTTTAAAAATCTATATTCCACTAAATTTGAAAACCTAAGCGAAATGGACAATTTCCTCGATAAATTCCACCTATCAAAACTAAATCAAAATCAGATTAACAGCTTAAACAGCCCAATAACACCTAAGGAAATACAAACAGTCATTAATAATCTCCCACCCAAAAAAAAGCCCAGGGCCAGATGGCTTTAGCACGGAATTCTACTGGACCTTCAAAGAGGAACTAACACCATTACTTTTCAAACTCTTCAACCACATAGAAACAGAAAGATCACTGCCAAACTCACTCTATGAGGCCACTGTCATTCTGATTCTTAAACCACACAAAGACCCAACAAAGAAAGAGAACTTCAGACCAATCTACCTCATGAACATAGATGCAAATTACTTAATAAAATACTAGCAAACCGAATTCAAGAACACATCAAAAGTATCATACACCATGATCAAGTAGGCTTCATCCCTGGAATGCAGGGATGGTTCAATATACGTAAGTCTATCAATGTTATTCACCACATAAACAATATTAAAGACAAAAACCACATGATAATCTCGCTAGATGCAGAAAAAGCATTTGACAAAATCCAACACCCCTTCATGCTAAAAGTTCTGGAGAGAACGGGCATACAAGGACCATACCTAGAAATAATAAAGGCAATATACAACAAGCCAGTAGCCAACATCAAATTAAATGGAGAGAAGCTTGAACCATTTCCTCTAAACTTAGGGACAAGACAAGGATGTCCACTTTCAACATATCTCTTCAATATAGTACTTGAAGTCCTTGCTAGAGCAATAAGACAACTAAAGGATATCAAAGGGATAAAAATTGGAAATGAAGAAGTCAAATTATCCCTATTCGCAGATGATATGTTAGTATACATAAGCGACCCCAAAAACTCCACCAAAGAACTCTTACAGCTGATAAACAACTTCAGCAAGGTGGCTGGATACAAAATTAACTCAAAAAAATCAGAAGCCCTTCTTTAAACAACAAACAAATATACCGAGAAAGAAATAAGGGAAACAACCTCCTTCACAATAGCCACAAACAACATAAAATACCTGGGGGTAACTCTAACCAAGCATGTAAAGGACCTATATAACAAGAACTTCAAGCCCCTGAAGAAAGAAATGAAAGAGGCCTTTAGAAGATGGAAAGATTTCCCATGCTCATGGATAGGTAAGATCAACATAATAAAAATGGCTATTTTACCAAAAGCAATATATAGATTTTATGCAATTCCTATCAAAATACCAACACAATTCTTTACAGACCTGGAAAAAGCTATTCTCAACTTCATATGGAACAACAAAAAGCCCAGAAGAGCTAAATCAATCCTGTACAGTGAAAAAACATCTGGAGGTATCACCATCCCAGATTTCAAGCTGTACTACAGAGCAACAGTAATAAAAACAGCATGGTACTGGTATAGAAACAGACCAGTGGATCAATGGAATCGAATTGAAGACCCAAACATGGATTCACACACCTATGGCCAACTAATCCTTGACAAAGAAGCCAAAAACGCACAATAGAAGAAGGACAGCATCTTCAACAAATGGTACTGGTCCAAATGGATGTCCACTTGCAAAAGAATGAAATTAGACCCATACCTATCACCTTGTACAAAACTTAATTCCAAGTGGATCAAAGACCTTAACATAAGGCCAGCCACACTAAAGATACTAGAAGAAAAAGTAGTAGAAACCCTCGAACTCATTGGCACAGGTGAAAACTTCCTGAACAGAACACCAACAGCTCAGGACCTGAGATCAACAATCAATAAATGAGACCTCATGAAACTGAAAAGCTTCTGTAAAGCAAAGGACACTGTCATTCGAACAAAATGGCAACCAACAGACTGGGAGAAAATCTTCACCAACCCCACATCTGATAGAGGGCTATTATCTAAAATCTACAAAGAACTCAAGAAACTAAATGCCAAGAAACTAAATAATCCAATCAAAAAATGGGAGATGGAGCTAAATAGAGAATTCACAAGGAGGAATCGCTAAGGGCTGAGAGACACCTGAAGAAATGTTCAACATCCTTAATCATCAGAGAAATGCAACTCAAGACGACCCTGAGATTCCACCTAACACCTGTTAGAATGGCTAAGATAAAGAGCTCAAATGATAGCGCATGCTGGCGAGGGTGTGGAGAAAGGGGAACCCTACTCCATTGCTGGTGGGAGTGCAGGCTTGTGCAACCACTATGGAGGTCTGTCTGGCGATATCTTAGAAATCTATGAATAACCTTGCCTCAGGACCCAGCCATACCACTTCTGGGTATACAC
>CAJQZJ010034466.1:88489-118666 GCA_907164525.1 Lophiomys imhausi | reverse complement strand
GAATAACCTTGCCTCAGGACCCAGCCATACCACTTCTGGGTATACACCCAAAGGACCTCTCAGGGAGACATAGGGAAGTCTCCTCATCTATGTTCATAGCAGCCTTATTTGTAATAGCTAGAAATTGGAAACAACCCAGATGTCCCTCAACTGAAGAATGGATTAAAAAAGGGTGGTACATCTATACAATGGAATATTACTCAGCTATCAGAAACAATGAAATCATGCAATTTGCAACCAAATGGATGGATCTAGAGGAGCTCATTCTGAGTGAGCTAACCCAGTCTCAGAAGGATGCACATGGCATCTATTCGCTTATAGTGGGATTTTAACTATATCGTACAGGATATCTGTGCGACAACCAACACATCAAAAGGAACAAGGACATAATTTTTTTTATTTTTTCTTTTTCCTTCTCTTTTTCTTTTTTCTTTTTCCTTTTCCCTTCTCTTTTTCCTCTCTTTTTTTTTGTTGATATTCTTTGTTTTTGTGGGTTTGTGTGTTTGTTGGTCTTTTTTTTAGTATTCCCCCAGTAGCAATGAGACACCACTCACTGGCAGTACTGCCTCGTAGGCCCCCGGTGAATGAAGAGGCTCTTGGCCCTCATATGACTCCTGATCTGTGGTGAGAGAATGTTAGGCAGGGACACTCCACCCCAGAGGATCAAGACGGAAGGGTCAGGGGGTAGAGCATGGGAGGGTGGGGCTGGGAAGTGGGAAAAGAGGATAATATGATAAGGATGTAACCTGAAGCAACAAACAAATAAATTTATTAACTAAAATAAAATAAAATAAAGGCAGGTGGCAGGGCTGAAACACTGTGAATGGAACAGAGGATACAGCCATTCAGCCTGGTTTTGCCGACCTCCAGGTGTAGAGAAGACGTGGAGCTAAGGTAAAATACAAGAGAATTGTGGTATTGGCCCATGCCTTTGACTTCAGCGGGGTGGTGAGGGTGCATACTCTTGGTCCCACCATTCAAGAAGAGTACACCCTTGGTCCCAGCTCCCAGCACACTGGAGACAGAAACGGGCAGATCCCGGAGCTCAGGGTCAGCCTGATGCAGGGCAAACTCTAAATAGAGAAAGACTTCGATCCAGGAGTGGTGGAACACATCTTTGATCCCTTCAGATGGGAAACACAGGTTCCTGATCCCAATAATTAGAGTTCAGAGACACACACATGGGATTTGGAGGGACCTAGGTTTGGAGGCTACTTACAAAAGGCCTTCTCGATGCAGGCAGATTGTCCTTTGGGAACTCAAAATATATACACTAGAGCTGGTTTAGCTCCAAGGTGACAGAATGATTTCTTCTTTAACCCGGATTGAAAGATAACGCTTTGTATGTTGTCAGAAGGCCAAATTAGCTTCAGGAGAAGTACTACCTAGCCCCCCCATCCCCCTCCCAAAAAAAAAAAGAGGGCAATTGTCCTAGGGTTGGGATTGGGGCAGGGCTCTGTTCTTATCGTTCCAGGAGAATCGAAGCGTCCATTAGGGGAGCCCGGGGATGGCTGGACAGCGGAATCCTCAGCAGAGAGCAGAATCAGGCACCAACGAGGACAAGTGACCCAGTTGATTCTGCCTGGCAGACTTCCTCAATAGCTGTCTCCATGGGGGGCCTGCAACCACCACAGCAATCCAGTGTCACTTGGACCATTCAGCTCTACACAATGCCCTGGCAGGAACCTCAGTGAAGCCTGCAAGATCAGCTTCTGCCTACAAACCCCTTAGGTCATCTAAACAGCTGAGAACAGAAGGACTGAACACAAAAGGAGTGTACTAACATTTTTAACCATTTTTTCCATTTGGGTTCGAGCCCCAAACAGGTCTACTATGACCCAAATCAGCAGGAAGTCACTTTAAGAGAGCTACGTCCCATGCCCAGAGGGTGGGGAGGGTGTTTCTCCGCCCTTCTTTTTGGTTATTTGAAGGATAACTGAAAACTCTGATATTTAGGGGAAGAGACTACAAGCTGATAAATGTTCCTGTCTTAATGGGTTTTGGAGGTTAGCATCAGGGAATTCCTACTTTTCCTTTTCTGTATCCTTCTTCCTCTCCTATGTAGGAGTGCATGGGCTTGAGAAAAATGAGATATAGACATAGCACAGGAAGGTCCAAGAAGAAGGGGCAGATTATTGAATATGCCCTTATACCTTTGTATATTGATACAAAATTAGTAGTTTATTTGGCTAAAGTGGTATTGGCCATTGTTTATTGTGCAAAAATAAGATTGTATTGGATTACATCGGTATTGAACTTTGTATATTGATACAAAATTAAGATTATAGTTGGCCACAATGGTATTGACCCTTGCATATGGACGTAATATTAAGATTATATTGGGCTACATAGGCATTGATCTTGGTATATTGATACATAATTAAGAGTATATTTAACCACAATTGAATAGATCTTTGTATATTGATACAAATTTAAAGGTAACGCCTTCCAATGGTATCATACCTAGAGATACTTAAAAATAAAATGTGAAGCTCTGACCTCTTGATACCAACCGTCTAAAACCGTCTAGGATATTTAAAACAAACTCCTAGTCATGCAAACATGTCACTTTGTTAGCTACTATGACAGTCTATCACAGATATTCTCTAAACTACCCAGTAATCAAGTTGCTAAGAGACAAGCAACATTTGCTTGTCTAAATACAAGAGATGGATAGGGCATCTTCAAAAACCCCTAGAGATCTGCAGTATATGGCATTCAAAGATGTTATCTTAAATCAAGATTTTTTTTTGCTATCGAGACATATCAGCGCCTGACAGCACCCCCTATTCTACTCCAAGTGGAAGATAAGCATCAAAGAACCTCCACTGTAAGATGGTTGAATTAGTGGCAAGCCTTTCTCTTGGCATGAAAAAACCCCTTGCACCAACTGCAGACAGACTGCTGTCCAAAAAGGACAAAACTTGGTAGCAGGGAAGTCGACAGCCTGACTCTGCCAAGACAGGGTAGGTAAGTCCTTCATAATCCCTGCTCTACAACAAATGTCTGTCAGAGAAACAGGACCCAAAGGCTGAAGATTGATGCTGGAATGTATGGAGAGAAAATGGGAACTGTCCAGGCAGTCATTGGTATGTTCTTTCTTAGTTTTGGAAGCTGCAGGCCCTGCACCTCCTATATAAGCAAATATATTTATCCCTCTCAGGTCTCTGAGGTGGTTGAAGAATAGACAGCTAGAGTCTCATAGTTAAATTTTGAACTGTTTGGGAATCAGGAGGGTGTTATAGATCTAAGAAGATACTCTTAAAAGTGTGTTGCAAGATAGTATGAATGTTGAGTCACATATAGACCTTTAAACTCATGGAGTTGGTTAGATAGTAGAATGTTAAAGTCAGGGGCCAAATATGTATAAACTGGACATTGGGAAGGTATACTGGGCCACTTAACTCTCATAAATGTGGCATATTTATATATATTGTTTTGTATAATACTAACTGTTATAAGAGAAGGAACCATCTGTTGGACTGAAAGGGGAAACTTCTGGGGGGAAGAGGGTGGAAGGGCGGGATAGGAAGGGGGAATAGGGAGAGGTTTGTTACTGAGATGTAACTTGAAGAAAAAAAAATAAAGTATTTAAAAAAAAATAAGAAAGAAATGGAAGAGGCCTTATCTGGAGGTATCACCATCCCAGATTTCAAGCTGGACTACAGAGCAATAGTAGTAAAAACAGCATGGTGTTGATATAGAAACAGACCAATAGATCAATGGAATCGAATTGAAGACCCAGAAATGGACCCACATACCTATGGCCACCTAATTTTTTATGAAGAAGCCAAAACCACACAATGGAAACAGGACAGCATCTTCAACAAATGGTGCTGGTCCAACCGGATGTCCACTTGTAAAAGAATGAAATTAGACCCATCCTTATCACCTTGTACAAAACTTAAGTCCAAGTGGATCAAATACCTTAACATAAGGCCTGTAACACTAAATCTACTAGAAGAAACAGTGGGAAAAATGCTCGAACTCATTGGCACAGGTGACAACTTCCTGAACAGAACACCAACAGCCCAGGACCTGAGACCAACAATCAATAAATGGGACCTCATGAAACTGAAAAGCTTCTGTAAGGCAAAAGACACTGTCCTTCAAACAAAAGCCTACAGACTGGGAGAAAATCTTCACCAACCCCACATCTGACAGAGGGCTAATATCCAAAATCTACAAAGAACTCAATAAATTAAATGCCAAGAAACCAAATAATCCAATCAAAAAATGGGGGATGGAGCTAAATAAAGAATTCACAAAGGAGGACTCCCTAATGGCCAAGAGACACCTGAAGAAATGCTCAACATCCTTAATCATCAGAGAAATGCAACTCAAGATGACTCTGAGATTTCATCTCACACCTGTAAGAATGGCTAAGATCAAAAGCTCAAATGACAGCACATGCTGGCGAGGGTGTGGAGAAAGGGGAACCCTCCTCCATTGCTGGTGGGAGTGCAGGCTTGTGCAACTACTATGGAGGTCAGTCTGGTGATATCTTAGAAAACTTGGAATAGCTTTGCCTCAGGACCCAGCTATACCACTTCTGGGTATACACCCAAAGGACCTCTCAGGGAGACATAGGGAAGTCTCCTCATCTATGTTCATAGCAGCCTTATTTGTAATAGCTAGAAATTGGAAACAACCCAGATGTCCCTCAACTGAAGAATGGATTAAAAAACTGTGATACATCTACACAATGAAATATTACTCAGCTTTCAGAAACAATGACATTATGCAATTTGCAGCCGAATGGATGGAACTAGAGAAGATCATCCTGAGTGAGCTAACCCAGACTCAGAAGGATGCACGTGGCAACTATTCACTTATAGTTGGATTTTAGCAATATAGTACAGTATATCTATACTACAACCAATGCACCAAAGGGAACATGGACATAGACTCTTTATTTATTTATTTATTTATTTATTTATTTATTTATTTACTTACTTACTTATTTACTTATTTACTTATTTATTTATTGTTTTGTTTTATTTTTGTTTGTTTGTCGGTTTGTTTTTTAGTTTTCCCTCCCTAGCAATGAGACACTTTTCACTGGTGGTGCTGCCTTGTAGGCCCCCCAGTGTATGAGGAGGCTCTTGGCCCTCATATGACTTCTGAACTGGGGCAAGGGACAGTTATGTAGGGATCCTCCACTCCAGAGGAGTGGGATAGAAGTGTTAGGGGGTAGAGGGTGGGAGGGTGGGGCTGGGAAGGGGGGAAAGAGGACAATATGTTGGAGATGTAACCTGAAGCAACCAATAAATAAATTTATTTATTTAAAAAAAAGACATCTCTGAGATTACATCTCACACCTGTCAGAATGGCTAAGATAAAGAGCTCAAATGACAGCACATGCTGGCGAGGTTGTGAAGAAAGGGGAACCCTCCTCCATTGCTGGTGGGAATGCAGGCTTGTGCAACCACTATGGAGGTCAGTCTGGCGATATCTTAGAAAACTTGTAATATCTCTGCCTCAGGACCCAGCCATAACACTTCTGGGTATATATCCAAATGGTTCCTCACCGAATCACAAGGAAGTTTCCTCATCTGTTCATAGCAGCCTTATTTGTAATAGCTAGAAACTAGAAACAACCCAGATGTTCCTCAACTGAAGAATGGATTAAAAAACTGTGGTACATCTACACAATGGAATACTACTCAGCTATCAGAAACAACAAAATCATGCAATTTGCAACCAAATAGATGGAAGTAGAAAAGCTCATCCTGAGTGAGCTAACCCAGAACAGAAAGATAGATACACATGGCATCTACTCATGTATAACTGGATTTAACCATAGAGTACAGGATAACTATCCTACAATCAACAGACCCAAAGAAACAGGAACATGGTTTTTGTTACTTGTTAGTGGGATACTTCACTCTAGTGGAAGTGCCATTTAGGTCCCCAATGCAAGAGGAAGCTGTTAGCCCTCTTGTGACTGAGAAACTGAGGGAGGCTAGTATATGAGGGCACTCCACACCAGAGGAATATGATGGATAGGAGATGGGTAGAGGGTGGGAGGGAGGGACTAAAATGGGTAGAGGGAGGGGGCTGTGATGGAGATATAACTTAAATTAATAAATAAATGTAAAAAAAATTTGAATCAAGAAATTCACAGGTAAATGGTTGGAGCTACAAAAATCATCCTGCGTGAGGTAACTACTACCCAATAAGATAAAGATCGTATGCATTTGCTTATATATGGATATTACTCTTAAGTCTTTGGTAAACAGTCTACAGGTATATAACCACAGAGATTAGGTACAGTGTGAGGATTGAGGGAGGTATCCATGAATGAGTTGACAAACTGTAATGGGAAGATCAAATGAAGAGAGTAAGGGAAGAGAGGTTTAGGGATGGGAATATGGGAAGGGACCTCTAAAACTATTGGCGCTATTTGAAAGGTTTATGAAAACCTAATACAGTAGAAGCTGCCTAAAATATTTACATATATAAAGATGATCTAAATAGAATTGCTTAATATTGGGGGAGACAGAGCTCCAACTGGACATCACCAAATTAAGACCCTAGTTGTAAGAATGGTTTATATCTATTGGAGTTGTTTTCCAAAGCAACCCCATGGGAATCCCTAAACAGCGTGGCCTATTGCCAAAGATATCATTTGCTCTCAGCCAACTGGTGATGAGACCATATTGCTGAAGATAACACCTATGTAATGTAACATGGATAAGACAAGTTGGTGCCTACCTAGATCTTTCAACCGTACTGTTTAGTGTTTAGAGTACTGGAAAATACATTGCATTCTACCAAAGGAGAAAGGTAAACTCCAACCAAGCTATAAACTCTTTGATCTACAATGGTGACCTGCCTGCAAGATGCACTAGTGCAATAGAGACACAGTGTTTATGGGTATAACCAACCAATATCAGATGATTTGAGTTAAGACCCATTTCAGAAGATATAACCCATTTCTAGCACTACTTGGATGGCCAACTAGATAAGACGGGGTATGGTAGAAAATTAAATACTACCATTCTAGTAAAAGAATGTAATAACAAAATAGTTCCTAACAACATTCTTCTATACTCATAGATAAGTGTCTTGCTCAGCCATCATCATAAAAATCTTCCTACTGAAGAAGCTGGGAATAAATAGAGACCCACTGCTGAACACGACACAGAAAATGAAAGACCTTGAAACACTAGGTGCTAAACAGAATGTCTCCATCTATCCTCATCCCCTATGGACCAGGAAACTCTGTGGAAGATTGGAAGAGCCACAGGAGATGAAGAACTACAAGGAAAAAAGGCCTTCTATGCACAACAGGAACAATTCACAAGTGAACTCACAGACACTGTGGAAACATGCACAGTACCTACATGGGTGTGGGCCAGAAGAGAAAGCAGTAGACTCAAGTTCATAGCTCCAACTCAGAAGCTATGTCCAATTGATAACTACTCTCAAATGAAAAATTAGTTCTCTCCAATGGGTCTCACTGGGTACACAAACAACTCTTAACGCCAGGCTCCATGCCCAGCAGTAAATGGCCAGCCCAACACAAAACACAAAGCAAACTCAGTGGTATTTTTGCTGTGGTTTTGTTTGTTTATTTTTTGTTTGTTTGTTTGTTTCATAATGCTTTGTCTGGTCTTTTTATTATTATTATTATTATCATTATTATTACCCTATATGTCTTTGCTTATATAGTGTGAGCTCTCATCTTGTGTTTGGCAATGAGTATGTCTCTAGATCTATATGTGTTTCTTGTGCTTTATTTGGCTCTTTGTTTTTCTGTTCATTTGTTTGTTCTGTACTATTCAGGCTTGCTTGTTTTTATTTTAATTTTATATTCTTTTTTATGTTTATTTATGACATCAAGTTACACCTCCATCACAGTCCCATGACTTCACCTCTCCTGGTCCCACCTTCCCACCCTCTCCCCCATCTCCCACCTATCCTACTCCTCTGGTGTGGGGTGCCCCTACATTTAGCCCCCCCTCAGTTCAGCAGTCATATGAAGGCTAAGAACTTCCTCTTGCACTGGGGACCTACATGGCAGCTCCACTAGGACAAAGTGTCCCACTAACAGGTAACAAAGTCTATGTTACTGTTCCTTTCAGTCTGTTGGTTATAGAATAGTTATCCTATACTATATGGCTAAAATCCAGTTATAAGTGAATAAATAGATGCCATGTGCATTTTTCTGGGTCTGGGTTAGCTCACTCAGGATGAGCTTTTCTAGTTCCATCCATTTGGAAGCAAATTGCATGATTTCTGGTGATATCTTAGAAAACTTGGAATAACTCTACCTCAAGACCCAGCCTTACCACTCTGGGTATACATCCAAATGATTCCTCACCAACCACAAGAATATTCCCTCAACTATGTTAATGGAAGATTTATTTGTAATAACTAGAAACTGGAAACAACCCAGATATCCCTCAACTGAACAATGAATAAAAAAAAAAAAAAACTAGCACATTTACACAATGGAATACTACTCAGCTATCAGAAACAAGGAAATCATGCAATTTTATATTCTTTGTAGATGCCTGCCTTCTAAAGAGAGAGAGCAAGAAAAGATGTTCATTTGTGTGGGTAGGGAAGTGGAGAGGATCAGGGAGAAGCTGGGGAAGGCAACCATAATCAGAACATATTGTATGGTAAAAATGTATTTGCCTTATGTAGGAAGAGGTTTGTTACTACATTTTTGTCTGGTGCCTGAGTTTTTGATGTCTGTGGACTTCAATCCCTTGAATTGTTAAAGAAAGATACTTATCATTTTTATCTTGGTTATATTTGGATAAATTAATTGTTACATAAATTAATAAGAGTAAGTTTGAACCAAATTGTATGTAACATTTTTGCATTGTGGGGAAATGTCATATTCTATTGTCCTAGGTACCTTTACATTGTTGTAACAAAATTCTGACTAAAACCTTCTTTGAAGGAAGAAAGGGGTTATTCATCTTACAAATTCCAGTTATAGTCCATCACTGAGAGAAATCAGTGAAGGATCTCAGGGAATGAACCTGAAGGCAGGAACTGGAGCAAAGTTGACAAGAATTTCTGCATACTAGATTGCCTTCTCACACTGCCCAGGACCTCCTGTTCAGGAATGGCATTGCCCCACATTGGGTTGAGTCCTCTTATGTCAATCATTGAACAAAAATAAATTTTAAAAATCCCCAAAAACATGTTTACAGTCCAATATGATGCAGAAAATTCCTCAGCTGAGGTTATCTCTTCCCAAATGACTTCAGTTTGTGTAAGTTGGCATGGACTAACCAGCACAATTACTCCTTTCCCAACTTGACAGACAAATACATCACCACTAAACCACAATATTTCTTTTCTTGTTGATCCATAAGATCTCATATTAATATAATAATACAAACGTAGCATAACTTTGAAAGGCCCACAGTTTTCAAAATCTTCAACACCTTAAAAGTCCAATGATTTCTAAAATCCATTGTTTTTTTAAAAGTCCAAAGTCTTTCAACTGTGGGCTCCTTATACAATATCTAATAAATTACATATTTATCAAAATTGAAGAAACAGAGCACAGATACAGTAAAATCAAAGAAAAAACAACATTAATCAGTGTAAATTGCTCAGTGACTGGTGTCTGGAACTCACTCATTTTCTTCTGGGATCTAAAAAGCTTAGTAGCTTTCTTTGGTGCTTCTACCATCCACAACATATATAGCATGACTCACAGACTCAAGCTGGCTTCACCCACACATGTCACTGTTCTGACATCTCCAAGAGGCTTGGGTCTCCACTTCAACAGAGGCTGCACCTTCACCAGTGGCCCTTCCTGGCCTCTTTAGGAACTCAGACCCTGCCATGTAGTATCAAGTCAGAGCTTTACTCCATGACCCTCCTTTAAAAAAAAAATGTTTATTACTTCAAGTTACATCTCCATCATAGTGCCCTCTTTCCACTCCTACTGGTTCCATCCTCTCATCCTCTCCTCCCTCTCCCACCCATCTCACTCCTCCAATGTGGAGTGTCCCTACAAATCAGCCCCTCTCAGTTCAACAGTCATATGAGGGTTATGAGCTTCCTCTTGCACTGGGGGCCTACATGGTAGCACCCTTAGGGCAAATTGTCCCATTGATAGGTAACAAGGTCTATGTTCCTGATCCTTTTGGTATCTTGGTTGTAGGATAGTTATCCTGTACTATATGGCTAAAATCCAATTATAAGTGAGCAGATTTCATGTGCATCTTTCTGAGCCATCCCACTTCTGGGTATCCACCCAAACGATTTCTCACCAAACCACAAGGACATATCCTCATCTATGTTCATAGCAGCCTTATTTGTAATAGCTAAAAACTGGAAACAACATCATGACCCCTTTAATCCCATAGCTTACATGCTACAATACCAGTGCCTTGTGAGAAACTCTTACGTTTTATCATGCATAGCTTCCAGCTTGGAATGCAGCGTTAGCCTGATCTGGATCACAGCCTTTGTGTGCTGCCACTGAGGAAATACCTCTGAAAGGGTTTCAGCTTAATAATGCTGGTCTCCTATTAATCACAGATAATTTTTCAGACCTAGCTGACCAGCATTGATTTTTCCCAGTTAAGCAACAGTTTCAGTTCAGTACTTCTGGTGTGCTGTTAATCACAGCTAATTTTTTAGTCACAGCCAATGAAAAATCACACATTTTTAATTCAAACATACCACGTGAAGTGTCCTGATAGATTCTTTTGTTTCTCCCTGAAATTTCAGAACCCGCACTAGAGACAAAATTCTCTCTTCCTTTCGGTATTAGCCTGTTTGTGTTTGGGGTGCACGTGTTCGCATGCATACACGCGCTTGTGTATGTGTGTATGTGGGGGGGGGAGCTTCATGTGTTTGCAACTATGCATTCACATGTACATTCATGTAAGCTGAAGACAGAGATCAACTGTGTCATTTTTCGCAAGCCATATACCTTGGTTGTTTTTAAAGTATTTAATTTTATTACATGTAAATTTTTTAACACAAGCATATATTGTACATTGGACATATTTCCTTCTATGCTCAAACCTTCTCACTTCCTGTTTGTCCCCTTTGTTCACCTAAACATATCCACTTCTACTTGCCTTGCATATATGCATGCATATGCTATTTTACAAAACTACATAAAATCTAGGAACCACAAATGAGAGAAAACATAATAATCCTTTTCTTTTATAGGACAAGGTCTCTCACTGGAACCTGGGGTTTTTGATTATGCTAAGTTCACTAGAAAGTGAGCTCCAAAGGTCTGCCTGATTCTGCCTCTCCAGTTTGTCAGTGTGCATGTGGAGACCAGAGATCAACATGGGTAACTTTTCCTATCTTATCTCTAATTTATTATTGTTATAGTTTTGGGACAAGATCTCTCACTGACCCTTAAACACCCTGTTTCTGCCAAACTTGCTGAACAGCATCATCAGTGACCCCCTTGTCTCTACCTTCTGCCACTCCTCTATCTTTTGAAGTGGGTATTTGTGGGTGCAAATTCAGGTCTTCATGTTTACACTGCAGGCACTTTGCTCACAGAGCCATCTCCCAGGTTAGCTATCTCCTCTGCCTCCCAACAAATTTTCTTTTAATCTTAAGGCTTTCAGTTGGTTGTTTGAGAGGCTGGCCAAGTTACATAAGAGAAGGAAATCTGCTTTACCCATTTGAATGTTAATTTTATCTAAAAATATGTTCTCAGCAATATTTAGACCAGTGATATACCAGTGGAAAATATACATGAAAAAAGTTCCCTGTGATGTTACCAGAGAAATGTGAATTCAAGCAACTATGAGATGGCATAACCATCTACCTGAACAACTAAACCCAGAACATCTACCACACCAAAAGCTAGTGAAAATGACAATGAACAAGCTATTCATTGGTGGAATACAAGCTAGTAATCGCTGTGAATAAAACTCTTGGCAGTTCCTTACATAACTGAACCTACTCTTAACATATGGTCCAGCAATGGTATCCCTTTGCATTTACTCAAAGAAGTTGAAAATGTAATTCCATCACATAAAACATGCAGATATCAGCTTTATTCATAATGCCAAAGCTTGGAGTAAAACCAAGATAGCCATCTATGGTGAACAGATAAATAAACTATAGCTCATCCAGATAACAGAAACTTATTTACAACTAAAATGAAATGCTTTATTAAGTCATGAAAACACATGGAAAAGAATGTTTCTATGTCTAAGTGAAAGCTGCCAATCTGGAAAGGCTGCATAGCATCCAAATTTGTGTTTCTGAGACAGCAAACAGATCAGCAGTTGCCAGGAGGGTGGAATGACTACACAAGGAATAGAGGAGATTTAGTAAAATCAGAATATTTTAGTGAAGCTACTCTGCAGGATACTGCACCAGTGGATATGCGTCCTTTAGGTTTGGATCTAGAAGGTCTCCCAGAAGACCACAGGTTGGAGCTTAGTCCTTAGCTGGCAACATCATTGAGCGAAGACTGATCATTAAAGTTCGGCCTTTTGCAATGATTAATCAATTATTGGATTTCTAATCAAGACCCTCTTTGGGAGGTGATGGAAATGTTAAGTAGTTGGGTCTACTTGTATGAAGTAAGTTTCTAGGGTATCCCTTTGGGGATGTAACTTATCCCTTGCCCTTTCTTCTGTTTTTCTCTGATTCCATGAGATGACAAGCCTCTGACACATTCTTCCCTCCACTTTGTTATTCTGTCTGCCTTAGATCAAAAGATGGAGAACAGTTGGCCTTGGACTAAAACCTCTGTAGCTTTAAACAAAAATAAATCTTTCTTCCCATTAAGTTGTTTTCTTGGATATCTGTCACAGTGACAAGTTATTGTAGATTACCAAAACAAGAGTGTACAATGCTAAGAGATCATCCTAAGGTAAAGTATATACTTTGAAGGGGAATGAGGTTTCTATGTGGGCTGTACATGCCCAATGGATGTATTACATAGCTGCAGGACTGTGAGAGTAATGACCACTCAAGATATGAGTTAGTGATTGTTTAAGACTGTCTACTTTCTGTTTAATTTAAAAGTGGGACCTAGATAGAGTTCCAACAAGTTTTTTTAAGATGAAAGAAACCTATTGCTTACAGGGCAGCAAGCATGATAGAACAGCTTCCCAAGGCAAGACAGACTATAGTGAGCAGGGAGCCCAAAAAACAAGATAGCCTAGAGAAAGGAGAGAAAATACAGGCCTAACTTTGACAAGCTAAATAAGATAAAATGTCCATGGATAGAACAGTGATATTAGAATGACTGAAAGAAATGAAACTTGTATAACATTTTCACCTTACTAAGAATTTCTTTACTATTTTCCAGAAAAGAAGAACTGTGATGGGATTAGTGATAGCATTTAATAGCATAGGGACCTTGGAATAGCAAAAGCCTGGACTTTAAGATAAAAGACTTTCTTCCGAATTGACATGTGCTTGGGAACTCGCCAAGGATGACTTCTTTGATCATAGGACTAGGGGAGGAGACATGCCCTAAGGCACCCGCCCCCACATCACAATCTCCAGACCACCTGTCATTTCTTGGCCCTCTGCAAAAAACTTTGAAGGGATAGACAGACGGAGCCTAGAGGCATGACTTGAAAGCGTGGAAAGCTTCTGCTGAAAATCGTGTTACCAATTCATTACGACAGGTGAAGATATTTCAGTCAAGATTCATGTAGACAGAGCGTGTTGGTCCTTTTCCAGTCTCACCTCCTCCTCGCCTGGCAGAGAAACTCACATCAGTCTCAAGGGGAGGCTTTACCCTCTAGTTTGACCCATTGTAGGTCTGGAGACGATTCTCCCTGAGATTCTGGAGCATCTAGGCAGAGAGTAGTCTCCCCTCGGACCCCAGGAGCTTCAGCTTGGACAGAGCAGTGAAGCAAGACCCTTGCAGGCCTGAGGCATCTGAATGGTGAGCCTGGGAGAATTTTCATGTGATAAATAAATGCTTCCTAAGACTGCAAAACAATTCCTGCTTGTTAAACTGTCTTGGGATCTGGTGAGCAAAATTCAGAGACTTTGGGACTGAAAGATTTGATGAAGGAGAGCTATCCATAAAGATCCATGCCCAGAGGAAAATATCCTTTTGATAAACCTTAGGTTAATATTAAATGTTTGTTTTATAGGTATTAGGGTGTTGTAGATTAGGTTTTAGAGTTAGGGTTCAGGTTTTAGGATTTAGGAACTTTATAGGCAATTGTTAAGTAATTGTTAAGTATTTTAAATATATGTTTGATAAACAAAAATTTACTGTTACAGAGAACTCAAGAAATTAAACACCAAAAAAATAATAATCTAATCAAAAGATGGGGTACAGAGCTAAACCAAGAATTCAAAAAAAAAAAAGGAATCTTTAATGGCCGAGAGACACTTGAAGAAATGCCCAACATGCTTAGTCAACAGGGAAGTCCAACTCAAAAAAACTGATATTCCATTTCACACCCATCAGAATGGCTGAGTTTAAAAACTGAAGTGACAGCCCATGCTGGCTTGGATGTAGAGAAAGAGAAACACTCCTCCATTTCTGGTGGGAGTGAAAACTTGTACAACCACATTGAAAATCAGTCTCACAATATCTCAGAAAACTGGGAATAGTTCTACCTCAAGACCCAGCCATACCACCCCTGGGCATATGTCCAAAAGATTCTTCATCAAACCACAAAGACATCTGCTCAACTGTGTTTGTAGCAGCTTTATTCATAATAGCTAGAAATTAGAAACAACCCAGATGTCCTTCAAACAAAGAATGGATAAAAAAAAAAAAACCTGTGGTATATCTACACAATGGAGTACTACTCAGCTATCAGAAACAAGGAACTCATGCATGCAATTTGTAACCAAATGTATGGAACTAGAAAAGCTCATCCTGAGTGAGCTAACCGAGACCCAAAAAGATACACATGACATGTATTCACTTATAACTGGATTCTAGACATAGTACAGGATAACTATCCTACAACCCATAGACCCAAAAGAACAGGAACCTAGCATAGTTATCCTGCAAGAAATTCCACCCAGCAGCAGATCAAAACAGATGCTGAGACACACAGTCAAACATTAAGTGGAGTTCTGGGAGCCATATTTAAGAGAGGGAAGAGAAATAGAAGGGTCAAGATCACTACATGAAGATCAACAAAACCAATCAACTTAGTCCCCTGGAGGCTTACAGAGACTGAAATGCTGTAGAAAAATCACTTTTACACATTAATTCAAAGAGTAAGACATGTTATATCACAAACACAAAGTGAAGATATTCTGATTTGATTCTACAATGCACAAACTGAACATTTTTTTTTACTTTAAAACACCAAAATCTGAAGTACTAAAATTATACAAGAATGTAAAAGCTCACAGACCAACATCCAGCTTTTCTCTGGGTTACATTAGCCCTAACACAAGGGTCCCAGGTATAATAATTCTGTTAAACGGCTTTACATCATGCCATTAAAACCATTTCCCCTCTATGTTCAGCTTTAATGTCCTTTCAAATACATTAATGTGTCTCCAGAACAGACTCTCACAGACTTCTGACTGCTTTGAATATTTCCATTTTAATAACAGCTTCAGATAGTCACTGGGAGCAATATATACCCCTTACTGTCAGAGGCTTGTGAGAGACAGAAGAAAATGTCTTGTCATCCAATGTAATGTTTGCTTTAGAATACAACACACAGGAATATTAAATAGAAACATCATTTACATGTGATTTTTTTTATCCTTTTATGTTCATTCCTGAACAATTTCTCAGGAACTTGCTTAGTCTCATGTAACTGATTACATCCTTCATTTTTTTTTTTGAGTGACTACACAGAATGCCATGTTCAAAATAGTTGTGATCTCTTTACAGAAAAACAACCTAGAGTTAAGTGTTATTTACTTTCCGTTGGCATGGAGTCTGCTTTTCAGTAGCCAAGGAACTCACAGACATAATATACAACTTCGCAGAAGCAGCAGGGTTAAGCAAAGTAAGCAACAATGGTGACAGTACTTCTGGAACTTAAAATTCTGATTACACCTGCAATTATTACCATATACCTGAAAAATCCTAATGAATATTGTTACCCCAAGGTAACAATTTAAAGTTGGAGGAGAGGGATTATAACATTTATTCCAAACATAATTTTGATTATCTAGAGAGTTTTACATAGAGAAAAATGAAGGCAAATTTGGAACAAGCTAGAAAAACAATAAAGAAATGATGAAGAGCACATTTTGTACATTGAGCATATTACTTATGTATGAGGACCAGACAATCTGATATCATAATCACACAAACTTGGAGTTACCAAAGAAAATAGTGCACTGTACATTCACTTCTAGTAAATCTTTGTTCACTTAAGATTAATAATGAAATTGCCAGGCGTGATGCACACCTTTAAATCCCTACACATGGAAGCAAAGGAAGGCGGATCACTGTGAGTTCAAGGCCAGACTGTTCTACAAAATGAGTTTCCGGCCATCCAGGGATACAGAGTAGGACCCTGTTTAAAAACCTCAATCAATCAATAGAATACATTTACCAATAAAAATGTATAAAATAAAATTATATACTCTGGTGTGTTAAATTCCTATGACCACCAAACTCATGAATATTGCTCAATACAATGGGACTGGACTCCAGTCTTATATATTGCTGATCTGGTGATGACAAGGACTCATCAGAAGCCTCACCTCTCAGTCACCCACTCTGATACAAAACTTCTTACATAATATGTTTCCTTCATTACACTGGAAAAAAAATTTTAACTAATCATTCAGCTTTAAGTAGCAAGTGTTTTTAAGTAGATTATGGGTTTTTTTAATATTAGTTGAGATCTTCATTTCATAAATCTAAATCATTAAAGAAACAAACATTCCCTCAACTTCACTTTGACTTCTAATTGTTTGTTTGACTCCAGTTTTTTCTCATAACAGCAATTCAAGATGAGATATCTAAGCAGGTAAGATTTTCTATCCCTAATACTTCTTGGCTGTGTGACTATTACTAGCTCTCTGTTCTCTTGGTCGCCCATGTCCCAAACTTTGCAGGTCCTATAATTTCTCTATGTCCAAAAATTATCTCACGTTTAAGACTATACTTTCTTCCCATGTTTCTATCTTCTAGTTGTTTTATCAACTACTATTTCTGCCATTGGAATCCAAATAACATCAGATAATATACTAAATAAAGAATGGAAGATTTGGAATTCTACTTTCTTTTTTAAGTTCCTTGGGAACACCATACAATATGTTTATATCATGTTCACCTCCCCTAAATCTTTTTGGATATATCCTCCCAACTTTGTTATATTTTCATTTATTTGTTTGCTTGTTCATATGTTTGTCTGTTTGTTTGTTTTGCCTTTATGATCAAAATGTATTCTCCGAATATTCTTGGGTATGTGATCTTCTACTGAAGAGTGGTTGACTTACCAAGAGCTATAGGCTTAGAGAAAAATGTCTCTACATATCCCAGAAGCAAAAAATGTCAATATCTCTATGGTTCAAAGGGGAATTGATAACTGAATACTAAATAAATGACTGACCTAACCAGACATGTCCACTGGTGTAACAGTGGCAGGAACATCATGGGAGTGACCAATCACATTCTGCCTGAACTTAAGTTTCACTCCCCAAGATGAGAACCATACCTAGTATCAATGCTGTGCCAATAATATATGGCTAAGCAAATCATAGATCCTTGAAGAGAATCTATTACCATTATGTTGCTAAATGGATATAGTATTAAACCAATGCCTAATGACTCACTATTCTACCCATTGATCAACATGTCTTTCACTCTTCATCTAAAAAGTATCTATTTGGAGTATATGATGATTAATACAGAGACCCACAGCTAGACACTGTGCAGAAAATGAGAGACTACAGAATTCTCACCCCTAAATGGAACATATCTATCACACAGCTCCACTCAAGGTTTAGGAATCAATGTGAAAAATGGGAATAAAAAGTGTAAGGGCCAGAAACAATTGGTTTCTACAAGAAACTACAAGAAAGCATTAACTTCTGGACACAGCAGGGGTGTTGCATAAATGAACTTAAAATGATTGCAGCAGTATGCACAAAGCATGTTCAAGCCCAAGCCAGATCAAACACATTCTGTTCCTTTTTTATTAGTTCTTTCAAAATTTCATACAATGTCTTCTGATTGTATTCATCTCCTCCTCAAATCCGTCCAGGTCTACTACTTTTCCCTACCCACCCAAGTATGCACCCTCTTTTTATTCTTAACACCTGTCAAGTTCAATTTGCAATGTCCTTTTATTCTTGGACTATGATCTAATACTGGAGCGTGGATGAAATACAAGGGGCCATAGTCTAAAATAAAACTGACTTTAGCAATATAAACAGCTGTCACTTGCTAATAGCTTCTTGGTTAGGAGTGGGATTTCTTGTCCACCTCTTCTCTCCATTTTGAAATTTGGTCTGGCTTGAGCTTTTATGTGTCTTCTACGTGTGGTAACAACTGCTATGAGTTCATATCACATATTACAGAATTCATACAATATAAACTTTACTAAATTTATGCAAATTTATAAAACAAACAAAAATGTTTTTAGAAGGGAGAAATCCTGAAGTTTCTTCCTGAAGTGAGTTTTCTAAACACCCTAGTAGAGATGTTTCTGTATGGTAGGCTATAATTGTTTGATTTTAAGTATTTTTCCAAACAATTCAACATAACCTCCTGAGTGAAAAAACTCGACATCCACATCCTCCATACCTTTGCCTTAGCCCAAACACTGCCATGTGCGTAGTAGGTACCCAATATCATCCACTTAACTAAGAAAATAATTAAAATTATTAGTATCAGTATTCTAACTTCCTCCAAGTTACAATGCAATTTGTGTTTTCTTAAAACTACTTCTATTTTTAACTACAGTATGTAGTTGGTAAAGGATTTTACAACTCTCTAAATTAGCCCTTGGTGATTACCCCTACTGTGCAATTTACCACTATTTTATTAAAGCAAGATTAAAGATAATACTTCATTGGAACAAGCAACAGCAGCATTAACCTCTATTTACCTTGACATAATAAAACTTTAATAAAACATGGGCAAATTACTTTGAGGGGAATAATTATTCTAACATAAAATTTAAAGGGAACTTCATTTTGTATTCCACATGTTTAGTGCTTTAAGATTAGTGTCATTAATGTCTTTTTCCCATTTATAGAGGATACATAAAAATATTTAACCCTCTCCAATTTGTTTTCTTATTAAATAATTCTTAATTTATATTCAAGTTAATAAACATAAGAGGACATTTTTAAAATGCAACAGTTCTGTAGAATAAATAGAATAGAAAATCAAAGCAGGGAGAATATTATGGAAAATATTTTACCCCAAGACAAAAAAAATGTTATCCTTGTCTAAAATTTTGAGTGTTGAATCAAGAATATTCCTGTTTGTTTTATATCCTCTGGCTTTATTACATCAGACAAGTTTCAAAGGGGCGAAGCGCATAGGATTGAAAAATAACACAGCTGCATTTTGCAATGGAGGGCTCTGCCTTGGCTTGCATTTTGTTGTTCATGTAATACTTTTCAATAAACAAAGATGTCAATCAAATCTCTTTCAGCACATCACATTTCAGATTTAAACCACTTCAGACACATCAGTGCCCCAAGCTCACACATTTAACAGATAAAAATTCAGCTTTCTGTCAAAGCAGAATGCAGTATTGATTGTAGCTAGTGTTAAGCAAACATGTGGCAGAACAATATTACCTTCATAGTCAAATATAGTCTCTTATGGATGAATCATATAAATTGAATTCTGCTCATCATAATTTTTTCTAATGTTCCGCATTGATTAATATCCATTTCTAGCTTCATTCTTGAGAAAGACTTGTAGATGCAGCCAATTGTGAGAGAGGCAGAGGGGGGTTAGAAATACATGATAGCAATCATAAAAACTTTGATCACTTGATTTGATTCTAGTGCTTTGTGAATTAGCATAATTCAAACATGCTTCATTAAAAATCATGATGGTACAAGTCCTTCAGTTTAATGATCCAAGTATGTATCACGTGAGCTGAGCGTTAAGTAAGAACACCAACACAGTTGGTGATGGCTATAAGAAACATTCCTCTTAAAATTAATGGAAAGTACAGACTTTAACTAAAAGATATGAAAAAGCAAACTGTGGAAGGTAGCCTAGCACTATTCATGGTATGTTATATGCTTGTTTTATTTTCACATCTCTGACTGTCTCTAGGGACCACTAAAGGTTAGATACCACATCATTTCTAAGCCACTGAAAGACTGCTATACAATCTCTCTACATCTCAGACTAATTAATTTGAATTTTTGGTGTCAAAGCTAGTCTTGACCTTTGAAATTGAGATAAAGGAAAAATTTGACTGTTCTTGAAGTGTTTTCCAGGTGTTAAAGAAAGTTCTTTCAATTTTATTAAAGGAAACATGAATTGATGCTAATAATATTAATAAGATAATTTTTATTGGCACATATTTAATTATAATCAGATCTCATTCAATGGTGATATCAATTTCACTTGTGCTACACACTACATGAGAAAAATAAATACAGCCTTTAAGATATTCCATCATTTGAGCCATTTTTAACATCAAGTATTCACTTAGACACACTGATAATTGCTTATGTATTTCAAATACAGGATATGGTTTGGACAAGTTTTAAGTTAAATTAATTTTCTCTAAAATTATCTACATTCTGAGGGCACACAATTCCTAACACCCTCTGATTTTATGTGATGCTCATAAGACAAGGTTTAAATTTAAGAATGGATTGCTATTTTCCATATCACCTTTTCATTTTTGAAATTTTATGTGGTATCATGAAGAAATCATTTTAAAGAGTTTATAACAACTTTAAAATAGATTAAATTTTACAGTCTGATGTATTTTCTAAATGTATTTTATTTAAATCTACAGTTTTATTGCTACATATATTAGGTGCTACAAGGTTAAAATGCAAACTCTTACTGATGGGCTTTTACAGCCAAGAACATAGTCATTTATTTCAGAAACATCAAATTGGTCATTTTTCTCATTGCAAACAAAAAGCATCAAAACTCATCCTTGGCAACCCTCCATATTTACAATATTTTTCTGGATTTTGTCTAGGTGTTTACATTAAGCAAAGGCCTACATCTTTGAGTGATTTAGTAATTTTTCAACTTGAAAACCTGAAAGGCAATTTTCACATATTTTATTGCATATTATATATGATATACTTTATAAAATATATAAAACTATTTCAGATATTTTTCAATTTTCATTAACAGAAATAAAATGATCAAAGGAAATGAGTCAGGTGTTATGATGTGCTAGGAAAACAACTAGACTCACAGTTCTAGGCACTTACAAACTTCTGCCTCATGCAGCAAAATACAGAGCAAAACTTGAGCCATCTCAGGCCATTAGTAACTGGATATGAGCTGATACCACTCAAGTCATCTATCTGCAGTGCTATAGCCATTGACTTCCGGAATTCTAGTCTGAGAAGATGATGGTGCACACCCACATTGTCAATGTGCCAGTATACCACTAAGACAACTATAAAATCATCTACAAAATAAGTCAAGGAAGAGAAGTTAGCAAATTATTTTTAAAACTAATAGTAGTTAAATCAGCTGATTAGAAAAAAGTTTAAGACATTAAATTCATTAAAATTAAAGCTCATTTTTATTTGCCTTTCTTAAACCTGGATATACAGCACAGGTTAAGTTACATTTGATTCTTAATAAACACTTTCAGTTGAATGATGTCCATTCCATCTTTATAATTTGTCCTGAAATTCTAAGAATAAAATTTTAATGTGATTCAGGTAAGAACAAGTAGCTTAGCAAATGTGGAGGGCAAGCTATGTTGAAAATGTCTACAGAAAAATTATTCTTTATCTATGATATTTCAAGTATTATAAACTTTTTCTTCTACAGAAAGACTTTCTAATGATTTCTAAATTGGGTAATAATGGGGTTAATACTGTCCTTTAGGAATAGTGCCATATCTTAAGTGTATATATAAAAAAAATTGTAAGCAAGACAAGACTGATAAACTAGGAAGCTGTTTTATTTAGGGGAAAGTCATCTGAAATAATGTATGAAAAGTGAACATATGTGTCTCCACATCTACACATGTTTCTTGTTCTTTTTCTTTGGCTTTTTTCCCTTTTTGTTTATTTATTTGTTTGTTTGTTTGTTTGTTTTGTCCTGTCCTGATTTGTCTGTCTTTTTTTTTCTTATCTTATTTTACTTTATTATCCTTTAGAAGGGATTTTTTTTTTCTAACAAGAAACAGAAAGAGTGCAGATTCAGATAGGAGAGGAGGTGGAAAGGAACTCAAAAGACTTGGGAGAGGGACAACTCTAATCAATGTATTGTATGAAAATATTTAATTTCAAAAGAAAACAGAAATAAACAAAAAATAATCAGGAAAACTCAATGTAATAATATAAATATGAAATGGTATTCATTGGCACGTTATTAGGGGTTGAACACCATTCTAAACACCTAACCTTCATTAACTGGTTTAATCTTCACAATTATTTTATGGGGGATAGATTAAAATTAACTCCGTTTACTAATGAGTATATGTTGCAGAATGCATTAAAGGTCACTTGCCTGGTAAAAGACAATAATGTTGTTCCACTGATCATGCCTGCCTGCCTCTAAAGCCCTAATCCTAACAATTGCTTAAAGAGCATTTTTAGCTTATATGACATGGGAAGTGCTTGTCCTATCTCCAAACACAATAGAAATATTCTAAGTAGGTCTTTACCAAGATGTCTCAACCTTAGCATTGGTATCACTTAAGGGCTTTATTTATTTTTCTTGTGGGTGACGGCTCTGTGGTTTGTATGCTACTCTGTATCTCCTGGGTATCTGTGCATTAAATGCTAATGGCATAAATTTCCATCTTCAATCTTCTGGCATCAAGTCAGTTCCTATTTGAAACAACTGATTTATAACCCCCCCCCCAAAAAAAAAAAAACCCAACAACAACAAACCAAACATTTGGTTTGGGATGTGATTTTCTGTATTTGAGTTTGAGTTCTTTATATTTAGATATGGTGAGACCATGAAAGAGCTGAATTTATGAGATTGGCATTTAAGAAACAATTGACTGGAAATGTAGACCTAGAAGAATACTTGATGGCAGTAACTGGGAGAGATACACAGATCTAGTGTGGAATAAATAAAACAAAGCCCAATTTCTCTCTAAAGTATTCTTTTCCTGCAGTTTCATCCTCTTTACAACTAAGCATGACTTGTCAAGTTTCAAAGACATCAAGAACCATAAGCATCCTAAAAAAAAAGAAGAAAAGAAAAGAAACAAAGAAAAAGAAAAGAAAATTAGATGCAGACAGATCTCTGTGAATTCAAGGCCAGCCTGGTCTACAGAGTGAAATCCAGGATAGCCAGGGATACACAAGAGAAATCCTGCCTGGAAAAAACTAAAAACAAACAAACAAAAAAAAAAAACATCAGCACCACTGGTATAGCATGCCCTCTTAGGAAAGCAGCTTCAGGTGGGATTTTAGGACTAGCAGAGCACAGTTATGTAAGTATATGTACTTATAAGTTTTATTATAAGTACAAGAAAGCTTCTTCTTCTGACTTATGGTCCATATTTAACCCAAATGCCAATGAACATTGGTAAACTATGTCAGATATTGTTTATCCAGGGTAATCAATCACTTCCTGTTCTGATAGAAACTTTCAAGGTAAATATACATAACAGATAAAGAAACTAACAGGGAAGCACAAAACAGTACTGGAATGGAAAAGCATGAAAGCAAAGGTGTTGTCTTGCCATTCTTAAATAGGATTCAAATACAAGAGCCTACCGGGGCTTTATTTTTCCAACAAACTGAAAAGCAAATGCATAAACCATACTATGAGAAGGAACTCTAAGACGGAATGTGGGAAAGCCATGAGGAAGATGCTCCTAAGAGAAAACAACCTGCCAGCACTTCTCTAAAGTGGGTGACAACACAGCCAGGGCTGTGCTTCAAACATTAGCAGACACTACATTACAAAACATAGACTTGGCGGGCCAAGATGGCGGCGACCTACACTGACGCATTTTGAACGCGGGGAAAAAAGAGCCATAAAAAACACAGAGTTATTGGGCACTGTGCAAAAACCGGAGGGGCTAGACCCCCACCCCCCCCGGGAACACTCACAGCTCCCAAGGGACTGTTAAAAGTCCCAGGGCAAGGCTCTCCCCATCTCTCACAGCCTCTAAAACCGGGATTCGGGAACTCCCATTTGGAGAGGCGCCTGGTAAGATCAATCCCAACTTACAGCAGGCAGAATCAGGGTCCACTTGGCCATAGATCGCTGGCCTATTGGGCTCCCCACACATCAGGTTGAACTTATACCCACTTAAAAAACTTTGCGAGATAGTGGAAGGCATAGCAAGGAACAAACAAGGGGCTCAGCAGGTGGTCCGCAGCCGCTCGTGAAGCAGAGGACGGGAGGGTGCAAGAGAGCACGGGAAGCTGGGAACACAAAGGCGGGCGGGAGGGGCCGAATCCTGCACACTGACGGTAGCGCAGCTGGGGAGAGAGCACGACTGGCAGGGCCAAATCCCCTCGAACCCATGGCAGGTCATCTGGGGAGAGAGACAGGCGTGGGCGGGGCCAGGGATCCATGCTACCATGGCTGAGCTGCTGGGACGAGAGGTCCACTCAGGCAGAAGGAGGATCTGGGGCTTGGGGTACCCACGGGACCCGTGGCGGCGCAGAAAGGAAGGGAATCAGGCATAGAGTCCAGCCCTGTGGCGAGAAGCCTACAGAGAAATCAGAAATCAGGACCATAGCTGTATCCTGGAAAATCCAGACATACTAGGTGTGGAGCCAGACCCTGTCAGCCTCCGTGACGACAAACAAAGCCCACAGAATCTGAGCCTGGGCAAACAGGCCCATACTATCAGAACCATTACAGGCTGATAACTCAGAGTGCAACATAGGGAAGTCTGAATTGGGAGCAGTGAAACAATCCTGGTCCATTACTCACAACTTGGGAATAGGCTGCACCAGCTCACAGTGCCTCAGGCGATTAAAATCACAGTGACCTTGAAATCCCCCTGTAAGCAACAACAGATAGCCAAGTATCTCGTCCCCTGCACCAAATCATCCACTGTGGTTCCAAGCACAGAAAATAGACAGCTAAATGCATCCAATGGTGAAAGGTCAAAAAAAAAAATAGAAATCAAGGAATTATGACCCAACAAAGCAGAATCATCCTAGCTCATCCAATTCGGATGACCACACACCAACAGAAACACATGAAAACATTGACAATTCTGCAATATGGAAAGTGATAGAGTCCCTGCAAGAAGAACTTAAATCTATGAAGGAATTCAAAGAAGCCACAATTCTACAAATCAAAACAAGGAACAACACCATTAAAGAGCTCCAAGCCAAGGTGATAGAGCTTGAACAGGAAAAGGAAAAAGCCATGAAAGATTTTCATACAAAAACAAGCAAGCTGGAGAAGGAAATGTACAAAATGAACAAAACCATACAAGACATGAAAATAGAAATAGAAACAATAAAGAAAACACAGTTAGAGTTAAAAGAGGAAGTGCAGAACCAAGGGAAGAAAACAGGAACTACGGATGTGAGTATCAAAAATAGGATGCAAGAGATGGAAGACAGGATCTCAGGCATGGAAGATTCAGTGGAAGAAATCAGAACAACATCCAAAGAAAATGAGAAGGCTAAAAAATCTCTCACCCACAACATCCAAGAAATCATGGACTCAATGAAAAGACGGAACCTAAAAATTATAGGTATAGAGGAAAGAGAGGACTCCCGACTCCAAGGTCCAGGAAATATCTTCAACAAAATCATAGAGGAAAACTTCCCAAACCTGAAAAAAGAGATGACAATAAAAATCCAAGAGGCATACAGAACACCAAACAGATTAGACCAGAAAAGAAACTCCTCTCGCCACATAATAATTGAAACCCCAAATGTACAGAACAAAGAAAGAATATTAAAAGCTGTAAGAGAAAAAGGTCAAGTCACATACAATGGCAGACCCATCAGAATTACACCTGACTTCTCCCCAGAAACATTAAAAGCTAGAAGGGCCTGGTCAGATATACTACAAGTCCTGAGAGATCATAGGTGCCCAGCCAGACTACTTTACCCAGCAAAACTCTCTATCAACATAGATGGAGAAAACAAGATATTCCATGACAAAATCAAACTTAAACAATATCTACCCACAAACCCAGCCCTACAGAAAATCCTAGAAGGAAAATCCCAACCCAGAGAAGAAAACTCCACCCAAGAAAACAAAGGGAATAGAAAACCCCTCAGCAACTAAACCAAAAGAGGCACAGGACCACCACCTATACCAAACTAATGGGAAATAACAACCCCAGGTCACTAATATCCATCAACATCAATGGACTCAACTCCCCAATAAAAAGACATAGGTCTACAGAGTGGACCCGCAAGCAAGACCCTTCCTTGTGCTGTATACAAGAGACACATCTAACTACGAAAGATAGACACTGCCTCAGAGTAAAGGGCTGGGAAAAGGTTTTCCAAGCAAGTGGACCCAGGAAGCAAGCTGGAGTAGCCATCCTAATATCAAACAAAACAGACTTCCAACTGAAGTTAATGAAGAAAGACAAAGAGGGCACTATATACTCATTAAAGGGAATATTCATCAAGAGGAAATCTCAATACTGAACATCTATGCCCCAAATAGAAAGGCACCTACTTTCGTAAAAGAAACACTTCTAAAACTTAAAGCGCACGTCGATCACAACACATTAGTAGTGGGAGACTTCAACACCCCACTCACAGCAAAGGACAGATCATCAAGACAGAAGACAAACAGAGAAATATTGAGTCTAACAGAGATCATGAAACAAATGGACCTAACAGATATCTACAGAACGTTTCACCCAAACACAAAGGAATACACCTTTTTCTCAGCACCCCACGGAAACTTCTCCAAAATTGGTGACCACATAATTGGTCACAAGGATAGTCTCAATAGATATAAGAAAATTGAAATAACACCTTGTATCTTATCAGACCACCGCGGAATAAAGCTGGTCTTCAACAGCAAAAGAATCAACAGAAAGCCTACACACACATGGAAATTGAACACCTCCTTACTGGATGACCACTGGGTCAGGGAAGAAATAAGGAAGGAAATCAAAGACTTCTTAAAATCCAACGACAATGAAGACAAAACATACCCAAACCTATGGGATACATTGAAAGCTGTGCTAAGAGGAAAGTTCATAGCACTAAGTGCTTTGAAAAAGAAAATTGTGACAGCTCATATTAGTGAACTAACAGCTAAGCTGGGTGAATTGGAAAAAAAAGAAACAAACAGTCCCAAGAAGAGCAGAAGACAGGAAATCATCAAGCTTAGAGCTGAAATCAACAACTTAGAATCAAAAAGAACTATACAAAGAATCAATGAAACCAAGAGTTGGTTCTTTGAGAAAATCAACAAAATAGACAGACCCCTAGCCAAATTAACTAAAAGGCAAAGGGAAAGAACACAAGTCAACAAAATCAGAAATGAAAAGGGAGAAATAACAACAGACATTGAGGAGATCCAGAAAATATTCGGGCATTACTTTAAAAATCTATATTCCACTAAATTTGAAAACCTAAGCGAAATGGACAATTTCCTCGATAAATTCCACCTACCAAAACTAAATCAAAATCAGATTAATAGCTTAAACAGCCCAATAACACCTAAGGAAATAGAAACAGTCGTTAATAATCTCCCAACCAAAAAAAGCCCACGGCCAGATGGCTTTAGCATGGAATTCTACCGGACCTTCAAAGAGGAACTAACACCATTACTTTTCAAATTCTTCCACCACATAGAAACAGAAAGATCACTGCCAAACTCATTCTATGAGGCCACTGTCATTCTGATTCCTAAACCACACAAAGACCCAACAAAGAAAGAGAACTTCAGACCAATCTCCCTCATGAACATAGACGCAAAAAACTTAATAAAATACTAGTAAACCGAATTCAAGAACACATCAAAAGTATCATACACCATGATCAAGTAGGCTTCATCCCTGGAATGCAGGGATGGTTCAATATATGAAAGTCTATCAATGTAATTCACCACATAAACAAGGTGAAAGAAAAAAAACACATGATAATCTCGCTAGATGCAGAAAAAGCATTTGACAAAATCCAACACCCCTTCATGCTAAAAGTTCTGGAGAGAATGGGCATACAAGGACCATAGCTAGAAATAATAAAGGCAATATACAGCAAGCCAGTAGCCAACATCAAATTAAATGGAGAGAAGCTTGAAGCATTTCCTCTAAACTCAGGTGTAGAGAGCTGCGACATGCTGCGCCCTAAAGATGGCACCGGTTTCCGCCTTCCACCAGCCCAACGGTGAGCGCTCTCGGTGGTAAACAAGTCCATATTTGGCTAAGACTGCTGATCTGGCTTGCTTCCGCATACGTGGGCCTCTAAGACAGCACCACGTGGCTTTACTTGATTGGCTGTTCATATAGTATTTAGCCTGTGGGTTGGGTCTGCCCAGGCATTCGGAAGACTGTTTTCAAGGGACCTGAATAAACTGCTGGAGAAGAGCTTTTGCGAGTTGCGTTGTCCTTGCTGGTCGAGGGGGACGCGACACTCAGGGACAAGACAAGGATGTCCACTTTCACCATATCTCTTCAATATAGTACTTGAAGTCCTTGCTAGAGCAATAAGACAACTAAAGGAGATCAAAGGGATAAAAATTGGAAATGAAGAAGTCAAATTATCCCCATTCGCAGATGATATGTTAGTATACATAAGCGACCCCAAAAACTCCACCAAAGAACTCTTACAGCTGATAAACAACTTCAGCAAGGTGGCTGGATACAAAATTAACTCAAAAAATTCAGAAGCCCTTCTTTATACAACAAACAAATATACCGAGAAAGAAATAAGGGAAACAACCTCCTTCACAATAGCCACAAACAACATAAAATACCTGGGGGTAACTCTAACGAAGCATGTAAAGGACCTATATAACAAGAACTTCAAGCCCCTGAAGAAAGAAATGAAAGAGGCCTTTAGAAGATGGAAAGATCTCACATGCTCATGGATAGGTAAGATCAACATAATAAAAATGGCTATCCTACCAAAAGCAATATATAGATTTAATGCAATTCCTATCAAAATACCAACACAATTCTTTATAGACCTGGAAAAAGCTAGTCTCAACTTCATATGGAACAACAAAAAGCCCAGAATAGCTAAATCAATCCTGTACAATGAAAAAACATCTGGAGGTATCACCATCCCAGATTTCAAGCTGTACTACAGAGCAACAGTATAAAAACAGCATGGTACTGGTATAGAAACAGACCAGTGGATCAATGGAATCGAATTGAAGACCCAAACATGGATCCACACACCTATGGCCAACTAATCTTTGACAAAGAAGCGAAAAACACACAATGGAAGAAGGACAGCATCTTCAACAAATGGTGCTGGTCCAACTGGATGTCCACTTGCAAAAGAATGAAATTAGACCCATACCTATCACCTTGTACAAAACTTAATTCCAAGTGGATCAAAGACCTTAACATAAGGCTGGCCACACTAAAGACACTAGAAGAAAAAGTAGGAGAAACCCTAGAACTCATTGGCACAGGTGACAACTTCCTGAACAGAACACCAACAGCTCAGGACCTGAGATCAACAATCAATAAATGGGACCTCATGAAACTGAAAAGCTTCTGTAAGGCAAAGGACACTATCATTCAAACAAAACTGCAACCAACAGACTGGGAGAAAATCTTCACCAACCCCACATCTGATAGAGGGCTATTATCTAAAATCTACAAAGAACTCAAGAAACTAAATGTCAAGAAACCAAATAATCCAATCAAAAAATGGGAGATGGAGCTAAATAGAGAATTCACAAAGGAGGAATCCCTAAGGGCTGAGAGACACCTGAAGAAATGTTCAACATCCTTAATCATCAGAGAAATGCAACTCAAGACGACCCTGAGATTCCACCTAACACCTGTTAGAATGGCTAAGATAAAGAGCTCAAATGATAGCGCATGCTGGCGAGGGTGTGGAGAAAGGGGAATCCTACTCCATTGCTGGTGGGAGTGCAGGCTTGTGCAACCACTATTGAGGTCTGTCTGGCGATATCTTAGAAATCTAGGAATAACCTTGCCTCAGGACCCAGCCATACCACTTCTGGGTATACAC
>CAJQZJ010034466.1:64316-83489 GCA_907164525.1 Lophiomys imhausi | reverse complement strand
ATCAAAAAAAATCTTGATTTAAGATAACATCTTTGAATGCCATATTCTGCAGATCTCTTGGGGTTTTTGAAGATGCCCTATCCATCTCTCATATTTAGATAAGCAAATGTTGCTTGTCTCTTAGCAACTTGATTACTGGATAGTTTAGAGAATATCTGTGATAGACTGTCATAGTAGCTAACAAAGTGACATGTTTGCATGACTAGGAGTTTGTTTTAACTATCCTAGACCATTTTAGACAGTTGGTATCAAGAGGTCAGAGCTTCACATTTTATTTTTAAGTATCTCTAGGTATGATACCATTAGGAAGCGTTACCTTTAAATTTGTATCAATATACAAAGATCTATTCAATTGTGGTTAAATATACTCTTAATTATGTATCAATATACCAAGATCAATGTCTATGTAGCCCAATATAATCTTAATATTACGTCCATATGCAAGGGTCAATACCATTGTGGCCAACTATAATCTTAATTTTGTATCAATATACAAAGATCAATACCGATGTTCCTCTCCTCATGAAAACTTTATACAGCTACAATTCTTAACTCACTCGTATCTAATTATCTTTCCTCTAATTATATGTGTGTATTGTAGCTGCATAAAGTTTTCATGAGGAGAGGAACAAACATTTTTCTTTTCACCAGTGACAGAAAAAAAAAAGGAGTTTCCACCATATATATAGGCCAGTGAAGCAATGGATTTAATTCTAATTTGGGTTACTCAGAGAGCATAAGTGAGGTGCTACATTTTGAATCTGACCAACTTGCCACTGAAGAAGAAGAATCTCTTCCCAAAAAACATAAATATCTAACAGTCTCACAGTGGGGTATATCCTCAAAAACCCTTTACCCAGAATTACAGAATGGTAATGAGTGCAATGTTATATAGTAATCTTGCAAAAATTCAGAGTTCCCAAGAGTTTAAGAAGGCAATGCCATGTTGGTCTCAGAAGAATTCACTGACCACAGCTGCCCATTATGGAGACTTTACCAAATACACTACACATTGGATGAAGAAACAAAAGTGAAACTGATGGTAGGATACAACACGGTCCTCTGAGTTTATTGAGGAATGAAGGATTCTTGATCACGGAGCCGCCGACTGATCAGGTGCTTTGGTGTTGTTCTACTTGTTGCATTAGTTTGTGTGATTGTAAAAGGCATAATTAGTTTTATCTTCAAAAAGTTGCTCATGATTTCATAACTTTGAGAGAATAAGTCACCACCATTATTTTCTCTTTACACATTATGGATGCATATTTAAAAAATTCTTTGAAGAGACATTGTTCCAATGAAGAATTAGCAGAGTGACCCAACCTTGACCTACTAATTCTTCAACTTTATCATTGTGTTAACTTTGCATTTTCTTTTTTCTTTTTTTTTTTTTTTTTTTGGTTTTTCGAGACAGGGTTTCTCTGTGTATCCCTGGCTGTCCTGGAATCACTTTGTAGACGAGACTGGCCTCGAACTCACAAAGATCTGCCTGCCTCTGCCTCCCAAGTGCTGGGATTAAAGGCGTGCGCCACCACCGCCCGGCAACTTTGCATTTTCAATTTCTACTACTTAACGTGACACCACTGCTTTCTTTCACAGCATATTCTTAGTGTAACTTCTGATCCCTGCATATGATTCGTAGGTCCATTTTGATCTGACCTTCTTCTCATGACCCAGCCTCATCCTGTACGACCCCCATCACTAAAGGCAGGTTTTTCTCTAAACTGCAGCTATATGCCCTTCTGCTCCTTGCATCTCTGGACAACCCTGACTTCAATGTCTCAGAAGTTTCTTCTCTATGTGCCTATACCCTGTAGCTCTAACAAATCATTCCTATGCTAATTTATATACTTTCCTTACTATATCTCAATGCTATACTGTATGCACAGTAAATTTATTCTTCTAAACAACTACAGGAGGTTCATATAACTAGCTCCATTTCATAGACTAAGTAACTTTAAGAACCTTCCTTAAGATGCCACAGGTAAGAAATACCATATGTGTGACTTAAATCTCGATATGATTCTTTCTAGATCTCCTGTTCTGATTAGAAAACTACATGTCACATTGCAATGAGATAGTAGAATGTTAAAGTCAGGTGCCAAATACATATGGACTGGACATTGGGAATGTACACTAAGCCATATAACTCTTATAACTGTGGCCTAATTACCTCTGTTGTTTTGTATTGTATTTATTATCATAAGAGAAAGGGCCATTTGTTGGACTGAAAGGGGGAGCTGTTGGGGGAAATAAGATATGCCTGAAACTCAAAAAAAAAAAAAAGGGAAGAGTATGGGGGGTTGAGGGTGGGAGGGTGGGACTGGAGGGGGGAGGAGGGAGGGGATTGTGATTGAGATGTAACTTGAAGAAATAAAAAATAAAGTAAAATAAAAAAGAGAGAGATCTTCATTAGAATGTTTCTTTTAGTTTCTCTTCCTGTTGCTGTGAAAACATACCCTGACAATAGCAACACAAGAAGTAAAGGATGTAATCAGTTAACAGTTCCAGGGTACAGACCATCACAGCAGGGAAGCCAAGGCTTTTCACATCACAGCCAGAGTTGGGCTGCAGAGAGTAACAAGCTCATTCATGCTGCTGCTCAGTTCCCCTTCCCCACTTATATTATAAAATGTCAGCAAGGTAATAGTGCCACCCACAGTGGACAGGTCTTCTCACTTCAATTAAGGGCACTAAATTGAAGTCACTGCCCCAGGACATATCCAGAGACACATCTTGGTTGTTCTAGACTTTTTTGACAACAAATGTTCATTAATACTAATGGAGAAACTTTTCAAGAATGCTGAAGAGAAATACTGCTCAGAACTAGCATAAAATGTCAATACAATGTTATTAATATACATATGTTCCTTTATTACAGTGGAGAAACATCTCCCAGAGAAAACATTGTAAGCTAAAACTATTACATCAGAAATGTTAATTAATATCATTGTCTAGAAGCATGAGTCGGTAGAATGCCACACATGTCCACTATGAGAAACACTAGAATTCAAAATTTGAGTTACATTTCATCTTCTGAATGAATATTGTATTCATACCATGAATACATTACAAAACATTTCAAAAAGCTGATATATTTGAATAAATAAATGATTATAATAAGGAATTCATACTGATTCCTTATTAATGCTTCCTTTTTCCTAAGAGATTAATAACATCTGTATAATAATAAGAGTACCGTGAAAAAATATTATTATCAAGTTTAGATAGTATATCCTCTTAGCACCAATCCTCTCTCTTCTAATTTGTGTTCTTCCTTTCCTCACTCTTTTCCTCCTCCCAACCCCAAACCCTTACCTTACTGATTTTTCATGATTCCTGATAGATTAAGGATGCTGTTCTGGGCTCTTTTTTACATTATTTTTTTTTTCAGTACGAAGTCTTTCTGATTTGGGGTTCATACATTAGAGCTGTGTGTGCTCTCGCATCTTTGTGTCAGGCTTAAGTTTGATTTTCTTCCTTTGTGTCACTGCTATCATTTGCATACCACTTTCCTTGATGTAGAAAATAGCAGTTGGAGGTGAGCCATCCTGCTGTTTCCCCTCTGCTAGTAAATTTGTCCAGCTTCCTCAGGAGCAAGCAACCCTTTTATGCTACTTCTACATGTGAGGAAAAAAATTGTTCATTTGTAATTATTATTTACAGGCTCTGTAACATCTATCTGGAGCCTTTCTGATCCCATTACTTCAATTGTCAACTACCTAACTTATCCAAAGACATTAAGTCATTCATTGGACCAATATCTCACACCAATCTTTTTAGAAACATAAGAAAGGTCATTTTCCAACTCAGCCACATAGCCTAGATCACTAGTGACTTTTCAGCTTTACTTTATCTATGCAGACCTTGTCCTAGAAGCACCAAAGGCGATATGCCTACAAATTAACTTTATTACTGTTTTAATGCCTTAGGCTCGATTCTTGGATTACCATTTCACACCAGAATTTATTTACCAATGTAAACATGCACATCTCAGAGTCCTTTCTTTATCAGGAAAGAGAGCAGCAAACCAATCTATATGGCTCCCATAGGCCTTAAAATCAGAACACATCAGGAGTGCCTTGTTAGATGAATTTATCAGCAGGGAAGCCTGCAGCTCATCAGCTTTCTCTTCCTCAAAAGTAGGTACTTACAGCAGTCAAGAGGAATTATTCCTAAGGATTTCTGGTCATGGGGATGTTTTCATTACTTTCAAAAATGTCGGAATAAGACAAAAGAAAAGTTATTGTATTTATTTTCCCTTCTAGTATTTCATTTGAATTAAAGGCTCTTGTTAGACTATGATCTTCTTAATTAATAAATGAAAATTATATGTTCAACTAAAACTAAAGCTAGTCATTTTAGCCATTCATCAAATAAATAACCATATAAACAGTCCACAGCACCTTACACACAATTCTAAGATTGGCACGTGGGCACTCAACTCTCAAGGAGAAGACAAAGGAAATAATCTTACTGGAGTATGATGAGGATTTTGGATAGAAGAATAGATGTCTTCCTAGAAATGCTCCACAATACTTCACAGCAGAGTAGCATAGAAAAGAGTGGGAAATTTGCTGAAATTGGCCTCTAATACGTTCAAGATCTTGCTTTAGCTCCCAACAAATTTAAGTCTTCCCCATCTTCTTTCTCTATAGATATCCTATCCTCTACTTTGTAGAGAGGGATATCTTATGACTTAAGTGACCTGACTACTTTTTGTGGGTGACAGAGGAGCTAATGTTCAGAATGGAACGAATTCCAAAGTCTTTATATATTCTACTATGTTGTGTCATCATCAGGGGTCATTTGAACTGTGGTAACATATAACTGGGTGATTTTATGTATTTATTTTATTTGTAATTATGTGTAGAGGGGTTATTATGTGAGACAAGGGTAGGTCCACCTGGAGACCAGAAGCAGGAGTCAGACACCTTGAAGCTGGAGTTACAGGTAATAGCCGGGAACTGAACTGGGATCCTCTGCAAGCATGGGAGATGTTTATAACTCCTGAGTCATCCTTTAAGTGGGGAATTTTAAGTAGATTCTCCTCTCATACAATACATCCTGACCACAGTTTTCCCTCATCCACTCCTCCCAGCTCCCCCTGATGTCCCCTGTCTCCTAAAATCACTCCCCTTCAGTTCCCTTCAGAAAAGTGAAAGCTTCCAAAAGACAACAACCAAACATAACAAACCAAGAGACAATAAGATAAGACAAGAGCCCTCATATTGAGGCTGGGCAAGGCAACACAATAGGAGAGTTTCAAGTGCAGACAAAAGAGTCAGAGACATACCCGCTCACACCATTAAGAGAACCACAAACACTCCAAGCTAACAGCCAAAACATACATGCAGAGGTGGAGACATCTGACATGCTCCAGACCCATGCAGGCTCTGTCCTCCTTTCTTCAGTCTCTGCGAGCCTATATGAGCCCTGTTTAGTTGATTCAGAGGACCATATTCTCCTGGTGTGCAATTCAAATGAATTTTTTTTTGGCATTATGATAGAAACCAGCCAAAGAAACCAGAAAGATAAAAAGAAAAACATGCAAATTATTAAATTTTGGTTAATTTGGGGGTGTTTTGTTTTTGAGAGAGAATGAGAAAGAAACTGAAGTTGGTTGTGTTAGGAAATAGGGAGGATGTGGGAGAAACTGTGTGAAGGGGAAGAATATGTGCAAAATGAATTTTATGAAGAACATTTTAAAATAAAAAAATTCAGCTCATAGTATGATAACTGATATATGTAAACAAGTGTAAGTATAGAATAAAATTTAGGAAGGAAGGCTAAAGATTTGGGTCAGGGGATAAGAACCCTTGGTGCTCTCTTTGAGGCCTGTGGCTTGGCTTCCACCACTGACAACAGATGGCTCACAACTGCCTATAGTTCCAGAGGATATCTATTATAGTTTTTGTTGGCTTTTGTATCTTTTGAATTTTGTTTTTGTTTATTGTTTGTGTGTGTGTGTGTGTGTGTGTGTGTGTGTGTGTGTGTGTGTGTAGAAGTGAATAAGCATGTAACTGCTTGTCAAGGTCTAAAATCCTAGGTGAAAAATCATTGCTTTACAATGGTTATTCTATAGTTAATTTAGATATATAGATTTGGGACTAGGCCAATGTTTGAGGGCTTTCTTAACCTAATTGAAACTTGTTTTTATTTGTGCATTAATTAGAATTAAATAATTATATCAAAACCCAGAAAATCAAATCTCTCATGATTTTTCTCATTTATGGATGTTAGCTTTGAATCTTCAAATACTTCTGTTTTATTTGGAATAACTGTAGAATTCAGAAAATTAGTAAGGTACCATGAGAGAAAATTTTCAAGGAAGGAAAGATACAACACAGAGATCCAAAGGTTAATAATGGACCAAGAAGAGTTAAATGAGATGAAGTGCAATATAGTATGGTTAAGAAGAGAATATGTAGATGGATAACAAACATTAGAAGTATTTTTGAAAAGGTCATATGGAAACTCACATAGAAACTTCCTAAAATACGTAATACACATAAATAAAAAGAATTTATTTGGCCAACACAAATTAGATGTCAGAGATTTTTACTGTTGTTTTTTTTCTTTTCTTTAATACAGATAAAGAACATAAACTGTGGATGTATGGATGAGGGAAAAGATCGGAACAACTGGGGGATAAGAAAAATATAATAAAAATATGCTGTATGACATTCTCAAAGAATAAATGGAAACGTAAAGTGTTTAATTGGAATTTCCTTATAATGTCAACAATGTCCCTATTAGATACCACAGGCTGATAGATAAAAATCTCAGTGCCAGCAAAACATGGCTCTTGTAGTTGCTGGCTATTAAGGTTTCACAGAACACAAAACATTATAGGATTTTGCAAAGGAACCCATCTGAACTCAAAGGTAGGTAAGAAACTCTTTGGCTAAATTTGACACATACTAGATATGTTGCAATCCCTGGGAGAGACACTACTACTATTATTTCGCTAAGTGTTTGTAGTATTAAATCAATGTCGAATGACTAATTGCTGTACCCATATGTTAGTATATTTTTTTATTTTTTAAAAAATTTTTAAATGTTTATTTTTTTATTTTTTTTGTTTTGTTTTTTCCTTTATTTTTTATTTCTTCAAGTTACATCTCAATCGCAGTCCCCTCCATATTCCCCCCTCCAGTCCCACCCTCCCACCCTCAACCCCCCCATCCTCTTCCCTTTTTTTTTTTAAGTTTAAGGTGTATCTTATTTCCCCTACAGTTTTCCCTTTCAGTCCAACAAATGGCTCTTTCTCTTATAATAATAAATACAATACAAAATAAACAGAGGCCACAGTTATGAGGCTTATATGGCTTAGCGTACATTCCCAATGTCCAGTCCATATGTATTTAGCACCTGACTTTAACATTCTACTATCTAACCATCTCCATGAGTTTAAAGTTCTATATCTCACTCAACATTCATACTAACTTGCAACACAATTTTAAAAGCATGTTCTTAGATCTATAACACTCTCTTGACTCATAAACAACTCAAAATTTAATTATGAGACTGTAACTATCTGTTCTTCAAACACCTCAGAGACCTGAGAGGGATAAATATATCTGATTTTATAGGAAGTACAGGGCCTGAAGTTTCCAAAACTAAGAAATGACATACCAGTAGCTGCCTGGACAGTTCCCATTTTCTCTCCATACATTACAGCATCGATCTTCAGTCTTTGGCCACGTTTCTCTGACAGACATTGATTGTAGAGCAGGGGTTATGAAGGACTTGCCTACCCTGTCTTAGCAGAGCTAGGCTGTTGACTTTCCTGCTTCCAGGTTTTGTCCTTTTTGGACAGCATTCTGTCTACAGTTGGAGCAAGGGGCTTTTCCTACCAAGAGATAGGCTTGCGACTGATTCCATCATCTCCCACTGGAGATTCTTTGATGCTCATCTTCTACATGGGGTAGAATAGGGGATGCTATCAGGAGTTGATATGTCTTGATATAAAAAAATCTAAAGTTACAAAAACATCTTTGAATGCCATATTCTGCAGATCTCTTGAGGTTTTTGAAGAGGCCCTATCTATCTCTTATATTAGGGTAAGCAGATGTTGCTTGTCTCTTAGCAGCTTTATTTCTGATTAGCTTAGAAAATAACTATAATAGGCTGTCATAGTACCTAACAAAATGACCGGCTTGCATAACTATTAGTTTGCATTTCTTTTTTTTTTTTTTTTTTTTTTTGGTTTTTCATGACAGGGTTTCTTTGTATAACGGCTCTGGCTGTCTTGGACTCACTTTGTAGACCAGGCTGGCCTCAAACTCACAGAGATCTACCTGCCTCTGCCTCCCAAGTGCTGGGATTAAAGGCGTGCACCACTACTTTCTTAATTATCCTAAACAGTTTATGACAATTAGTAGTAAAAGGCCGAAACATCACATTTCTTTTTTGTTTGTTTGTTTACCTCCTAACCCTTCCATCCCATTTCTCTGGGGTGGGGTGTCCTTATATAACAGTCCCTCATCTCAGTTGAGAGGTCATATGAGGGCCAAGAGCCTCGACATTCATTGGGGGTCTACGAGGCAGTACCACCAGTGAAAAGTGTCTCATTGCCCGGGAGAGAGAACTAAAAAACAAACAAACAAATAAGCAGACAAATAGATTAAAAAGACTAAAAAATAGAAAAAAATATTAAAAAATATAAAAAATAAATTAAAAAATAAAAATAGAAAATAAAAAGTCTATGTCCAAGTTCCCTTTGGTGTGTTAGTTGTAGTATCGATACCTTCTACTATATAGGTAAAATCCTACTCTAAGTGAATAGATGCCATACGCATCCTTCTGAGTCTGGATTAACTCACTCAGGATGAGCTTCTCTAGTTCCATCCATTTGGCTGCAAATTGCATAATTTCATTGTTCCTGATTGCTGAATAATATTCCATTGTGTAGATGTACCACAGTTTTTTAACCCATTCTTCGGTTGAGGGACATCTGGGTTGTTTCCAGTTTCTAGCTATTACAAATAAGGCTGCTATGAACATAGATGAGGAAACTTCCTTATGATTCCATGAAGAGGCATTTGGGTGTATACCCAGAAGTGGTATGGCTGTGTCCTGAGGCAAAGCTATTCCAAGTTTTCTAAGATATCTCCAGACTTACCTCCATAGTGGTTGCACAAGCCTGCACTCCCACCAGCAATGGAGTAGGGAACCTCTTTCTCCACACCCTCGCCAGCATGTGCTGTCATTTGAGCTTTTGATCTTACCCATTCTGACAGGTGGGAGATGGAATCTCAGAGTCGTCTTGAGTTGCATTTCTCTGATGATTAAGGATGTTGAGCATTTCTTCAAGTGTCTCTCAGCCATTAGGGATTCCTCCTTTATGAATTGTCTATTTAGCTCCGTCCACCATTTTTTGATTGGATTATTTGGTTTCTTGGCATTTAATTTCTTCAGTTCTTTGTAGATTTTGGATATTAGCCCTCTGTCAGATGTGGGGTTGGTGAAGATTTATCTCCCAGTCGGTAGGCTGCGGTTTTGTTCAAATGACAGTGTCTTTTGCCTTACAGAAGCCTTTCAGTTTCATGATGTCCCATTTATTGATTGTTGATCTCAGATCCTGAGCTGCTGGGTGTTCTGTTCAGGAAGTTGTCGCCTGTGCCAAAGAGTTTGAAGGTTTTTCCCACTTTTTCTTCTAGTAGGTTTAGTGTGACCGGCCTTATGTTAAGGTCTTTGATCCACTTGGACTTAAGTTTTGTACAAGGTGATAAGTATGGGTCTAATTTCATTCTTTTACAACTGAACAGACAGTTGGACCAGCACCATTTGTTGAAGATGATGTCCTTCCATTGTGCTGTTTTGGCTATTTGTCAAAAATAAGTGTCCATAAGTGTGTGGGTCTATTTCGGGATCTTCAATTCGATTCCATTGATCTACTGGTCTGTTTCTATACCAATACCATGCTGTTTTTACAACTATTGCTCTGTAGTACAGCTTGAAATCTGGGATGGTGATACCTCCAGATGTTTTTTTATTGTACAGGATTGATTTAGTTATTCTGGGCTTTTGTTGTTCCATATGAAATCAAGAATAGCTCTTTCCAAGTCTATAAAAAATTGTGTTGATATTTTGATATGAATTGCATTGAATCAATATATTGCTTTTGGTAGGATGGCCATTTTTATTATGTTGATCCTACCTATCCATGAGCATGGGAGATCTTTCCATCTTCTAAAGGCCTCTTCCATTTGATTCTTCAAGGGCTTGAAGTTCTTGTTGTACAGGTCCTTTACTTGCTTGGTTAGAGTTACCCCCAGGTATATTATGTTGTTTGTGGCTATTGTGAAGGGGGTTGTTTCCCTTATTTCTTTCTCAGCCCTTTTGTTTGTTGTATAAAGAAGGGCTTCTGATTTTTTGAATTATTTTTGTGTACAGCCACTTTGCTGAAGGTGTTTATCAGCAGTAAGAGTTCTCTGGTGGAATTTTTTGGGTCACTTATGTATACTATCATATCATCTGCAAATAGGGACAGTTTGACTTCTTCGTTTCCAATGTTTATCCCCTTGATCTCCTTTAGTTGTCTTATTGCTCTAGCAAGAACTTCAAGTACTATATTGAAGAGATATGGTGAAAGTGGAAATCCTTGTCTTGTCCCTGAGTTTAGAGTAAATGCTTCTACTTTCTCTCCATTTAATTTGATGTTGGTCACTGGCTTAATGTATATTGCCTTTATTATTTCTAGGTACGGTCCTTGTATGCGTGTTCTCTCCAGAACTTTTAGCATGAAGGGGTGTTGGATTTTGTCAAATGCTTTTTCTGCATCTAGGGAGATTATCAAGTGGGTTTTTTTCTTTCATCTGGTTTATATGGTGAATGATGTTGATAGACTTTCATATGTTGAACCATCCCTGTATTCCTGGTATGAAGCCTCCTTGATCATGGTGTATGATACTTTTGATGTGTTCTTGAATTCGGTTTGCTAGTATTTTAGTAAGTATTTTTGCATCTATGTTCATGAGGGAGATTGGTCTGAAGTTCTCTTTCTTTGTTGGGTCTTTGTGTGGTTTAGGAATCAGGGTGACTGTGGTCTCATAGAATGAATTTGGCAATGTTCTTTCAGATTCTATTTGGTGAAAGAGTTTGAAAAGTATTGGTGTTAGCTACTCTTTGAAGGTCCGGTAGAATTCCGTGCTAAGGTCATCTGGCCCTGGGATTTTTTTGGTTGGGAGATTTTTTAATGACTCTTTCTATTTCCTTAGGAGTTATAGGGCTGTTTAATCTGTTTATCTTATCTTGATTTAGCTTCAGTAGGTGGAATCTATCAAGAAAATTGTCCATTTCACTTAAGTTTTCAAATTTGGTGGAGTATAAATTTTTAAAGTATGATCCAAATATTCTCTGGATTTCCACAATGTCTGTTGTTATTTCTCCCTTTTCATTTCTGATTTTGTTGATTTGTGTTTTCTCCCTCTGTCTTTTAGTTAATTTGTCTATTGGTCTGTCTATTTTGTTAATTTTCTCGAAGAACCAACTCTTGGTTTCATTGATTCTTTGTATAGTTCTTTTTGTTTCTAAGTTTTTTATTTCAGGCCTAAGTTTGATGATCTCCTGCCTTCTGCTCCTCTTGGGAGTGTTTGCTTCTTTTTTTTTCCAATTCACCCAGTTTAGCTGTTAATTTGCTAATATGAGCTGCCACAATTTTCTTTTTGAAGGCACTTAGTGCTATGAAGTTTCCTTGTAGCACAGCTTTCATTGTGTCCCATAGGTTTGGGTATGTTGTGTCTTCATTTTCATTGGATTTTAAGAAGTCTTTGATTTCCTTCTTTATTTCTTCCCTGACCCAATGGTTCTCTAGTAAAGAGCTGTTCAATTTCCATATGAATGTAGACTTTCTGTTGATTCTTTTCCTATTGAAGTCCAGCATTATTCCATGGTGGTCTGATAATATATAAGGGGTTATTTCAATTTTCTTGTATCTCTTGAGGCTATCTTTGTGGCCAACTATATGGTGGATTTTGGAGAAGGTTCCATGAGGTGCTGAGAAGAAGGTGTATTCTTTTGTGTTTGAGTGAAACATTCTGTAGATATCGGTTAGGTCCATTTGGTTCATGATCTCTGTTAGACTCATTATTTCTCTGTTTGGATTCTGTCTTGATGATCTGTCCATACTTGTGAGTGGAGTGTTGAAGTCTCCCACTATTAAAGTGTTTGGATCGATGTGCGCTTTAAGTTTTAGAAGTGTTTCTTTTATAAATGTAGGTGCCTTTGTATTTGGGGCATAGATGTTCAATATTGAGATGTCCTCTAGATGGATATTTCCTTTAATGGGTATGTAATGCCCTTCTCTGTCTTTTTTTATTAACTTCAATTGGAAGTCTATTTTGTTTGATATTAGGGTGGCTACTCCAGCTTGTTTCCTGGGTCCATTTGCTAAGAAAACCTTTTCCCAGCCCTTTATTCTGAGATAGTGTTTATCTTCAATAGTGCGATGTGTTTCTTGTATATAGTAAAAAGATGGGTCTTCTTTACGGATCCAGTCTGTAAGTCTGTGTCTTTTTATTGGTGAGTTGAGTCCATTGATGTTGATGGATATTAGTGACCCGGGGTTGTTATTTCCCATTATTTTGGTATAGCTGGTCTTCTTGTGTTTCTTTTTGTTTAGTTGCTGTGGTGGTTTCTGTTTCGTCTGTTTTCTTGGGTGTAGTTATCTTCTCTGTGTTGGAATTTTCCTTCTAGGATCTTCTGTAGGGCTGGGTTTGTGGGGAGATATTGTTTGAATTTGATTTTGTCATGGAATATCTTGTTTTCTCCATCTATGTTGATAGAGAGTTTTGCTGGGTATAGTAGTCTGGCTGGGCACCTACGTTCTCTCAGGGCTTGTAGGACATCCATCCAGGCCCTTCTAGCTTTTAAAGTTTCTGAGGAGAAGTCAGGTGTAATTCTGATGGGTCTGCCATTGTATGTGACTTGACCTTTTTCTCTTACAGCTTTTAATATCCTTTCTTTGTTCTCTACTTTTGGAGTTTCTATTATTATGCGGCGAGAGGAGTTTCTTTTCTGATCTAATGTGTTTGGTGTTCTGTAAGCCTCTTGGATTTTCACTGGCATCTCTTTCTTTAGGTTTGGGAAGTTTTCTTCTATGATTTTGTTGAAGATATTTCCTGGACCTTGGAGTCGGTAGTCTTCTCTTTCCTCTATGCCTATAATTCTTAGGTTCCGTCTTTTCATTGAGTCCTTGATTTCTTGGAAGTTGTGGGTGAGAGATTTTTTAGCTTTCTCATTTTCTTTGGATGTTGTACTGATTTCTTCCATCAAATCTTCCATGCCTGAGATCCTGTCTTCCATCTCTTGCATCCTATTTTTGATACTCACATCCGTAGTTCCTGTTATCTTCCCTTGGTTCTTCACTTCCTCTTTTTAACTCTGACTGTGTTTTCTTTATTGTTTCCATTTCTATTTTCATGTCTTGAATGGTATTGTTCATTTTGTACATTTCCTTCTCCAGTTTGCTTGTTTTTGCCTGGAAATCTTTCATTGCTCTGTCCTTTTACTGGTCATGCTGAGTCACCTTGGCTTGGAGCTCTTTAATGGTGTTGTTCCTTGTTTTGATTTGTAAAATTGTGGCTTCTTTGAATTCCTTCATAGATTTAAGTTCTTCTTGAAGGGACTCTATCACCTTCCATAATGTAGAATTGTCATCGTTTTCATGTGTTTCAGCTGTGGTGAGGTGGTTCGGGCTGGATGGAATAGTGCTGCTTTCTTTTGTTGGAGTTATTTCACTCTGTTTTTGTTTGTTCGTTTGTTTGTTTGTTTGTTTTGTTTTTGTCTGGGGCCTCTGGCCATGTGGAATTTTTTAGCTGTCTTCTGGACTTGGGTCCAAAGGGGATGCTTTGGTGTAGGAGTCTAGTTGTCTTACTCCACCCCTATAAGGTGAGTCATTCAGCCTTGCCTCCTAGGTGGAGACCTAACTAACCCAGGTGGTGGAGCTGTGTACAAGTAAGCTCTGGTTCCCTGCGGGAAGGGCCAGTACTAGTACAAAAGTCCGATATACGACAGTTTCAAATAACTCGCAGTTTTCCCTGGGTTGGTTCCTGTGGTGGGTAAATCTGTCCTTCACCCCCAATAGCCTTGCCGCTCCTGCGGCTTGGATACTGGCCAGTGACGTCACAGCAATGGGTTGCAATCTGCATTCTGAAGGCACTTTGCAGCCAAGCTGCGCTCACTTCCAAGGGTTGCAACCTTTTGCCACATAGCTGGATCATCTGTGCAAGACCTGGGGGTGCCCAGCAGGATGGGGATTATCTCTGCATGGGATCTGAATCTGCCCATTGTGTACTAAATTGGAACTTATCCGGTGTCTCTCCTGGTTGGGCATGGGGGGGATCCCGATTCCTGGGTCCAGTGGCTTCCTTGCATGTCCGAGAGTGGGAAGTAGCATCCTGCCCAGGGACTCTCAGTGGTCCCTGGGTAATTGGGTGCGATCTAGAGGGGGTCGAGCCGTTTGGACAGTGTCCTGCAACACTCGCCGCCCTGTGACTGTTAACCCCGAAATCAAAATACATCTGCCCAGTCCGCCGCCATCTTGGATCCCCACATTAGTATATTTTTAACCCTCATCACAGAAGTATCCTTTTTAGATAAAAGGAGATGAACACAAAGACCCACAATTACTCAAGGAAGAAAATGGTGTTTTCCAGACACACCAAGGTATGGTTTCACAGCAGTTATGACATGATAGCAAACTTAAAATCTATGCAAGTTGACACAGGACAAAATCACAACCCAGAGAGCAGAGTAGTGCACAACGTCTCCCCCCTAGCTAAGTTACCATTGACAATTGATAATTGCTAGAAGAGTGAATGTCTGTTTTCTTTAAAGGAAGGGCCGCTGATCACTTAGCCTTACTTCAGTGGGAAGTTATTTTTCTGAGAATATATAACTAGCACAATTTATATACTTGATCATTTAAATTTTTAAAATAAAAAAGAGAACACAAAGTTGGATGAGTAAAGAAGAGGAATGAATCTGGGAGGAAGGCCTGTAAATATGATAAAAATACATTGTATAAAATTCTCTCTTTTTAAATTATGTTTATTTATTATGTCACGATACATCTCCATCACAGCCCCCTCCCTCCATCCCTCTTGGTTCCAACTTCCCACCCTCTATCCTTTCTACCCCTATCCTACTCCCCTAATGTGGGGAGCCCCCACATATCAGTTCCCCTCAGTTCATCAGTCATATGAGGGCTAAGAGCTTCCTCTTTCACTGGGGCCAACATGGCAACTCCACTAGGGCAAAGTGTCCCATTAATAGGTTACAAAGTCCATGTTCCTGTTCTTTTTGGTCTTTTGGTTGTAGGATAGTTATCCCGTACTATATGGCTAAAATCCAGCTATAAGTGAATACATGCCATATGCATCTTTCTGAGTCTGGGTTGGCTCACTCAGAATGAGCTTTTCTAGTACCATCCATTTGGCAGAAAATCTTATGATTTCCTTGTTTCTGATAGTTGAGTAGTATTCCATTGTTTAAAAGTAACACATTACTTTTTTTTTAATCCATTCTTCAGTTGAATGATGTATTGGTTGTTTCCGGTTTCTAGCTATTACAAAGAAGCTTCTATAAAAATAGTTGAGGAAATGTTCTTGTGGTTTAGTGAGGAATCTTTTGGACGTTATTCCCAGGAGTGGTATGGCTGGGTCTTGAGTTAGAGCTATTTCAAGTTTTCTAAGAAAATGACATACTGATTTCCATAGTGGTTGTACAAGTTTGCACTCCCACCAGCAATGGAGGAGTGTTCCCCTTTCTCCGCAACCTTGCCAGCATGTGCTGTCATTTGAATTATCAAAGAATTAATAAAAATGAGAAAAATATCAATATCAAATATAACATGGATATGTTATCTTCAAAAGACAACTATCTCTATAGTTTTTTGCCCAGATTTATGCTAAACCTCAATTAAAAATAAAAATATCAGACAAATCTAAATGGTTTGATCTGTCAGTATTACTCAAATGTGAAGAGGCAATGGAAGATGAAGAAATATAAGATAAATACCCAAAATGAGAAGAGGAATTTGAAAGCTAATTAATTGTATCTGAAACAAAGACATTAGTAGATAATATTGCAAGATCCAATTAAAGTTGTAGGGTGCTTATATATTTGTCTATCAAAAAGTAATAGCTATAAAAGTCCTAGAGAGAACAGGCATACAAGGACCAAACCTAGCAATAATAAAAGCGATGTACAGCAAGCCAGGAGCCAACATCAAATTAAATGGAGAGAAACTTAAAACATTTCCTCTAAACTCAGGGACAAGGCAAGGATGCTCACTTTTGCCATACCTCTTCAACATAGTACTTGAAGTTCTTGCTAGAGCAATAAGACAACTAAAGGAGATCACGGGGATATAAATTGGAAAGGAAACTATCAAATTATCCCTATTTGCAGATGACATGATAGCATACATAAGTGACCCCAAAATGCCACCAGAGAATTCCTACAACTGATAAACTCCTTCAGTAGGTAGCTGGATACAAAATTAACTCAAAAAAAAATGAAGCCCTTCTTTAAACAAAAGATAAATGGACTGAGAAAGAAATTAGGGAAACAACACCTTTCATAATAGCCACAAACAATATAAAGTACCTGGGGGTAACTCTAACCAAGAAAGTAAAAGACCTGTATGACAAGAACTTCAAGTCCTTGAAGAAAGACATTGAAGAGGATATCAGAAAATGGAAAGATCTCCCATGCTCATGGATAGGTAGGATCAACATAATAAAAATGGCCATCCTGCCAAAAGCAATATACAGATTCAATGTAATTCCTATCAAATACCAACACAATTCTTTAAAGACCTGGAAAAAGCAATTTTCAAATTCATATGGAATAACAACAACAACAAAAACAAAAAAAAACCAGAATATCTAAATCAATCCTGTACAATAAACAAAAAACAAAAAAACATCTGGAACTTCAGCAAGGAGGCTGGATACAAAATTAACTCAAAAAAATCAGAAGCCCTTCTTTATACAACAAACAAATATACTGAGAAAGAAATAAGGGAAACAACCCCCTTCACAATAGCCACAAACAACATAAAATACCTGGGGGTAACTCTAACCAAGCATGTAAAGGACCTATATAACAAGAACTTCAGCCCCTGAAGAAAGAAATGGAAGAGGCCTTTAGAAGATGGAAAGATCTCCCATGCTCATGGATAGGTAAGATCAACATAATAAAAATGGCTTTCCTACAAAAAGCAATATATAGATTTAATGCAATTCCTTCAAAATAACAACATAATTCTTTATAGACCTGGAAAAAGCTAGTCTCAACTTCATATGGAACAACAAAAAGCCCAGAATAGCTAAATCAATCCTGTACAATGAAAAAACATCTGGAGGTATCACCATCCCAGATTTCAAGCTGTACTACAGAGCAACAGTAATAAAAACATCATGGTACTGCTATAGAAACAGACCAGTGGATCAATGGAATCGAATTGAAGACCCAAACATGGATCCACACACCTATGGCCAACTAATCTTTGACAAAGAAGCCAAAAACGCACAATGGAAGAAGGACAGCATCTTCAACAAATGGTGCTGGTCCAACTGGATGTCCACTTGCAAAAGAATGAAATTAGACCCATACCTATCACCTTGTACAAAACTTAATTCCAAGTGGATCAAAGACCTTAACATAAGGCTGGCCACACTAAAGATACTAGAAGAAAAAGTAGAAGAAACCCTGGAACTCATTGGCACAGGTGACAACTTCCTGAACAGAACACCAACAGCTCAGGACCTGAGATCAACAATCAATAAATGGGACCTCATGAAACTGAAAAGCTTCTGTAAGGCAAAGGACACTATCATTCAAACAAAACTGCAACCAACAGACTGGGAGAAAATCTTCACCAACCCCACATCTGATAGAGGGCTATTATCTAAAATCTACAAAGAACTCAAGAAACTAAATGTCAAGAAACCAAATAATCCAATCAAAAAATGGGAGATGGAGCTAAATAGAGAATTCACAAAGGAGGAATCCCTAAGGGCTGAGAGACACCTGAAGAAATGTTCAACATCCTTAATCATCAGAGAAATGCAACTCAAGACGACCCTGAGATTCCACCTAACACCTGTTAGAATGGCTAAGATAAAGAGCTCAAATGATAGCGCATGCTGGCGAGGGTGTGGAGAAAGGGGAATCCTACTCCATTGCTGGTGGGAGTGCAGGCTTGTGCAACCACTATTGAGGTCTGTCTGGCGATATCTTAGAAATCTAGGAATAACCTTGCCTCAGGACCCAGCCATACCACTTCTGGGTATACACCCAAAGGACCTCTCAGGGAGACATAGGGAAGTCTCCTCATCTATGTTCATAGCAGCCTTATTTGTAATAGCTAGAAATTGGAAACAACCCAGATGTCCCTCAACTGAAGAATGGATTAAAAAAGGGTGGTACATCTATACAATGGAATATTACTCAGCTATCAGAAACAATGAAATCATGCAATTTGCAACCAAATGGATGGATCTAGAGGAGCTCATTCTGAGTGAGCTAACCCAGTCTCAGAAGGATGCACATGGCATCTATTCGCTTATAGTGGGATTTTAACTATATCGTACAGGATATCTGTGCGACAACCAACACATCAAAAGGAACAAGGACATAATTTTTTTTATTTTTTCTTTTTCCTTCTCTTTTTCTTTTTTCTTTTTCCTTTTCCCTTCTCTTTTTCCTCTCTTTTTTTTTGTTGATATTCTTTGTTTTTGTGGGTTTGTGTGTTTGTTGGTCTTTTTTTTAGTATTCCCCCAGTAGCAATGAGACACCACTCACTGGCAGTACTGCCTCGTAGGCCCCCGGTGAATGAAGAGGCTCTTGGCCCTCATATGACTCCTGATCTGTGGTGAGAGAATGTTAGGCAGGGACACTCCACCCCAGAGGATCAAGACGGAAGGGTCAGGGGGTAGAGCATGGGAGGGTGGGGCTGGGAAGTGGGAAAAGAGGATAATATGATAAGGATGTAACCTGAAGCAACAAACAAATAAATTTATTAACTAAAATAAAATAAAATAAAGGCAGGTGGCAGGGCTGAAACACTGTGAATGGAACAGAGGATACAGCCATTCAGCCTGGTTTTGCCGACCTCCAGGTGTAGAGAAGACGTGGAGCTAAGGTAAAATACAAGAG
>CAJQZJ010034466.1:12484-58403 GCA_907164525.1 Lophiomys imhausi | reverse complement strand
CACACACACACACACACACACACACACACACACACACACACACACACCTCTTTTAAATGTAGCATCTAAGTACATTTCTATCCAACACTCGTTAAAGCTACAAATACATATTGCTGTTCCATCAACTAACTCACTAAGTTAGTCTTGCTGTTTGGTACAAAGTGAATGAAAAAGAATATCATAACTATTTATATTCTGAAACCAGAAAGAACATCATAATCAGACATGATGAGGCCTTTTTAAGGCATCGTGCTGTGAGAGGGCAGTTTACCTTTTCTTTTTCTTCATAATGTCCAAAATATGATTACAATGTTCTAACTATGATTCAATGGTCTAAATTTAGTTGAGATACAGTTCTCTTACTTTCTGTTAATTCAGAACTGCATAATGTAAAAAGGGAGTTATTTGATAATAAACAGTGTCGTGGAAAATTAAATTAAGTGCATTTAACCAAGAGTTCACTTAAGTGAACATTTATACTCAGGCAAAATAATGATTATAACAAGTAGTATATGTATCTAATACAAACTAATCCTTACAATAATTTTATAATCGTTTTTGTTTTTTTCTTTTTTAAAAAATAATTTATTTTTTATTTCTTCAAGTTACATCTCAATCACAATCCCCTCCCTACTCCCCCCTCCTGTCGCATCCTTCCAACCTCTTCCCCCTCAACCCCCCCATCCTCTACCCTTTTTTGTTTTTTTTTTCAGTTTAAGGTATATCTTTTTACCCTCCAACAGCTCCCCCTTTCAATCCCACAAATGGTTCTTTCTCTTATAACAATAAACACAATGCAAAACAACAGAAATAATTAGGCCACAATTATGAGAGTTATATGGCCTAGCATACATTCCCAATGTCCAGTCCATATGTATTTGGCCCCTGACTTTAACATTCTACTATCTAACCATCTCCAGGAGTTTAAAGTTCTATATCTAACTCAGCTTTCATACTAACTTGCCTCACAATTTTAAAAATATCTTCTTAGATCCAGAACACCCTCTTGATTCCTAAACAACTCAAAATTTAACTATGAGACTGTAGAAAGTCTATTTTCTTTTTAATCTATCATTCTTTTGTTTTCATCTATGTCTTGCCTAGTAGGTAGGAAAAATTTCAAGGCAAAAACTTATTTTATTCAAGAAATCTTAGGAAGAGTGTAAAACTCAGACATTTCATTGGGAACATTAAAGGGATAAGTAGTACAAGAAAAATTCACCAGTTAGAGAAGAATGAAAATGGTTTCCATGGTTAGGTCTGCCAACGAGAGGCAGAAAAGCCTACCTTTATTCTTCTGACTCGTGTGGGCCTGGTAGACAAAGAGAAATGCCATATTAGGTTGGAGAACATAGTAGCACAGTTCTCCTTTATGTTGGGCTATTTTTTCTTATATTTCTTAAATGTGAATTATATAAATATCATGTGGATAGGTAAATTTTACATAATTACAGACTTCCTCTTAATTATGTGCTTTGCAATTGCTCAAAGTACAAAAAATACCTTGGCTGCCTAAAGATTTCACTGAAACCCACATCCCCCAAACAATGCCCAGGGAAGATTGTGAAAGAGGAAGAGAAAGAATGTAAGAGCTTGAGGATGAGGAGGACTGTGGGAAAATGCTTTCTTGATATGGCATAGCTACAGTATTCATGAACTCAGAGCACATGTGTTTACTTAAATAATATGAAGCTAACCAAACTCTGGCATAGATGAGGTGCAAGATCTTCAGACCACACCTCTATTTTTAATAATTTATTTTTTATTTCTTCAAGTTCCATCTCAATCACAATCCCCTCCCTACTTCCCCCTCCAGTCCCACCCTTCCACCCTCCTCCCCCTCAACCCCCCCATCCTCTTCCCTTTTTTTTTTTAAGTTTAAGGTATTTCTTTTTTCCCCCCAACAGCTCTCCCTTTCAGTCCAAAAAATGGTTCTTTTTCTTATAACTATAAATATAATACAAAACAACAGAAATAAATAGGCCACAATTATAAGAGTTATATGGCTTAGCATACATTACCAATGTCCAGTTCATATGTATTTGGCACCTGACTTTAACATTCTACTATCTAACCATCTCCATGTGTTTAAAGTTCTATATCTAACTCAGCTTTCATACTAACTTGCCTCATAATTTTAAAAATATCTTCTTAGATCCAGAACATATTTATCCCTCTCAGGTCTCTGAGGTGGTTGAAGAATAGACAGCTAGAGCCTCAGACCACACTTCTTAATGAGGAGCCTTTGGTACTTATTGCTGGAAGAAAGAGAATAACTCCTTTTGAAAGACGTGACTACTGGTAGGGTGACTGACCATGCTTCCGTGGAAGGCCTCACATACATAAGAACAGCACTAACAGGAGTTAGACAGTATTTCACAAAGAAAAAAGACATGAAGTCGTGAAGGTAATGTGTTGGAGGTCCATGGGATAGAGTAATGGGAGACATACAGTCATATTTCATACTATACCTGTATGACATTCTCAACAATACAGGGAATTTTACAAAGTGAAAGACTTAGTTCTCAGTACTGTTATTTTTCCCTACTCACTGAGCATAACAGAGGTCATATGAGCTAGCTCAGTCTTGATATTTCTGAAAATCTAAATTTGGAAAAGGAAGGAATCAGCACATAGTGTTTCAGATATTAAAAATGCAGTGAGAATAGGCAGTGTTTCTTCTTTGGCCTGACTTACACCAAGTAGTCTGGTGTTTTTCAGTTCCATTGTTTACCTGTAGATTTCATATTTCTTGACAGCTGAATAGAATTCCATTGTGTACATATACCATATTTTCATTATTTGTTTATAAATTAGAGAACATTTGGACCCTTTTCATTTCCTATTTATTATGAATAAAGTGGCAATAAATATTGCTGAGTAGGTAATCTGTGAAGTAGGATATCAAGTCTTTGGCCATATGCTAAAGACTACTGCTTCTTCCACATGGTAGATCTACCTTGAGCGTTTTGATGATTCTTTGTATTGATTTCAAGAATGGCTCACTAGTTTGTAATCCAAAAAACAGTGAATCTGAGTTCCCTTTTCCTCACACTCTCTCCAGCATTTATTCAGTTGTTTTCTCAATCTAGCTATTCCATCTGGGATGAAATATCAAAGTAGATTTGATTTGCATTTCCATAATTACCAAGGATTTTGAGTACTTTTAAAAATATTTCTCAGCCTTTTCTATTTCTTGTTTTGAGAATCCTCTGTTCATATACATAGCCCGTTATTTAATTGGATCATTTGTTTTCTTGAATCCCTGTATTTCAGTTACTAATGTAGTTTGGATTTTAATTATTTATCACATGTATGTGCAGCAAAGATTTCTCACACTCTGTGGAATTCCTCACCACTCAATTGTTTCCTTCGCTGGACATATGCTTTTTGGCTTTCTATGGTACCATTTGTCAATTGTTGCCCTTAATTCTTGAATGAACAGACTGTCATTCAAAAATTCCTTCCCTGCATCTGTATATCATACAGTACTGTCTATGATTTTTCTAACAGTTCCATCAGTGCTGGTTTCATATTGAGGCCTTTGATGTTGGCGTATGTGCATGTGTTAACAACCTATCTGACTATGAGTTCAATTTCATTCTTCTACATGTTGACATCGAGTTTTCCTGGAACCATTAGTTGAAGATGTTGTGTTCCTCTATGTATATTTTTGCCAATTTTGTCAAATATTAGATGGCTACAGTTACATGTACTCATTTTAGAATTTTATATTTTATCCCACTAGTCTGCATGTTTGTCCTTGTGCTATTTTGTTTCTATGGGTCTGCTATAGCCTTGAACTCAGATTTGGATAATGCTCTAGAATTTTCCTTTTTGCTCAGTATTTTTTTGTTTAACAGGAATTTTTTGTTGTTGTTGTTATTGCTTCCAAACTAGTTTTAGGGTATTATTTTCTATTTCTTTGATGAATGACCTGGGTATTTTAATTAGGATTGCATAGAACTTCATATTTACTTCTGGTAGAATGGTCATTTTCACAATATCAGTTTTATAAATCCATGAACATGGGAGGTCTATCTTCTCATATCTTTTTCTTTCTTCACAAATGTATCATTTTTATTGTAGAGGACTTTCACCTCTTGGGTTAAGTTGATTTCTATATAATATTGAGGCTAGTGTAAATGGAAATGTTTTCATGTTCAATGTCAGTATGCTTATTATGGGTATATAGAAAGAATACTGGTTTATGTACATTGATTTTGTATAGTGCCACTTTGAAAGTGTTATTCACATCTGTAAATTTCCTGATGAAATTTTGGGGATATCTTTTGTGTATAACAGCACAGCATCTGTAAATAGGAATAATTTTAATTCTTCTTTCCTTCTTTGTATCCTGTTAGTTCCTTTCCTTGACTTACTGTCTAATATTGGGTGAGGTAATAGACTCAGAAAGACAAACACTGCATTTCCACTCTGTGAATCTTAGCTCTAAATCTTCAGATTTGAGTATACTATAATCTGAAGTAACAACAGAAAGTAGAAAAGTAAAAAAATACCATGGAAGTGGATGGTGGCTCTAGAGCAGAACACAGTAGGACACAGGTACTATGAAGAAGAAAATGGGGGAAAATAATGAGCTTTTTATCAGTAAGGGAGAAAGATTATATAGCAGATGGAGAAGATATAACATTAAAGATGCTTGAAAATGCTATAAGGAAATATTATTTTATAAGCTTGGGTAAATTACATATGTGTGTGTATAAACATATGTTGTGACTATATATGTGTGTATAGATTGATTGACAGAGAGATAAATGATAGATAGATAATAAATAGATAATATTTAGATAGATAGATGATAGATAAATAGAAGATAGATAGGTAGATAGATGATATATAGATGCGATAGGTGGATGGATAGATGATAGATATAGAGAGATAGATTAAATGTAGCTATTTAAGCTACATTTAATTAATAAATGGGTGAAAATTTTTCAAGCCATAAACTAAAAAATTCCCACAGCTAAGTATGGGAATCCTCCAATTTTTTCAATAGACTGGCCTCATTTTTTGGGGGGGAGGGGGATTGGGGTTTTTTTGTTTTGTTTTGTTTTGTTTTGTTTTGTTTTGTTGTTGCTGCTATTTTGTTTTTTTTTTTTTTTTTGAGACAAGGTTTCTCTGTGTATACCGGGCTGTCCTGTACTCACTTTGTAGACCAGACTAGCCTTGAACTCACAGAGATCCACTGGCCTCTGCCTCCCTAGTTCTGTGATTAAAGGCTTGTGCCACCACACCTGGCAATTGCAGACAGCTGTGAACTGCCATGTGGGTGCTGGGATTTGAACCTGGGTTGTTCGGAAGAACAACCAGTGCTCTTAACTGCTGAGCCATTAGCCAAGAGATTTCAAAAAACTCTCAAAACTATAAAGGCTGATTGCTTTTGGTTGCCTACTACAACACATAGGTAACAGTCTTATTCTAAAGATACTACAGACTTTGGATAAAATACATGGAAGAACTAAATTAAAAGCAATCTGTAGTTCCATTCTCTGGAGACTATCTCATATTATTAGAAGGTGCTATACAAGTTCCAAGGGAGAAAAACAATCAATAATCCTATGCACCATGTAAAGAAAGCCCAGGAACCACAAAATGAAGTCTTGAAAATATTCCCAACAGTGAAATAGTGGCACATTTATCTTGAGGGCAACCTACATCCATTAATGTAGAGTTAAGGCCCATTCAATAGGAAGGAATTTCAGACTGGTACTGTAAATCCAACCAACTGTCCATAACTGGTGAGGTCATAGACTATAGAGGATAACCTAGAGATGCCACTTCTCTGAACTATTCTACTTTCTAACTGTATTCTAAATACTTATACTTAGAGATAAGCATAATCATCAACTCTTATCCAAGCAGCTTTTTTTTTTTTTTTTTTTTTTAATATTTTTATACTTTTACAGAGATCCACAACTGGTCAAAATGCAGAGAACAAGTGATCGTAGAGTATCTAATCCCATTTGATACACCTAAAACACAACCCCTATAACTAAGGATCAGGAAAAATCAGAGAGGAGTGTATGGTAAAACTGTTAAGAATCATTCTTGATTTTTGTTTTCAATGCCTAGCATTAACACATTGTTTTTAAATTTATTTAAAGATAGTGAGGCATATCATGTAGAATGAAGACAATCTTTCCATCTACTTATCTATCATTAGATACTGAACCACCCTATAAAGATCATGTCATAGTTGAGTTAGTATCTGAATATTGAGATAAGCAAAAAAGTATTTAAATTGTATAGTTATTATACTAAGCTTTAAGCAAAGTATGCCTGAACTTACTCCTAGCATAGATGAGAAAGAGAAAAAAAAATATCTATAGGGCTGGAGAGATGGCTCAGCGGTTATGAGCACTGTCTGTTCTTCCAGAGGTCCCAAGTTCAATTCCCAGCAACAACATGGTGGCTCACAACCATCTATACTAGAGTCTGATGCCCTCTTCTGGCATGTAGGAGTACATGCAGATAGAGCTCTCATACACATTAAATAAATAAATAAATCTTTAAAAAAATCTATAGCCAGCCTTACAAGGACAGACTTTGGGTGTTTTGTAATGTCTTTGACTTAAAGAGATGGGAAGAAGGGAATGAAGATATATTTGCTGTTCATATTTAAAACTTTATTAATACATATGTGTACTAGGGATGGTGTTTTGTTTTGCAGTTGATGTTATTTCTGTGGTTTTCATTTTCTTATTCTTTTATTAGTCATTTACTTCATAACCTTTGAATTAAAATACCCCCACATGAATACTTATCCTGTTTCCCTCTGACTTCTACAAGCTTCTTTTGCCCAACTAACTCAATGTTAAAATTAGCAGAATGGAAGGAGAATAGTGTCTTTTCCTTAGAAATGTCTGAATAAGCTTTCCTTTTACCACTGAGTAAACTTGTAAAAGTAATTTATCTCTTTAAGGTCATAGAAAATACTGCTGTATGTGGCAATGTGGAGGATTGCTTCCACTTATAAACAGTGCTATATACTATTACATTTTCCTCAACTTTTAAATATTTTTGTTTACTAAATATAGATTCTTTCTCATACAATATAACTTGGTTACAGTTTGTCTTCCCCTTATTCCCCAGTCCCTCCTTACCTCCCTTTCTCCCTACATCCACTTCTCTATCACTCATTAGAAGGGAACAATCTTCTAGGGGATAACTGTAGTCCCAATGCAGCTGCCACCCATGCATCTGTGATCAAAGCAGCTGTGGCAGCAATTCATCAAAATGGTCCACCCCCACCACCTAGCCACTGCCACCACCCCCGGTACCCCCCACTCCACTGCAGAGGCAGCACCTCCCCTCCAGTCTCCATCAGCCATTCATGCTGGGAGAATGACTTTCCTGCCATGGACTCCCTTTCTTAATTTTGTACACTTTTAAAGAAAGTGTCCAGGTGTTCTCCACCTGGGGAGTCCTAGCAAGCCAGACCCGAATGTTTCAAGTTTTGCCTCTGGGCTCCCCCTACATCTTTCCCTGGGTGTCCCCTCTTAAACCCTGCAACTCCCCTGGGGAATACAGTTATACCTTGGGACTCCAGGGGACTGAGGAAAATACTGGGAAGCTGGAGCCAGCAACACTGTAGTCTTCAGTTAGGGCCTCAGCTGACAGAAACTCAGGGGATGGAGGCCTTTCTGCAAGCTTCCTGGCCATCTCTGTGGCAACAATGTATAAATTAGCCATTTCCCCTAAGCAGGGAGTTTTGCATGGTCTGGTACTGCCAGCCAGGAACCAAAACTAGGAATCTGACCCTTTAGTATGATTTCACAGTTTACTCAAGGAAAGTTGTTTTGTTGGAGTTCAAGTTTGTGTAAATCCTCTAAGGTTTGATTTAATAGGCCCTTCCCCACCCCCCCTATGTCAGAATGTCAGGTTCAGCCTCTAACAGTCTCCAGCAATGCAAACCCTTCCCAGATTTGTGCTAATTTTAGGTGAATAAAACCCCACCAAACCTCTCTTTGGAAATCCCTGCCCTAGAAAGTCATGCTCCCAAATAACATATATAAACCAGCCACACCCTGGATTTGTTCCCCATCCTCCAATAAAATCTCCTTTATGAGATTTGCTGCCTACTGAGACCCTATCATTTGTCCTGGAGAAGAAGCAAAGAAGCCAAGAAGCAAAGAGGAGAAGACAGGGGCTAGGGATCCTCAGCTCAACTAGGGGTGAGGAAACTCCCTCTGGTGAGGAAGCCTCCTCTCAGAGCTGTGTGGTTTCTGAGCCTCAGGATACCCTTCCACTGGGATATTGTCCCACCTAAAAGAGCTGTGTGTTTTCTGAACTCCCGGAGTCCCAGAATACCTTCCTCAGAGCTGTACCATTTTCACTGGGGATACCCTTCCCCCTCAGAGCCATGAGGGTCCTGGGCTCACCAGTCTCAGGATACCTTCCCATCCTCCCCCCCCCCCCCCCACACAGGCCAAAGTTCTAACAAATAACAACCAAACTTGACCGAGTAAAGCATAATAAGATAAAACAAAAACCATCATATTGAGGCTGTTCAGGGCAATTCAACAAAAGGAAACAAGGCCCAAGAACAGAAACAAGAATCAGAGGTCTGTTTGTTTATACACTTGGGAGCCCCATAAAATACTAAACTGAAAGCTATGCTATATATGTAGAGAATCTGGTACAAACCCATGTAGCTTCTGTTCTTACTGCTTCCGTTCAGAGCCTTGCTCAGTTGATTCAGAGGGTCTTGTTCTCCTGGTTTCCTCCATCCCCTTCAGGTCTTATACTCTTTCTGCTTCCTCTTTCATTGGGTTCCCTGAGCTCTGAGGGGAGGGATTTGATAGAGATAGTCAATTTAAGTGTTGTGTGTTCCAAGTTTTCTCTCTTTCTCTCTGCAAAATGTCAGGCTGTGGATCTCTATATTTGTTCCCATTTTCAGTAGGAGGAAGCATTTATGATTATGGCTGAACAAAGCACCAATCTATGAGTATAGTATATCATTGGGAATCGTTTTATTGTTGTTTTTGAACAGTAGTTTTCTGTTTACTGGGAGACAGTCCCTGACATAGCCTCTATTGACTGTTTGAGGATTACCTTACCTTAGATCAACTGCTTTGTTTGCCCTCAGAGGAGAGGATGCTTTTTGTCCTGCTATGACTTGAAGAGCTAGAATTTGTTGAAAGGAGGGGTGGGAGTTCCTTTCTCTGAGCACAAGGGGAGGGGAAAAAGAAGGAGCGGGTGGGAGGTAGGAACAGGTGGAGAAGAGGAAGGGAGTTGGAATCAGGATGTAAAATGAATAAAAGAATTAATAAAAATTTTAAAAGAACCCCATAATCTGCAAATATCTGGTTGTGTCACTCTGTATTTGTTTCAACATACTGCTGGAAGAAGCTTCTCTGTTAATGGCTGAACAAGGTACTGACCTATGAGTATAATAGAATAATAGTATTTGGTTTTACACTAGGTCCCTGTGCTATCTATTCTCAGATTCCTGATCAACCAAAGAGTGTCAGATATGGGTTCTGTCTTGGGAAGTGGGCCTTAAGTCAAATCAGATAATGGTTAGTTACTCCCCTGGCTTCTATTTTGGTACCATGCAGTGTTCTTTCCTGTACAAAAGATGCTAGAACATAGAAGTAAACATTCTATGTAGCCAGCAGTTTGACATCTCCATGTTCAATGAGTATGTAGGTGCTGTCTTCAGCAATGGGGCTTGGTCATCACTGTGGAAAACAACCTATATAAAGTCTTGATAATGGCTTGGGTTTTGGGGTGTTCCCATGGAATTCTTTTGGTCAACACTTCAATTAGATGTAACCCAATTCTGGGACTGGAAGCTTCATTTGGTGACAAAAGATGACTAGCTGGGCTCTGTCTCTCCCATTATTTGGTGATTTCACTTAAATAACCTTCATTTATGTATATATTTAGGAAACTTCTATTGCATTAGGATTTCGTACTGTACTACTCCTCAAATGGCCCTTAACTCTAGGTGTCCCTCTCAGTAATCCCTTCCTTGTACCCATATCTCCCCATGACCTATTTGATCCTCCAGTTCCAGACCCCCACCATCTATCCATAACTATTTCTTTTTCCCAAGGAGATCCATTTGTTTCCCCTAGTTCCTTACTCTATGCCTATCCTCTATGGTTGTACCATTTGTAACTTTGTTATCATTGACTTATAGCTAATATCTACATATAAGTGAAAACATACCATATTTGTCATTCTAGATCTGAGATAATTCCCTCAGGATAACCTTTATTCTAATTACATATTTTTACAATTTCATTTTTTAATGGCTAAGTAATATTTCACTATGTAAATGCACCACATTTTTTTATCTATTCTTCAGTTTAGGGACATATAGGTTGTTTCCAATGTTTGCCTATTATGAATAGAGCAGCAATAACATGGTTGAAGAGGTTTCTCTCCAACTGTAACTCTTAAAATGCTCTTTAAGTATATATATATGTATATACTTAAATATATATACAAGTGCTGCCACTCACAGCTTTTGAGTGGCATAGGAGAAGTAGTTATAATACAGATGAGTGTACATAGAAGGTTTAGGTAAAACATTTTGAAAATGAAATATTCATGTATAAAATGTTGAAAACATTAAATTGAGCACAAAAATAGATTTGTGGTATGAAAAATTGATCATTTGCTAAAGATTGTAAAGTATCTATCTTTTATCATTAATTTATTCTTAAGAAACAGAGGTCCAATGTCTAAACATTATGATAAAATTGTAGAGTGCATGATATTTTGTAGAGAGGCCAACATGCCATATATTCTAGAATTACATTAGCTCACTGATTAACAGTTTCTAAAATTTATCTTAACAATATGACAAAGTACCACATAGATTTTCACTGTTCTTGGTCACAGGACACAGTTAAGATGGAGAGTTTTATGGAAGGCAAAGGCTCTCCATGTGGCTCACTGGCAGATTATAGGGCCTCTCGACAAGTTAAAAATGGCAGTCATTGTGATATCTAAAAGTGAGGCCCTCATATATCACAGAATATTCTCCAATTTCATAGTCACTCTCTGAGAGTGGCCACTGCCCAGTTTTCCATTTAGTTAGCAGTGTTTCTGGAGCTCTTGAACTTGAAGAAGGTTAGACAGCACACTGCTGGAGCAGTTTGTGAGCATCAGCAGATTTCACTTGTAATTTCATTGATCCCTATGTGCTCACTGTTTACAAACCAGCTGCAGCACTCTTTCCCCACAGCTACTGATCTCAGTAGCATTGATTTTCCCCCCCTCCTTACATTAACATAGCATTACTCCTTTAATGGACAATAAATGACTGGATATAAATACAATCAGGGCTGCAACAATGAAAGGAAAACGTCAGACTTGTTTTTATTTAAGGGATTCTTTCCATTAATATTTACCATAAAATTATAATGCATATTATTGACAAAAAGTAATATGATTTTGTTTTGAGTGCATTTTCTTCATTTGTAGATATATGGTATCTGCCAAGTGGCCTTTTCTTCCAAATGCATTAAGAAAAGCAATACAATAACAGTGCTTTTATAGATACTGTAAACTTATATTGTTACCTTAGTACAACTAATTCTATTCATGAAAAAAAAATAAATAAAAAGAAAGGTTTATATTTTCCTTTACCTATGCTGACAATGAAAACATTTCAGATTGTGTCAGTTGGCTAAAAATGCCTTTAGAAGTGTTATTTGTTGCAACAAAAATGTAAAACATTGACTGATCTTTTATATAAGCTGCACTTATATCAAGACTAAGAATATAACTTCACCCATCTTCTGATGCATGTCTTAAATGGCATACTGTGTGTGCTCAGGATGAATACCACTTAAAAATGATTTATCAGAGTTCCTTTCTGGAATTAAAGTCAATAAATACTAACCTTTAGATAGGTTATGAACACTATTTAAAGTTAATGATGCATACACATATTTTAAATGTAGAAATAAGTAGAAAAAACTTTAAAGACAAATTTTAAAGAAGATAATCATTGTTAAGTACAAACAATAATTTCAACTTAGAGTAAAACAAAATAGAATATGGACACTTTCAAAGATTTAAATGTATGCCAGATACCTAAATTGTGAATGATATATAATAGTTCTCTTATGTACAACCTAATCTCCAATACTAACTCCAACATTTTTGTTTTTTTCTATGTTGTATTTCAGAAGGAATTTTCTTAGTTTTGTTGTCCTAGTACTCTGACATTCATGATTTTAAATCCTTAGAAAATTCTAAAATATACATAATTGTTTATATATTGTCTGTATTTAGTCATTACTTAAATACCTACACTTAGTTTCTACACATTTTTTCAGGAATTTTGAAATTCCACTAAGATTCAGGCATCATTTATTTCTCAAATATATGCTAATAAACATTTACTTTTTTAATGTATTTTGTTTGGTATTTTACAAATCAATTTTTCTCTTTTAAACATCCAGATCTTTAGATAAGTTATAAGTGTATATTTGATGTAAAAATCACTAGAAACACTGAGGGAAATAAAGAAAATTTAGAATATAGATTGTACATTCCAGGGAGGTCTTACATTTGTATGTGCTAATTGTCCCTGTTCTTTGCACAAACATTTACTCATTCATTTAGTTGAAAAGTATTTTCCTAAAATTCTGCCACTGCTGTCAGCTTCTCATCCAACATCTAACCCCTCCCCTTATACTTCTGATTGATCTTGACATACATTCACTCTATCCCATCCCTATGGCATTGTCCACAGGCCCATCTGGAAAAAAGGTGAGCTCATGGTATTGGTCTGTCTGCAGTGCTGTCTTCCTTCAGTGCTCATTTATTTTGATGCCTTCTGTGTGTCCATACATTTTAAGAATCATTAAGTGATTTTTTTTAATAAGTCAAATTTTCATATTTTTTGTCTTGATCATTAAAAGAAAGTCAGAATAATGGGATTTCCTCTCATTCAATTCTGTGGCTCTGGATTTAGGGAATAAAAAAATATTTAGAAACTGACAGCTCTTTTGGCTAATGTTAGGAAGCAATGCATAGACAAAACTACATAACTATTTCTTTTTAAGAATTTCATATTATCTGTATTTACTTATCATTATGCAAATTGTTGCTCAAGAGACAATGGATAGTACACTAAAATGTTCAAAGTGATCCAGTGAAACCTCTAAAATTTTCTAATGCATCAAGTAAAATATCAGTTCTGCTATCTAGATGATAAAGAAAGACATTCAAACCAAATGAAATCACTTCTGTTATAGTTAAACACTAAACATGTCTTTGACACTCCATAGACCAGTTCATCTCCACTAAACCTAAGGCTATGAATATAAAAATTAAAAAGCATTGTAGAAACTTTGCTTTCAGGATATACTTAATAAATCTACTAATTACAAATATCTATTCACTCAACACTAGCTAGAAGTTAGAGGTCACTAAGTAACATCCTCAGTCTCAGAAAACTTGTAATCCAGCAGATGCTGCATATAGGCAAATACTTGTTTTATTGGTGGTGGTGGTAGTAGTAGTGGTGGTGTTAAAAACTTCCTAGAACTAATGAAACATTTCCATCCACTGTAACTTTTGTTGATTTATCCCAGACATGATCTATTGTCATTACATTTTTAATATAGAAGAATACAAATCCCACAGGTCTTCCTACCTGCCTGGGATGTTGGTATGAACAGATTTTGTGTTTCTCAATATGCATGGGGATCCTTCATGACTCGGCTTTCCCTTTATCTGTTGACTAAAATGCAAAAACCTCATCAGGTAATTGTAAGGATACCACATGGTGTGAACAAAAAGAGAGAATAGTTAATTCTGGGCAATGCACTCTCTAGAAAATACTTCCCCATATTGCCATCCATGGAAAACAAGCCTTTGCCATACTATGCCTCACAGATATTTGTGTATTTTCCATATTGAATTAATTATAGAGATTCTTAATAATATTCAATGAGTATGTTATAAGTTACTGAGCTGTGCTAAATAAAGAAGTCACACACTTGTAGAACCACGATGTTAGTTATAGAGGAAAGAAGTTGAGAGGAGCAGATAGATCTCCCTAGAAGGAAATAGCATAAATACTGTAGATGGAGGCTGGAACTGGAGGATTAAGCAGGGAGGGAGGGAGAAGGGACAGGAAAGGAACAGGGGAGAGACAACTAAAATTATGGGTCATTTAAGGGATAGTATGAAAACCTAACACAGTAGAAGTTTTCTGAAATATAATAAGTGAAGGTGATGTAAATAAAAGCACCAAATAATTGGGGAGACAGAGTTCCAACTATTGTTACCAAATGAAGATTCTAGTATTGGGTCTGGGTTACATGTAATTGAGTTGTTGGCATAAAGAGAACCATAGGAACCCTCAAACAACACAACTCAAAATCCACATTGTTGCCAAGACTATATATTGCTCTCCACAAACTGACAGAAAGTCCCTATTGCTGAAGACAACATAATGGGAAATCAGGAAGCTGGCCTGGCCAACTGCCTTCAGAGGTATGAATCAAAAGATTTTCAAGTTAGAGTCCATGGCTCCTGGGGCACAAATTCCTTCTAGTTCCTGAAATACTGATGCACTCCCTTGAGCAGTGAAGCATTCAGGCCACTTTGTGTTTCTCTATATTTTCCCTTGGAAGCCAAAGAAACATGGAAGCTTGACAGGACAACTGGTCTTAGACATTAATCTTGCGTAGCCTGTATAGCTTGCAACCATCATTGTATCCTGGCAACTACAACTGTACTGATCCTAGAAATTGCCATTATATTCTGTTTCTGATAAAGGCATAAAAATTCTGATTGCTCTCAACAAAATTGTCACAGTCTCAGTCTTGCTGTAGCTCCTCCCACATTCCTGGTTTGATTAGTCGAGGCCAGACCAGGTAAGTTGAGCCCAGTAAGTAAGCATGGCCAACTACACAACTCATTGAATATGGAGATGTCGAGTTTGTACCACAGAGCCTATACCTCTACATTCTTGTGTCTTTTGTAAAGGAAGATACTCCGCAAGAGACCAAAAGACCAACCCAGACACAAACCCACATACCCTTTCATCTACAATGTTGTCCTGCCTGAACGATATGCTAAGATAACAACTGTACAAAGCTTGTGGGAGTAATGAACCAATATCTGATTTGACAAGGCTCACTGCTTGAGATGGAACCTATAGCCATCACTGCTTGGGAACCCAAGAACATGAGACTAGATAGCCCAGGTGTCTAGGATAAAACCAAATACTAGTGTACTTGGAAAGAAAGAAAGAAAGAAAGAAAGAAAGAAAGAAAGAAAGAAAGAAAGAAAGAAAGAAAGAAAGAAAGAAAGAAGGAAGGAAGGAAGGAAGGAAGGAAGGAAGGAAGGAAGGAAGGAAGGAGACAGAGAAAGAAAGAAAGAGAGAGAGACTCCTAATGACATTCTGATATACCCATAGATTAGTCCCTTGCTCAGTCATCATTATAAAAGCTTCCTTCTGCAGCTTATGGGAACAGAAAAAGAGATCAACAGCCAGACATTATGCAGAATATGGGAGTCCCTGTGATACTCATCCTAAATGGGAAGTCTCCACCAAATCCCTCCCCTCAGGGTTCATGAAACTCCATGTAAGAGGATGCCAAAGGACTATAAGAGTCAGAGGGAATGGCAGACAACAACAACAACAAAACACGGCCCTCTAGATCAACATGACTAAAGCACATATGAACTCACTGAGACTGAGGCAGCACACTTGAGGCCTGCACAGGTCTGCACCAGTTGAACTATTTATTCTGACAGGAGATTCACCCATTTTTAACCCAGAATTAATCTCTAATTGCTAACCACTTGCAAAGGAAAATTCAGTTGCCACTAAGCACTCTCACTGGGTAACAAACTACCAGCTAGGTATGGCAGACTGTATGCCCAGAAGTAGATGCTCAACAGAACATGAACTCAGTAGCATCTTTGGAGGTGCCTTGTCTTACAATATGATGTCAAGGCTCACTCCCTTTAAAAAAAAAAAAAAAACCTATCTTAGTATTTAACTTAATTTTATTTATATTTTTCTTCTCCTTTTTGACAGTAGAGATCCTTTGTATATATAATATGTCTTCCAGTTTAGTGTTTTTATGGGATTCCTGAGTATATGAATGAGTTGATATGTTTCTTGTGCCTTCCCCTGGGCTCCTTTCCTTCTGCTTGTTTTGTCCAATTCTGATGTGTTAATTTTTGTTTTATCTTATTATATCTTTGTTATGTTTTATTCTGTTTCTTATCCCATAGATGTTTGTTATATTTTCTAATGAGAAACAAAAAAGGAGTAGATTCAGGTGAGAGGGTACAGCAATGAGGAATAGAGTAGGAGAAAATGTAATAAAGATATGTGATAAGAATATTATTTTCAATAAAAGGAAAGTAAAAATAAAGAAGGAAGAGCCACACGTGAGCATGAGCTAGTAAGGCAAGACTTTTGTGCTTTATGCTAAAAGATAATTATCTTTCTTGCTTTACAAAATAACTAATTTTCTTTGCAGATTTAGTGAACATGATCATGAAAAATCTTACAACGTGTCACCTTTCAGCAATCACATCATGGGCTCAGATTCAAAATTGAGTAAATACATGCTCTTCTACATAGTTGTCATTCTTCATTAAAAGTCATGTAGCAGTATTTTGTTGTAATTTTATGCAGTCTACAAAGGTGAGAGTCAAGCCTAAACTTCTTAACTACCAATTATAGAATGAATCTCAAGAACAAAAGAAAGTATTAATTATGCTCAGTCTTAAAACTGTTTTAGGTACATGTTGTCATATCTGTTTTACATAGAAGGAGAAGAGTTAAAATTGATAAATTATCAAATAACTTCTAGCCTATATATTTGGCCAAAGTAATGTGAAATTTTAAATAACTGATTTGCTTAATCATCATTAAGTAGCATCTTTTATTAGAATGGTTCAAAAAGTTACATTTTTTAGGGCAGCATACTAACCTCTGAGAATTTTTCTCATTAGTATGAGTTTTTATAGTTAGTTTCTATGATCATGAGAGATAAAGATCCCATAATGTCAATTTCTGGAAAGGTGCATTGTGTTTTCTTTGATGGATCTTTTATAGTCTCTAACTCGAAATACAATGACATGATTCATTTTACACTTAAAATATTTCATTATGGAAATTTTAAAAATAAGAGGGAAATATACACTTTATTCATATTTGTCAATTTCTGGAAAGGTGAATTGTGTTTTCTTTGATGGATCTTTTATAGTCTCTAACTCGAAATACAATGACATGATTCATTTTACACTTAAAATATTTCATTATGGAAATTTTAAAAATAAGAGGGAAATATACACTTTATTCATATTTGTCAAATAATTTTAACAATTATCAAATTAAAGCTGGGCGGTGGTGGCGCACGCCTTTAATCCCAGCACTTGGGAGGCAGAGGCAGGTGGATCTTTGTGAGTTCGAGGCCAGCCTGGTCTACAAAGCGAGTCCAGGACAGCCAGAGATATTCAGAGAAACTCTGTCTCGAAAAACCAAAAAAAAAAAAAAGAATTATCAAATTATGATCAATCTCTCTCTCACACACACACACACACACACACATATATATATATATATATATGTATATATATATATATATATACACAAAATGATCTGGGTAAGTTTATTCATCACAATCTTGGTAAATCACACAAATGTGCTGTTTGCATTTGAGACCAATTTGAACACTTTTGAGTTATATCTAGTAAGTTTTAACAGATTCTATGTTCAAATTACATACTTGAACCTATTTTCCAGCAGCTTCTAGGCAAGATTTTTTTTAAGTTTTTGTTTTCTTTAACTATTGTGAGTCTTACAGCTATGCTGCAAAGCATTTTCACTCCAAATTGTTTTCAGTAGCTTTATTATTAGGATAAATATCGAATATTTCTCTATTACACACAAAAACAAATAAATCAACTTATTTCAAAGTAATAAGCTATTCTTGCCTTTCCTTGTTAATGTTTAAGAAGTAAAATATTGAAGATTAAAAACATCTACTAATTGCCAGGTTTCAATCACCAAGTGTGTTAATAATTTCTAAAAAATATCATGGCCTGGCTTTTGAACCAGAAGTCCGAATCTTAATCTGTACCAGGATGGTGAATTCCTTGTAGTTCATTCACTGCATCCATGCAGCATGATCCTTGTTGTTAAAAAGGAAATAACAAGATAATAATGCACACTTTTGTATGCCACATAGAAATCTTGTGAGAATTAATACTCAAAAAAGACTTCAGAGCTTAGTGAGAAAAGCACTTTAGAATATAAACACCATGCAATTATTCTTATTACTGTGAGCTAGAAAAAATGCTAGCAAGAAATAGCATGGTTGTTGAGGCATGCATTACGCCAAATAAAAAAGCAGGCTTGTAGGGAATCCCATAGAAGATAAAAATTGCTTTGGCCAATCCTTCTTTCCCTCCAGCCACTGAAAGAAATGATTTTTATAGCCATGTTAAATGGTACCCTAACTCCCTTTCATTTTGTTTAAAATCTGTGATCCTGGAATTGTGTTTAAATGAAATTTCCATCAGCTTTTACATATTAAAAAAGCAAGTACATTTTAATGCACATATTGAACATTAAATCATTTTTGCTGCAGGTTATTGCAAGTAAATAGTAATTGTAAAATAGATTCTTTTTGATGAAAGAAAATGAAAATAGACTGCTAAATGTTCACCTTAGATTTTCTCATCATTTCATTAACAGTTCAACTAGGAATGGTATTTTATAATGATGGACAAGAAAATCACACTCATCAATACACATCCATATTCATATGCAGGCACACTGACTCTGGTTCCTTACAAGAATAAGAACTACACAAAATGACTATGCACTGAAGTTGAATTGTAGGAATGGTTATATTTGTTATACTGAATTATTTCTTCACTCAAACCCAAAATTTATTAAGAAATGAAACCAAATTTAAACAAGAATCAGTTTTCATCTCTACAAAAATTGTTTTCATCAGGATAAAAATCTGAAAAAAAAAATAGTGGGCCGGATTAGATTTCCAGTGGGGAAAAAAAATCAACAAACTTCTGTATTATTTTTTGTTCACCTTATACTCAAACCCCCTGCAGCTCCATTTATTACCTGTACATTTGTCAAATACATCCTTTATGTGAATTCTTTTCTATTTCTAACTAATGGTTTTCCCAAACCTGAAATAAATTAAGCTCTTTCAAACACTGTGAAACCGCAAGATTCAGGTTCTTTTAAATAAGAATAGTACAACAGCAATAGTTTAAGTGACAGTTTTGGCTGGTGCCGCAGAGCACTGAGAACACTACTGCTGAGCCTGCATTGCCCCCTATGGTTGCTATCTGACAGTTCCCACAGAGCAGTAGTAATGTGCCCTGTCTCCTTACAGTTGGCCCTGAGCACTGTGCATTTAGCTTTCTTTCTGACTTGAGTAAGCATCTCATAGCATGGCATCATTGACTCGAATCCTAAATTTGGGAAATAATTATACTTGATTTATACTGGTATTCTTATTAATGTAGTAAAATAGCAGCATATCACTGACCTCACATGAAAATTTATTTCAATAAGGAACATGTTGATGGTTATTTTGGGGTATGCAGTCCATTTTCTTATATCCAGGTTTACTTGTCAATTTGGCACCTATGTTTTCACCCCCAACCAAGATGGTGAGCTCAATGGAAACAGAAGCTGTGCCCCTGACACAATCCACATGCACAGGGATGGAAGAGCACAGAGAAGTCTCTCTCATGTCCCAAGCTTGTTGATAGACCTTCTTAAAATTATTAGAGTAACGTTCTTCCGAGGTCCACTTCTCCAGAAATACAGCCCAACAAGGTAGCTGGATTCATAAGACATGTCATCATGGGAAAGATGTTGAAGCAAAGGCTGTAAAGGAGAGAGAGAGAGAGAGAGAGAGAGAGAGAGAGAGAGAGAGGTGGCAAGAGATAACTAAGTATTAATGTCCTTAGGTAAAATCACCTACGTCCTTAGGCAGAAGCACCATTCTTTCAGTCTGAAGCAGAAACTGCAACACAAAACAACATTGACCTTTTTCATTTTCTGTGGATACAAAATTATTTTTATTTATTATATTAGTTAGAGTGGGGTTACCTGTCAGTTTCAGAAACACTCACACAGCTAACCACAGCTGTAACTTCTAAGCTCTCAAGGAGCTCTGAGAGTTTTTCCCACTGCTAATTATGGCTATTATGACTGCACATCCCCAAACCAAAAAGTAGAATGCCTTGGTGATCTGTGGATTCACTGGATTCAGAACAGCATAGACTTGTCTAGGAACATTATTCATTGGTCAAGTATGTCACTCTACAGGCTACGAGAGTGCACTTCTCCTTCTACTATGGTGTTGTCTTTGAAAGCCTACCAAACAGACTTCAAAATATCTGTTTATTGTCTCGTCATTAATTTATGGTTACCAAAGTCACAACAGCTAATATCTATATATTAGCAAATACATAGAATATGTCTTCCTTTGTGTCTGGGATACCTCACTCAGGATGATTTATTCCAGTTCCATTCATAAATCTCTGAGAAGTTCATGATTTCAAGTTTTTTAAAAGGCTCAATAATATTCCTTGCATAAATATACCATATTTTATTTATCCATTCTTCTATTAAGGGACAGCTAGGTTATTTATAATTTCTGTTTAGTATGAAGAGAGCAGCAATGAATATGTTTAAGCAATTATCACTGTGGTAGGATGGACCATCCTCTAAGGATATGCCCAAGACTGGTATATCTGGATCTTGAGGTTGAGAGAGTCCCATCTTCCATCTTCCTTAGGAACTACAATGCTGTACTGATTTACATCATGGATATACAAGTTTGTACTCCCACCAGCATTGAATGAATTTTACCCTTATACTACATCCTCTTCAGCGTAAGCTGTTATTTGTTTTATTGATCTTAGCCATTCTGATAAGAATAAGATGAAATTTCATGCCGCCACAGGTCTGACTTTCCCCTCAGGATATCTGGGCACCACCATTGCCCACCATGCTGGGCTGGAGGGAATGAAGCTTACCAAGCTGGTGGATTAGGCAGAATCTCGGGTCTGTGTGAGTACAGGAGAAACAGCCTTCTCTGGAGACAGTTTTCAGTGAAACAGTTTTTTTTACTAGAGGGATCCAAAGACTATATAAACCTTGGGAAGAGGGTAGAGGTTTTTCAGGTTGACCGTATATCAAAGGTTGGGACCTAGGGGACAGAAATGCTTCATTTGGATGAAGAGAACTACCAGATGATAGCTTATGTCCTTACAGTTAGAAAGGAAGTTTAAACTGAAACATGGCCTCCAGGCTATGTGACCACCTCAAGGGTGGCAGAGGTGGGTGCTGTAAGGCTATGTGAACCAGGACATGCAGGCCCAGGGCAGGGAGGAAGCAGTCCTCCTCCTGCCAGTCTTAAGAGAAGATTTTCAGGGTTTTCCCTTCTTTCTTTTTTTTATAATTTATTTTTTATTTCTTCAAGTTATCTCTCAATCGCAATCTTCTCCCTACCCCCCTCCAGTCTCACCCTCTTCCCCCTCAACCCCCCCATTCCCTTCCTTTTTTGAAGTTTAAGGTATATCTTCCCCCCCCCCAAACAGCTCCCCCTTTCAGTCTAACAAATGGCTTTTTCTCTTATAACAACAAATACAATACAAAACAATAGAAATAATTGGGCCACAATTATGAGAGTTATAGGGCTTAGCATATATTCCCAATGTCCAGTCCATATGTATTTGGCACCTGACTTTAACACTCTACTATTTAACCATCTCTATGAATTCAAAGTTCTATATCCAATCTAGCTTCCATCCTAACTTGCATCACAATTTTAAAAACATCTTCTTAGATCCAGAGCAATCTCTTAATTCCTAAATAACTCAAAATTTAACTATGAGACTCTAGCTATCTGGTCTTCAACCAACTCAGAGACCTGAGAAGGATAAATATATCTGGTTATACAGGAAGTGCAGGGCCAGCAGCTTCTAAAACTAAGAAATAACATACTAGTGGCTGCCTGGACAGTTCCTAATTTCTCTCCATACACTATAGCATCAATCTTCAGTTGTTAGGCTCCGTTTCTCTGACAGACATTGATTGTAAAGCAGGAATTATGAAGGACTTGCCTAACCTGTCTTGGCAGAGCTAGGCTGTTCACTTATCTGCGGATTTTCACTTCTTGACTTCACTCTTCCTCCAAACTGTCTCTTCCCAGTAACAACGCTTTCCTGGTCCCACAATCTCAAAGTAGTTTTGATTAACATTTCCCTAATGACTAAAGATGTTGAACATTTCTTTAAGTGTTTCTCAACCCTGTAAGCTTCCTCTTTTGAAAATTCTCTGTTTAGATTCTCACCATCATTTTTTTTTGATTGGATTATTTGCTTTCTTGATTTTTTTTTTTTTTGAGTTCATTATTTTGGACATGAGTCCTGTATCAGATGTGTAGCTGGTTAAAACCTTTTCCCATTCTGTAGGCTGCCACTTTGTATAAATGGAGATGTCTTTTGCCTTGCAGAAGCTTTGCAGTATCATGAGCCCCCATTTATTAATTGTTGATCTTAGTTCCTGCACTATCGGGTATTCTGTTCAAAAAGTTGTGTCTTGTTCAATGCATTTAAAGCTATTCCCTAATTTCTCTTCTGAGGCTTTTGAACCATTTCTTTTATTATTCAGGATTGTTTTAGATATCCTGGATTTCTTGGGTTTCCATAACAAACTGAAAGTTGTACTTCCAAGATATGTGAAGAATTATGTTGGTGTTTGGATGGTGATTCCATTGAATCTGTAGATTGCTTTTGGTAGGATGGTCATTTTTACTATATTAATCCTACCAAACCACAGGCATACAAAGCTCTTTCCATTTTCTGCTATGTTCAATTTCTTTCTTCAACATCTTAAGGTTTTTATCATACAAATCTTTTACTTGCGTGGTTGAAGTACCCCCAAGATATATTATTTGAAGCTATTGTGAAAGATGTTGTTTTCATTATTTCTTTCTCAGTTCGTTTGCCTTTTTTATATTGGAGACTATTGATTTTTATAAGTTAATTCTGTATTCAGCTATTTTGTTGAAAGTGTTTTTCAATTGTAGGAGTTTCTCAGAACTTTTATGGACACTTATATATACTACTAAATGATACGCAAATAAATAGACTTTAATGTCTTCTTTTTAGATTATATCTCCTGATTTCCTTCAGTTGTCTTATTATTGCTTTATCAAAGTTTTAATTAGTAAAAACAAATAGGTATGGAGAGAGAGGACAACCTTCTCTTGTTAGAAGTGACGGGGTGATGTTATGCATTCTAAATGTTAATTACTTGGTCCTGATTGCTGTCTGTTACTTTGTTTTCTAATCATTGTCTCTGATTGGTTGAATAAATACTGAGGCCTGAGATTGGGCAAATACAGAAGTAGGTGGGACTAAAGTGCAGGTTTCTGAAGTAGAGAAGTTCATGGTTAGAAGAAGCCTCGAGTAGAAAGGAGGAAGAAGCCAGGAGCAGGAAGGAGGATACATGCCCTGAGTTAGAGAAAAGAACGTCATACCATGTGGCTGTAACATTGGCCTAGTGTGGAGAATAGCAGTCCAGGGGACATATGTATATATGGGGTCATATTTGGGTAATAAAATTATGAGCTAGCTTAGATGGGCTAAGATTGCTTAACCAAGGCCAAGTCTTGTTAAAATCTATATGGTATCTGTGTGCTCATTTATAATGGTGGGTTAATCCTTAACCCGTCAACCAATTAAATATAATATAAATACTTGAATGACTATTGGTTTGCATTTCTTAATTATCTTAAACAGTTTATGACTGTTGCTAACAAAAGGCCAAAACTTCACATTTCTTTTTTAGTGGTACCTAGGTACAATACCTTAAAAAGAGTTAACCTTAATTTTCTGAGAATTCACAGAAGAGGATCACGGATTCTTTTATATGTTTTTTTTATTTAGTTTGCAAGTATTTTATTGGAAATTTAGCACCTATATTGAGAAGGGAAATTGGTCTGTAATTCTCTTTCTTTGTTGTGTCTTTCTGTGGTTTGGGTAGGTCAGTTGGTGTTCGTAAGCTTGTTTTTCAGAGCTGGCAAAGCAGAAAATCTCAGCTAAGTGAATATGTTTCTCCAACAAAAATAAGAAAATTTCTCAAGATTATCACAGCAGAACATGAAGCAAGAACTACTTCCTGAGATGTATGTCTTCCAGATGGGCTTATTTATGTTTACATCTGACTTTATCTGCTGTTTGTCTATACTAGGTCATTGAGATTTTACTATGGAATTATTCAATAAGGAACATTAGGTGGGCCAAAGTAGAAGGATTTTTTGCAATCCTTATCCAACTTTACAGCACCTCAATAAATCTAATTAGAAAGAAAAAAAATAATTCATTATGTAGCACAATAAATGCCTCTCAGATCCTATTAATCATTATTTCACTCTTCTTTTTTCCTATGGTTTCCTATGGCAGTTACTTCTTTGAAACCATTTTAGACATCCTGAGGTTTCCAATAGAAGGAACTAGAGAGTATTCTTAGATGTATTGTATGAAGAAAAAATAAAAAGATGCTAAGAATCCTCCTGCAGGCAAGGACAGCAAGCCCTCATCTTCTTTCTCAATTTTCACATAGTCTGTAGTGTTGAAATAAATTAAATTAAATTATTATCCATGTTTATATTAAATTTGTCAGCCATGTTAATTCTTAACCTGTCATTACAAATGATCACATTGAGATACCTGATGGATTTTAATAAGCCTTAGCCTGGATTGTGTAATCTTACCCCACCCATCTAAGCCAGTTTATAATTCTATTCCCCAAATACAACCCCTATATATCCCCTTGGGCTGTTATTCACCATCTATGCCAATGTTCCAGGCCACATGGGAGACATGATTCTTCTATCTAACCCATGGCATGCCTTCTTCCTCCCACCTGGCTTCTTCTCCTCTCTGCCCTAGAAGTTGGCCAACCTTTTTCCCACCTACTTCTCTTATACACAATCCAGACTCCAGCATTTTATTCAACCAGCCAATTTTAAATTAAGAGCAAGGTTCACATAACAGAGAGTATCAACCAGATCCTGGGGCCAGTATTTAGCAACAAAATGCAAGCAGCTTTCAGGTTACCCCTTTTGTCTAGTAAAATGGCGATTTTTTTAAAACCATATACAGTAAGAATCAATATGAAACAATCAGGAAAACCATATATAAAAGTTACATACATTGTCAGGTGTGGTGGCACATGCCTTTAATCCCAGCACTCGAGAGGTAGAGGCAGGCAGATCTCTATGAGTTCAAGGCCAGCCTGGTCTTCAAAATGAGTCCAGGACAGCCAGGGCAACACAAAGAAACCCTGTGTTGAAAAAAAAAGTTACATACATTATGTTTAGCCTATTTGCATCATTCAACCTTAAAGAAAAAAATCATCTACCCCATCTTGGTGAGTCTAACATTCTGAACCTAAATATTTTCTATCATATCCTATATTTATAAAACTAAAGATTTTATACAGATTCAAAGTTATCCTTTTAAATCCTAAACAACTTAAGCTCAATTAAAAACTTATATCTATTAAATCTTCAACATGACCAAAGACAAGAAGGGATAAAGTTATTATTGGAGTAAGTAGGAAGTGCAGGCAAGCAGCTTCCAAAAAAGAAAAATGACAGATTATTGCCTTGGCAGTCCTAAATATCTCTGAACACCATTGAAGCATCATCTTCAGCCTTCTGACCAAGTATATCTCACAGACTTTATTGTGCAGCAGGCAATAAGAAGGATTTTCCCATTCTGTCTTTGAAGAATCAAGCCATCAACTTACCTGCATTGAATCTTTGGTTCATCTTTAGACTGTATATAGTCTGTTGAGAGAGGAGGGGCATTTCTACCCAGTAGGAATTATCACCTGATAGATTTTTTTGTTGCTCATTGTCTCCTTTCATGTCAAATGGGAACTGACAGGAGCTGAATGTTTTGTCAAACAATTCTTAAAATAATTTAAAAAAGCACCTTTAAATGCCATTTTTTGGTATAGCTCTGAGGGTTTTAAGGACATCTATTTATTATTTATATCATCTAGATATCTATCTATCTATCATCTATGTATTTAATGTTTGAACAGGCAAACTGTAAAATTTTAACTCTTTACTAAATGTTTAACCCAGGAAGCATATTTTTGTGATAAATTAAGACATAACCATAAGCTTGGCTGGCCAATCTTCAACCTGCATTACCTTATCTCCTAAGCAGATTGCAATAGCAGCCCATAAAGGGATTGGAAGCAAATTTGTACTTTTTGTTTGTTTGTTTGCTTTTTTATTGGTTTTTGGTTTTGTTTTGTTTATTCCTTCAAGTTACATCTCCATCACAGTACCCTCCCTAAACCCCTCCCAGTCCCACACTTCCACCCTCTCCCCTTCTCCAACCTATCCTATTCTTCCAGAGTGGGTTGCACCTACATATCAATCCCTCTCAGTTAAACAGTCATATGAGTGTTAAGAGCTTCCTCTTGCAGTGGGGGCCTATATGGCAACTCTATTAAGGCAAAGTGTCCCACTAACAAGTAGCAAGGTCTATGTTCCTGTTCCTTTTGGTGTGTTGGTTGTAAGATAGTTATCCTGTACTACATGGCTAAAATCCAATTATAAGTGAATAGATGCCTTGTGCATCCTTCTGAGTCTGGGTTAGCTCACTCAGGATGAGCTTTTCTAGTTCCATCCATTTGGCTGCAAATTGTATGATTTTATTATTTCTGATGGCTGAGTAGTATTCCATTGTGTAAATGTACCAGTTTTTTTTTAATCCATTCTTCAGTTGAGGGACATCTGGGTTGTTTCTGAGTTTGATAGGCAAAATACCTTATATAAGAGCTGAAATATACATATATGTATGTCAAAATAACTTTAAGTCTGTGTCAAATTATAAAAATATCTATACCAATGAATCAAAAAGTAACCTTATTTAGAAAATAGCAATAGCTCTAAGTTGCAGAGTAGATATTATTTCTATATTATATATCCATATTCTCCTTCTTTTAACTTGAATTTAAGTTCCTAAACACCCATATTTAATAATACTATTAATAACATATAACCATCCCCTTTATAATAGCAAACATTCATAAATCATAAAACAATGAAAACATACCCATTCCTTTTTGGGAATGGTACATAGTTCCTCTGAAAATTTGCCTCCTGATAAGTTAGGGCAAATAAAACCTGTTAGAGGCCAGAATTTTTTTTAAATGGCTACATAGTCTCTCAAAATACTAACATGAAAGTTGCCTGATCATAAGTCTCACCTTAGTGAATCCTCTGTTCAAAATTCACTCATCAAACCAATATAGATTCCTAACTGAATAGAGCAATATTTATAGCACACTTAAAAAGGTATCCCACATTATCTTCTTAGAAATATGAATTTTTTAATTTCACAAATATCACATAGCTGAACTTGTATATGAAGAGTTTTCTTGTTGGTCTAATATATATGTCCTTGCATATGTATCTAGTCTTTAAGTAAACTGTGAAGTAGTATTTTGTATATTGATCAAAGTGTAAGGAAAAGTGGTAAGGATCTTCATAGTTATTAAATAATTATTTTAAATAAATATAAAATGCAAACTACTTGAATACTACCAAAATTCTACAAATATGACATGATGAACAATTAATAAATGAGTTAATTAAAGTTAGCTAGGATGGGAAAATGGATGTACAAAGTGATACTTTAGGGAAAAGTAAGTAATAAAAGGGTATTCATAGCACACCAACTTTTGTTTGGAATCTCTAGACATGTTGGAATATTATAACATGTACATGGAATATAAGTAAGGAATAGAACAATATCCAAAAGAATGTATAACAAAGTGATCATAATGGCTATATGTAAGTGGTATAGTACTAAGTTGGTATTTTTATTCTTTATGTTGTCCTCTACTGTGTAAATATTTACTTTATAATCAGAAAAAAATCAATACAAATATTTTCATTCCTCTAGGCAGCTTACCATATGGAAATGGTGAAAAGTTGATATTCCATGGCTAGGCATGTGGACTGTCTTCAATATGTGTCCTTTTATGTTATGACAGCAGAATAGATAGACTTTGAAAATCCAATAGAAAAATATGGCCATTAATAAGTGAGAATTTTGTTTCTTACTTAAAATAAATGTCTTTCCAACCAGACTAGATGTTGATATCATTTTGAAAGAAACATGTGCTAGGAGAACTTTGGTGTGATAGCATAATAGACCTACATTTTTATGTGACTTTCTTAAAGAGAGACACATTTTTAGATTTTAGTTACTTATTTATATATCATAAACTTCAGACTTCTATTTCTGGTTATGGGGAATTAAATAATTCCTACCAACACTCCTGCTACAGACACTAGAAAATAAGATAAATATTCAAATGCTTGAATGCATTGGAGAGCTCTGAAGGCCAAGATCTGGGAGAAGCAGAAACTTAACAAGTAATCTTGGCAAATGACTTGACTTTTTCCATAGGGACATATGCAGTTCCTAAAAAGTTGGCTCAGAGTCTTGGGAGATGAGCAGCTCTTTTGAAAGGAGTCAGAGCGAATTAGAAGTACTTCTTTCTCTTGTGCCCAGCTTTGACTCAACTTGATCTCTGGGCTTGGTTTAAGGTGATTTCAAATTGCTAGTATTTATTTCTGTCTGACAGAAGCAAATGGCCTGTAGATGAGAAGAATTTCATCCTCTGCTTCAAAAAACTTTGATGTTTCCTGCAGTATGATTCTTCCTTGGCCAAAGATAAATTAATTTTACTGTAACTCCTGAGGATACTTTATTTTTCGTAAAGTAGAATTTTAGACTACTAGAAACTATCTTTCAGCATTGTGATATATTTCCAATTGTTTTTGACTGCCTTTGCCTACCAAAGAACATCATAAATGATCAAATTTCTAAGAATTCTAAATTCTTGAATTCATTCTAATCGTTTCAATAAGTTCAAAGTACATCTGATAATTTTCTAAAATAACTATCAATTCAATGAATCTAATTTCCCCACACTCACTCTTTTATTAGTTTATCATGATCTAATACCTATTAATTAAATTCTGGTCCATCCTCTTTTGGAACAACAGTATCTTTGTTGCCAATACAAGAAAGTGAAAAAAGGAATCATCAGCTCTTCTGCATTGCCAACTGCTCTCCTCATCTTTTAACAGTTTTAACACTGTTTTAGTGTCTGAATCTTTGCAAATTATACTGAAGCTCTGAATTTCATATCAACTGTAGAGACAGCCTCATTTTGATAGTGTTTTTGTCTATAACATAATAGTATTTTGTAGATATTGAGTTTTATTTGGTTTTATAAATTTAAGATTTATTGCAAGTTTGGTTCAAGCAATTCTATCTGCATCATTTTTTTCCAACACATACTCACTTTATGATTTTGTATCATATTTTGGTAATTCTTAGCAATATTGTAAAGTTTCTTCATTATTATTATTATTATCTATTATGGTATCTGTGATCAGTGATATTTGATATTATTAAAATTGTTTTAAAAAGCTGCATACTCAGCCATAGAAAGTGGAAAACTAAATTTTAAAAATGTTGATATTCAGACTACTTCCACCTCTTTTTGTCTCTTAAGGCCTTGTTATTCCTTGAGACACAACTATATTGAAATTTGACCAAGTAAGTTGGTAAGTTCTGACTGAAGAGGGAATGTTTTTGAAGTTACATTGATATTCTACAGAATGAAAGCAGCAAGACAGGATTCATGCTAATATGAAAAAGTTTGGTAGTCTTAGTAGAAAGCCAAACCAGCTACACCATTCTCTTAACTCAAAGACCAACCCAGAGCAAGGCCCAAAACCATCAGTTAGAGAAAGGTGAGGGAGTGACAGAAGAAAATTTGAAGCTCACAGAGACTGGGCCACGAGATTACAGAAAGAAGCAATCTCTTTAATATAAAAGTGCAAGGTACAAAACAGGTGTTGCTATATAAGCTATAGCCCATTACTCCAAAGATCCAGCTCACATAATTGATAATTTTTTAGTGTAGAAGAAGAACACCAGCTAAGACTTTTAGAACTAGAGATAATGTCAGTGATTAACTTCAAAGATTCAAAGGGCGGGATTTCCACCCTCATAAAGGCTACTGCAGCTAAGGACTCTAAATGTAGAAATGTCTCATCTGCCTTTTCAAAATTCCTGGGCCTTCAAACTTATATTAAGTCTACCTTACACTCTATAAGTGGGACAGCAAAGCCCAGATAAGAGCACATCTGTTTAAAACTTAGCATATTGTTAATTTTAGTCACATTGTTAAAGACAACTGCTCAGAAAAAAAAAATCATTTAAAAAAATTACTGCTTTTTAACAATATGCATGCTCACTCAAGAGACCTGATGGATATACACAAACAGAGGAATATTGTATTCATTACCATTAACCATTAAGGAACACATTAAAAAAAATGAGTTGGTATAGGGAATTGGCAAAGTAAATTCAAAATATTCTGGAAATGACTCATGCTTCTATGTCATCATCCCACACATCATCAGTGAGACTACAATCTGTAGTCTCCTTAGTTGATATAAAGTTCCCTTTTTTATTTTTATGGCTAACTTTCATTTGGGTTCTATTTCATCTGATATTGTAACAATATGTGCCTGCTTATTGCTTCTTTTGTTTGGAATTGCTATTTCCATCCTATCCTAAATTTGCTTCTCAATTGATGGGCAGGTTCACTTATTAAAGGGGAAAAAAAAGATGTGCCCTATATTTTTATTATAATCAGCAAGTCTGTGTCTTTTGATTGGTAAGTGTGATAACTAGTATTGAGAGTTAATAGTTAAATACATTATTCCTGTCATTTGGTTGAGTATAATTTTTTTAACTTGCTTAACAATTGTTCCACAGTATGATTTATTCTTTCCCGTAGATGTAAAGGAATTTTAATCCAGCAATATGGGTTCACTGATCACCTCCAAAGATATTGTAGATATGTGTGATCTGGCTGGAATGAAGACCTGCCACAGTCCTTTAATCCCTCTGGCTGGAATATAGACATACTCTTAGTATACACCGTTCATCCCAAAATATGAAGGCGAAGTTAGTTTGTAGAAAGTAGCAGCCATGTTTTAAAAGGATGTCTAACTGAAAGGTAGACAAAGTGATGACTCACAGAAAGATTTGACAGAATAGGATATGCCCAATTCTCATGAGAACAGAGAGGAAAGAAAGGCAACTTAAGAGAGAACAGCACAGAGGAAGAGAGAGTGAGGGGTAGTTTTACCAGAAGAGTTTTACAGAGATAGGTTGAAGAGAGAACAAGGTAGACACCAGTAAAGAGAGAATGAGCCAGATAATGAGAAGGAGCCAGAAGATTAAAACAAATTGCTAGAGTTAGATTGAGGACAAGAAAAGCAATTCAGTCAGAAGTGAAAGAAGCCACTTTGAATTAGTCAGCTTGGAGAGGAGTTTGAACCAGAACAGCTGAGTTGAACCAGACAGTCAGAGTTCAGAAAGAGCTACAAAGGGTAAACTTATTCAGCAGTATGTCTCAGGGTCTGAAAACATTCTAGGCCTAGATAAGATTATACTGAGCCAAGAAGCTTCCAGGACTAGGTCTACCTTAGCAGACAGAGAATACTAACCTCCAAGACTACAATTACATCAGACAAATAAAAGAAACAGTTATACATACATATGTTAATCTTCTTATTCACCACAAAGGATTCCTTTAATTATATTCTACAGAGCTGGCTTAATTATTAATTTATTTAGCCTATTTTTATTATAGACATTTTCTTTTCTTCCTAAATCGTAAGAGATAATTTTATTGGGTAGAATAGTTTAAATTGGGAGTTTTTGTGTTTTAGACCTTGAAATACACATTCCAAGGGGGGCATACAGAGTTGCTTAATTGAAAAGATGAACAAGATCAACAAATCTTTAGGCAATTAAGCCAAAGAAAGAAGACCCTAACTAATAAAATTAAAGATGAAAAGGTAAGCCTTACAACGGATAACAATGAAATTCAGAAAGTCATCAGGACATATTTTAAGTAAATGTTCTACTAAAATTTAAATTCTAAAAGACATGGATAAATTACTAGATATAGAACTCACAAAAATAAACAAAGATAAAAACAATTTAAAAGATCTATAAACAATTTCAAATTGATCACTTAAAATAGGTTTTAAAAAATAAGTCCATGCACAGATAGATTTATCACTGAGTTCCATCAGATCTTTAAAGAAAAATGTTTTTCAATGATTCTCAAACTATCCTACAAAGAAAAAAATTTAAAAAGGAAAACACACTATTGTGCTCCTGTTATGAACACAATAATAGTTTGATACCAAAAAAAAGTAAAAAATAAAATAGAAAAGGACACAACAACAAAGACATTATAGACCAATCTCCCATGATTAAAATAAATGGAAAGGTTATCAATAAAAATTAAATCAAAAACAAAATCTCAGTTCAAGAGTTCTTCAGAAAAAGAGCCACTGATCAAGTTGACATCATTCCTGAAATTTAGGAATGGATCAATATGCACAAAGCACATAACTTGAACCAAAAGTGGAAATCACATGATCATCCCAATAGATGTTCAGAAGGCTTTTGACATACTCCAACTTTATTCTATGATATAAGCCCCGACAAGATAAGAAATAGAAAGAAGATATCTCTGAGACTATGGAGCAGGCTACAAGGTTAAGAGTGCTTGCTGCTCTTTCAAAGGATAGTAGATCAGTTACCAGTATCAACATTTGGCAGCTCGTAAGCATCCTTAACTACAGGTCTTCTGACCGCTGTCATTCATCTTCCTGTAAGCAGTCACTAACCTGTATTTGTTAATAACCCAAATAAATTCTATGCTTTACTTTGTCTGCTTATATTAAATTGTTAAATTTTTTTTGGTCGTTCATTAATTATCTGGAATGAATAGATGTTTTCTCAGTGTTTCCCCAGGGAGCTTCATACAACAGAAGATGAGGTTGGATTTGGTTTCAACTGAATTGTACAGACTTTTATTTATTAGTGTTACTCCAGCTTCCCCTCTCACAAAAAGTCCATGGGAAAAAATAGGATTGTTAGTCCTCTCTTAATCAAATGTTCCTGAACAGAATAAAGCCCATAGCTCTCAAATTCATGACCCTTTTATCTTTGAATATTAGTGTGTGTGTGTGTGTGTGTGTGTGTGTGTCAAATTCAACCTGAGGAATTCATTCAGTATTGCACTAATGAATATGTGGTTAGGGCTGACCACTTGGAATTGGATACCCTGTCAAGAGGCTCCTTCCTGGAGAAGATTAGTTTTCCCTCTCCAGGCAGCCATTAGTTGCTTGTAGGTATTCATTTAAGTGGGGTCTATTGAGATTTCCCAATTAACTACTTGGGATGTCAACTGAAAAAGTCCCTGTGCATGTCTTATTTGGATGACCATATTGTTAAGGGATTATGGGTATAATTCTGTACTATATATCTATCTCTTAGCAGATATCTTGTTCCTATAGCTCTTATAATCTTTCTTCCCCATTTTTTTTTATGTTTCCTGAGCTTTTGGTACAGGAGCTGCATTGTAGAACTATTATCTCTGCATTTTGATCAGTTGTGGAATTCTGTGATGGAGTTGTTCGGTTAGTATAAGGTTATACCATCATTAATGCGTGTGATCTTGTTAATTACTTATATTTTGCTTAAAATATTTTTTCATGGTTATTTCTCCTTAATTAGAACGTGGGGGAGATATAGTCCTTCATATCCATTCTTAGCTTTTCTAGGAATATGCTCGTTGTGGTGGTTTAAATAGATATGGCTGCCATAGACTCATGTGTTTGAATGTTTGCCCCACAGGTAATGGCACTATTAAGAGATGTGACCCTGCTGGAGTAGTTGTGGCCTTGTTGGAGGAAGTATGTCACTGTGGTGGTGGGCCTTGAGATCTTCTGTGCTCCAGCTCTGCCCAGTGTGGAAATCTGCTGCTGCCTTCAGATAACGGTGTAGAACTCTCAGTTCCTTCCCCAGCTCCGTATCTGCCTGGATGCTGCCATGCTTCTCACCATGATAACAATGGCTAAACCTCTGAAGCTGTAAACCAGACTCAATTAAATGTTTTCCTTTATAAGACTTGGCTTGGTCATAATGTCTCTTCAGAGCAACAAAGCCACCTATCAAGTGATATATATATGTGTGTGTGTGTGTGTGTGTGTGTGTGTGTGTGTGTGTGTGTGTGTATTGTATATGTATGCTTGTATATGTAGGATATGTAAGGCACCTCCAACCACCACACTGGTATAAAATTCTACTCAAAGTATTGTGAATTTGGTAGGTAGATAAATAAAGGGCATTTATAAAAGGAAGCATTGCCATGTGCATTCCTATGGAGCTTGTTCTGCTTTGATGAGAGAATAATCTTCATTCCTTCAACTTTCTATACTAAACATTTTCTCTTATCAGAATCCTTGTCAGTTTTTTTCTTAAAACCATTGTTAAAGGACCACGCATGGTGGCACACACCTTTAAATCTAGCATCCTGGAGACAGAGGCAGGAAGATCTCTTTGCTCAGGCCAGCTAGGGATACATAATAAGTCTCTGTCATTATTATGTATTATTATTATTATTATTATTATTATTATTATTATTGATGTGATATGAACTTTTCAATGAAAATAATAATATAGGTTAGTCAAACAGCTCTTTAAAAAAACTTTTAGAACAAAAAAGAAACAGGAAAAAATTGAGCAATTACATTTATATGTGCATTCAGAAATCTATTCATTAAATAAATACTTATTTGTTATTAACAGTCCCAAATATCTTATTACACTTTGTATTGCCGAAGTACACAGTTATATCCTTAAGCATATTACTGCCTAGTTGAGAGTATATACATGATGTCAGGTTTTAACACATTAAATCATCCACTGATGCACTCATTAAAATATCAGTGTACACACACTCTAAAGGAAATATAGAACAATAGGCCTAACCTCCTTGAGAAGGTCTTGTAAGAGAGAGCCCAAGTAAATTTTGTAATATGAGATTCAACAAAAAAGAAAAGAGAATGTTGGGAAACTACAAGCAGTGTTTATGAGAAGAATCATGGAAATTTGAATTCATATCGTGTTTGTTCTGTTTGGCCTATAGATTGTAAGTAAATAGTACCAAAGACACAGAATCAATTCACGGAAGATGATGACTTAATGATACACTGTGCTAGAGATTCTGAGTTTAAACACTGTATCTGGCTGATTACATGTCCATTACTACTGAGTCAAGTAACAAAACAACTGAGAAGTTCTACAATATTGGCAGAGGAGGTGTGTAGATGCATAGAAAAGTATCAAAAAAAGATTAACATATATTGTTGTCTGAAGAGTATATGTGTACAAAAATCAACCCAAGAATAGACTATCACTTATGAAGAAGTAAGAGTCTAATAACTAAATAACTGAGGGAAACCACTGAAAAGTGGCAATACCACACTAACTCAAATTCCTTATATAGGGCACAACAATCCACCTGCTCCGGTCAAGTTTCTTTGAGATCAATTTGTTTACGCAGCAAAGAATTAATTCTAGAACACAAATTATATCTGCTCTTACAAATAAGTTTTTTTTTTAATCCAGTGATATCCTGTATGCCTTCTTCTTACTCCTGTGTTGTAAATTTCCTCTGCACTGTAGAGTCATTTCTCTAGCTGTAGACAGGGCTCTAGAATAGTACTGAGAACAGCTACAGTATGATGTGGCTTAACCTATCTCAGGATGCCTTACAGAGCCAAGTCTAAATGCTCTCCTCCTCTCTAATTATTCTTTGTCCCTTAGGTGCTGAATCCCTAAACTGTTCAGTAAGGGAACTAAGTCAAGAATTTGTTTTGTTTAGTCTTAAAGTTAGCACATAATATTTTTAATAATATCAACAAACTACAATAATATGCCATAGACAGTTATGAGGTCCACAAAGCCTCAAATACTTACTAACTGGCAAAGTTTATCATCCATTGCTTAAGTAGTGAGCCATCCCAATATTTTAGTTATTTTTTGGCCTCATGGTCTTTTTTCTGTCCACTGTTTTTAGAGAATTTATTGTTGTAAGGGCTTTACAACTTGCTCTCATTTCCAATTCCTGTCATACTATTGACTGTTTCCTATTCATTTTCCTCATATTCTGTGTATCGCTTCCCTTCCATATTCTTTCCTTCATCTTTCCCAGGATTCTCAATTTCCTTGATTCTCAACACTAAAAGTACATTTTTGTGATGTAACTAACAATAAAATATTTTATACATAGTCACAAAGCATACATCTTGAATTTTGCTGCCTCCTCAGAGCAAAAAATATGAACACAAAATATTCATGCCATATTTTGCACAATCCTTTCATCTTCCGTCAGTCCTTTATTTTAATTTCACTAGTTTTCTTTCTGAATTTTATGGTAATAATTGGCTCTAGTCCATGCACTCGTTACTGATTATCTCACCTTCAGGTAGTTAAATCCATCCTCAGTGTTGTTGGATTTTTTTCCCACTTGACTTGCTTGTTTGAAATGTCAAATATAGTCACATATCTCTTGGAGTTTCCTAAATCATGTTTTATTTTTAAAAGATGAGTCAAAAGTATAGAAAATTGGACTGGGAATCTTCCATTGTGGGTCTTTACCTCATTTCAGGCAGTAGGCTTGGCAACTGCCAATGATCACCCTAAAGAAAGAACTGACATCACAGTTACCCACTTCTCACCTTATTATGTCCATTAAAATGAAGAAGTGCATGTAAGCTTTTTCTTATTTTGCAACAATGGAGCAGCCACAGCAGTATTACTTGGAGACATTTGAGGACCTAAATATCAATATAACATAGTTTTCAGTTTCTATCCTGCTTTATCTCCAAGTTATCGTCACTTTTCCATTTGAACTTTTTGGAAGTAGCTGTGCCAACTTTTAAAAGCATATTTACACTGAAAACTTTTGTGCACTTTTCTCAGACTTCTCATTGCCCCAGTCTTACTACAAATGCAGGGCTATAAGTGCAGGGCAGTGTGTTCTCAAAATATCAAACATGATAATCATTATGAAAAAAATGATGTGCAGTACTCTTATATCACTTCACAAAGAAAGAGAGTAGAGTCTTTTCCTTGTGAATAGAATACAAAATATATTCTGAGTTATTCAAGAACAAAATTTCAATCCTGAATTACAATAGTGTTTCTATGTAATGAGACTCTTCACACACTAATTTAATGCCTTGTTTTTTGATTTTTTTAGACTGATACCTTTTCTAGACTAAACTAAGCCCTGAGGTTGTAATCAAATTAAAAAGATTATTTCTCATTAATAAGCTAACAATAATATTTTTATCAAACTCTGCAAATATCAATAGATAAAAGCAGCCAGTGCATAAAAGCTTCTGTCTACTGCATTAAAATTTGACAAAAATAATATTTCTTAACATTGCCAAAGAACCATCTATTTTTGAAGATCATACAAGTTCCCATTGCATGGCCCAGTAAGGTTCATTAAACACCAATGGGTCCCTGAGTCCTTCTTTAGAGTCAGTGACATTGTAGGCCTCGCTCAGGATCTCATTTTCCTCTGCACAAGGTCTTCAGGGCAAAGAAGGCAAATGAACTATGAAAAACATAATCACTGCCTTTACTGTTGCTTTTTTTTTGTCATAAAAATTCCATTTATTTAAATTCCATTAAAAAGCACATTTGGCTGCCGAGAGCATAAATACACACTTTTATTATACTTAATATTTTTCATTTTCAAAAAAAATACATTTTGACATTCTTTTAGGTAAAATGGTAAAATATTTTCAAACTACCTGTCTTGGATAACCAGCTCCTGTGTATATTTTGTATACAATAAATCTAGGAAAAACAAGTGATTTGGATTTGAAATGCAATTCCAAAGCTTCATACATATTCCCATTAGTACTTAACAGCTTACACTGATCATTATCTCCACTATGCTGTATGCCTACTACTCATAACTTTTCCAAACATACATATCTTAAAATTACTTAAATTACTTGAGCTGTAGTGGAATTTGTTTCATTTTTCTAATTGTTCTGATACCTAATAAATCATTAAATAAGCATGTGATGTTACTAGGAGTCCAGGAAGACTATTTAACACAATGTTCTCCTAAAGGCAAAACAATAACTTCAGATATTCACATCTGCCTGTGTACTTTGGGAGATCACTGGGGAAGATAACCAAGACAAGATATTAATATATATAAGTATAAATTACTTATGAAATTGATGAAATGACAAGATTAATCCTATATGAGAGCAATTATTCCTAAGAGTATGTGATCTTTATAATCTAAAAGATAAATTTGTTAAAATAGGATTTATATATAACTTCAATGTAAACTAAGACCTGTGAACAAGGAAATTTGGAGATTTTTATATAATTTTATTCCAGAATATCTGTATTATAACCCAGTAGCAGCATTTACATAATAATATCTATCCATGAATTTCTATGTAGTATCATTTGCAAAGCTGAAACACTAAAATTCAATGGTCATCAATATAACATTGTTTAAAATCATGACATATTAAAGTGTGTTTTTGACATTATTTCCAAATATTGTATGGTTGAGCATGAGTGTGTTTCTGGATCCTTTGTATATATTCCATTGATCATTATTATTGCTTTTGGATCTGTGTCATGATATTTTTGTCACTATTTCAATGTAGTATAATCTGAAATCTGATGATATCAGTAGCATTGTTATTGCTTGAAGGTATATGAGATTTATATTCTTACGTATGGATTTTGGGATTGCTTTTCCTAGTTCTGTGAAGAACTTCACTGGCATTTTGCTGTAGATTGTATTGAATATATAGGTTACTTTGGGTAATACAGCCATTCTTACAATATTAATTATACCAATGTATGTATATAGAATATTCTCTCATCATGTAGAATTTTAGTGGGTTTTTTGTTGTTGTTGTTGTTGTTGTTGTTGTTGTTTTGTTGTTTTCCAATTTCTTTCTTCACTGTCTTGCCAAACTCTTCCTGATCCCAGGGATTGATCTAACTGGGGTGGTCAAAGAATGAAAAAATGACTGACATACAGAGGAAAGCTGGGATCAGATAGCCTGGGCTCTTGAATAAAGAAACTAGAAACCTCAGAGTGCTTATTAGATACAGTTGAGCAGGGAGGTAGGGTTGCTGCACACAGCTGAACATGTAAGTGGGGCTATAACATGTAGAAAAACAAGGCGACAGGGTTATTATATACAGCTGAACAAGAACGCAGTTTCAGCTGACCTTGGTAGGACCAATCTTCATAAGAGAGCAGTCTTCCGGCTGTACAAATATAGAGGGAGAAGCTGAGGTGGACATTTTCTGCAAATGCTGTCACTTAGGTTCACACTTAGACTCACTCAGAGATGATTTTGATATCCATCTGGGCCTCACTTGTGGAAGACTTTGCCACTCCAGGAGAACCGAGACATTGATTCTTGGACTTCTTTGCTTTCTAGAGTGTCTTCCAATTGTCACTATGGAGGGTTTTTACCTCTTTGATTGGGTTTATTACTGAAATGTTTTGTTCTTACTGCTGTGAAGAGATTCCTCTTTCAACTTCTCTCTTAACAAATTTATCTTCAGTGCATGGAAAGGTCACTAATGCTGACTGTTGTGTTTAGCTTCTTCATCAAAAGGTGCTTGGAAAACTAGATATCCATGTGTGGTGGAGTAAATTAAATCCATGTCTCCCACTCTGCACAAAACTCAATTCAAGTATACCAAAGGCCTTAATATGAAGCTTTGAATCTAACAGAGTAGATTAGAGAAAACACTTCAAGACATAAGTGGAGGAGAAGCTTCCGAAGGTTTCTACCTTGAGTTCTTTCTTCAACTCGCTTGTATGATGGATTAGGATATGGAAGTATAAGCCAAATAAACCCCTTCCTTCCCACCTTTCACCCCACATTGGCCATGCTGTTTTATGACAGCAATAAAAACTTTAAGACAGGGAGGTGATATCTAGAATATAAAACAAAAATTAAACACCAAACAATCTTCAATTAGTAAATAGGCCAATGAATTCAACATACAAATCTCCAAAAAGCATTTTGAAAGGTTCATCATCCTTGACAATCAGGAAAATGCAAATAGAAACTGATTTAAGATTCCATCTCACTCTAGTCAGAATTATTAATTCTTATAGTATCAAGAACATAAATGACAATGAACTTGTGAGGATGTTGGGAAAAACCATTCCTTAAATACTACTGATGGGAATGTAAACTGAGTCATCCACTCAGGACTCAATGTGAAGATTCCTTGAAAACTTAAACTACCATATGATCCAGCTATGTGACTCCTGGGTATATTTATTCCAAAGCCCCTAAGTTGATACACCATAAAGATATTTCACATTCTCATCTATTGCCACACTAGTCACACAAAGAGGTAAAACCATTCCATATGTCCACCATTAAGGTAGTAGATTATTAGAATATAGTACATTTTTCACAGAGGAATTTTATGTCACCACAAGAATAAATGAAACTGTGACAATTTTAGGGAAATAGAAACAACTAAAGATCATTATGCTGAGCAAAATATGCCAAACTCAAAAAGAAAAACACCATGTGTTTTACCCAAATTTGAGTAGATTTGAATTTGTGAGTGTTTGTGTGCTTCAAAAGGGGTAATGATGAAATAAAAAAAGAGCTATGAGAGGAAAAGAAGAAATCTGAAGGTGGAGAGAAGAGAATGATGGAATATGTAGGACATGAAAGCAGAGGCAGGCTACTGTGAGGTATGAGGAAACAATAAGTGCGAACAGAGGTCAGTGGCAAATGAATAAGGAAAGAACTCTATATGATTAATATGACAACTTAAAATTAATAAACTTGATAAATATAATTTATATTCACATGATGAAATGTTTTATATATATATATATATTTGAAGTTTACTATGATAACAAAACACAGCAACAAAAGCAAAACTAGTAAGTCTAGTTACATAAATGAGCCAACATGTTCTTTCTGCACATTGGTTCTATGTTATTTACTTTTTCACACCACAATGTCACCATTAAATCCAAATCCATTGGCAATGTTGTAAATTTTCCATATGTCCAGTTCTTTCCAATGTAATCTTAAAAAGCAGATGTTTATCCATCTATAATCCATACCTACTGTATATGTCCTCTAAACCATCCTTTATAGATGAGATAAATCCCAGGCTTATACATAAGACCCCAAGTTACTGTCACCATAATATTATATATATATGTGTGTGTGTGTGTGTGTGTATACATATAATTTAAATGGAGTTACTTATAATGGGTGCATAATGCACCTTCCACACACCATAGGCTATAAAATAAAAGACCATATGGAATATTTAAGTTTCTGCTGTGAGGTCTCATAGAACTACCAAACATTATAGGCACATTTCCATGCACATGATTACCCTCCAAAATTTGATAGTAATAACTATCTAAATAATTATAGAACATGGAATGTCAAGGTGGTACTGATTAATTGATCCCTATTGGCTAGTTATTATAGTGTTAAAAGTTTCTACACATACTACTAGGAAAAGGTTCACACAGTTGTGAATGCTGAAACACACAATAATGATAGACCTGGAAAGATATGCCCACTGGTAGTGTAGTGTTATAATTGCTATAAGACTAATTAGTCAAGTTCTGAAACTCATGCCTGATACTATCAAAACACCTGAGACTATTTAGGTCTTGCACCCTAGGAAAAACTAAATACTATTATTTGACTAAATGTACATAGTGTGAAACTTCCCTCTAAGATCTTATCTTGATAAGCATGGCTTAGTACAATCCTGAACCCTTACCAGAGAGTCTTCTTTTAGCAGTAGTGATCACTACAGAGATCAACTAGTCAACATGCATAGAATAAAGGAATGTGGAGTGTACTGCTCTAAGAGGGAAATCCGTATCACACACACTCCAAAACTAGCAGTTATCTGGAAACAGGGTATAAGGATTGTAAACACCAGAGGTAGTGGATGTCTGCAGCAGAACATTAACCAACTCATGGCTCCATCGCATACATGAACTCACAGAAACTGTAACTGCATTTAAAAGACCTGCATATGATCAAGATATCCCAAACCTTAGCATATATGATAAGGAGGCTGATGAAGTCCTGCCCCTAGCTTAGGAGTTACGGGTAATTAATAGCTACCAAGGGGGAAAAGAGTCATCATCTTCAAAGATGCATCCTCTGGATATACAGGTAGCATCAGGAGGACACTGGGCTTTAAAAACAAGAAGAGTATATGAAGTTGGGAGGGAATCATGGCAGAGTATAAGGGTGAAGGAATCGGAAAGGATGAGGGAATTTGACAAGTATGTTATCACATTATGAATGAAGCTTTGTATCATTGCAAACATCACAAAGAAAGCACTTGAAATTTACAAACTAAAATATAAGTCAGAGAGGAGAGACTGAAAATTTACCAAGGATAATTTAATTAAAAAAATAGACAGAAACAATGAAAGTGTAAACAAGGCATTAGCAGACTAATTAATAAAACAGAGTAGTAGAAGTAAATAAAATAGGTATTAATTGTTAAATTAACGAATAACAATAATTTTATACATGAAAGTATGTTTATCATGATTTGTTGGGTTTTTTTTCTGTATGCTCATATGAGTGTGAATAAGTATTGAATAATTGATGGGGTGATGTCATGCATTGTAAATGTTAATTAATTGGTTCTCTAGTTCCATTGATTTGGCAGCAAATTGCATGATTTCCTTGTTTCTGATAGCTGAGTAGTATTCCATTGTGCAAATGTACCACAGATTTTTTTATCCATTCATCAGTTAAGGGACATCTGGGTTGTTTCCAGTTTCTAGCTATTACAAATAAAACTGCTATAAACATAAATAATTGGTCCTGCTCACTGTCTGTTACCTACATTGTCTCTGATTGGTTAAATGAAGGCTGAGGCCTGAGATAGGGCAAAGACAGAGGTAGGCGGGACTAAGGTTCATGGGCTTTTGAAGCCTCCAGTAGATGAAGTAGAAGCCTCCAAGACAAGCAGCTGGAGCAGGAAGTTAAAGAACGCCATTCCACATGGCCTGAGCATCGGCCTAGCATGTAGAATAGCAGGCCAGGGAACGTATGTATATATGGGATGATAGTTGGGTAATAGAATTATGAAGTAGCTTAGGTAGGCTAAGATTGTTCAATCCAGACCAAGTCTGCTAAAATTCATGTGGTGTCTGTGTGCTCATTTATAATGGTGGGATAAGGATTAACAACTGTCAAATCAATTAAATATAACCTAAATATTAATTAAGTCTATAAATAATACATAAGCAATGTGAAACATGGGATGAGAATCAAAAATATTTCCTTGTGAACTGAATTTTTTCAGTTGTTCTGCCAATAACATGTACAGCTGACATGTTCAAAAAATATTATAACGGGATCTGGAGAGATGGCTCAGAGGTTAAGAGCACTGACTGCTCTTCCAGAGGTCCTTCCTGAGTTCAATTCCCAACAACCACATGGTGGGTCACAACAATCTCTAATGAAATTTGGTCCCCTCTTCTGTTCCTGCAGACAGAACAATGGGTACTTAATAAATAAATAAATAATTTAAAAATTCTCTAAAAACAAAACAAAACAAAAACAAAAAAAATTCTCAAAAACAAAAACAAAATCCACAGAGGTAACTAGGTCTCTGTGAGTTTAAGGGCAGTCTGGTCTATAAAGCGAGTCCAGGACAGCCAGAGTTGTTACACAGAGAAACCCTGTCTCGAAAAACCAAAAAGAAAAGAAAAAGAAAAATATTTTAACACAAACTAATTATTAAAGTCTTCCAGATATCTCTGAATGCAATTTGTGAGTCCTGACATTTAAATAAACTTTTCACTTTATTAAACATAATTTTATTTGCTTCAATGTCAAGAAAAATTGATATCTTTCTACACAGAATTCTCCTATTTCTTTGATATTTATAATATAGGAATTTTATGTCTTGAAATAATAAATAACAAAGTTACTTTCTCACAGAATTTTGTGCAAACTGACATTATAATTCTTGAAGACTAAGAATGAATTTGTTTACTTAAAATAAATATACCCATTCTTTCAGATAGTTAAATTTCACATTCATTTCTATAGTTACTCAGCCACTGTTTTAAGACTATCATTGTAACTATATATTTCATCAAATATAGATCACTTAACCTTTAATTTTTTTCTTTGTTATCTTAGATCATATTTGGTAAGTTATAACATCCCTCTTCACCATTGATTTATGAATATTTTGACCCATACTGATTCTATAAAGAAGATACTGAGACTCAATGAACTACAGGTGCCCTCCATCTTGCATGCCCCTACAGAGTTCCTGCTGTCTTCAGAAATGACAGTAGCCCAGGCTTACAATATCCCATTAGAATGATTCTGTTTCTTGTAACAGAAGAAAATTATATGAAAACTACATCTTCTCTGCTGGATTCAAATTCACAGAACTGCATAGCTGAGAAGAAAAGAACTAAATAGGTTGTCATATAGGAAAATGCCAATCAAGCTCTGAGTGATTCTCTTTTTGCAATTTTTGAAAATACTGTTAAACCTTGTATTATCACCAAAAAACTATATTATAGAAAATAGTACATTAAATTTCTAACAGCTACTTTTTAATGAGGACTTGGAAGCATGCTCGTGTACAGACACAAACACACACACACACACACACACACACACACACACACACACACACACAACCATGTGAAGATATCAAAAACTCAAGAAAATATTTGGGACTGGGACATGTATACATATTATTTGCTAATCACTATCTCTCTTTCTCTTTTTAGGTAAGTAAGTGTGACAAATTAGAAAACATATGTTAAGTTGATCCAGAGAATATTGCTGAGAAAGCCAGAAGGAATTGCCTTCTATAGAGAATGAATCTGCAGCCATAATTCAGTTAGAGCCATGAGCATGCTGGTAAATGCTTTCAAAATAAGTCCATTCATGCAGTTCTCAGGCAAGGAATGCTGCAGAGCGAGAAGCTACTATCAGAATCTCCTGAGCCTGGTCTCCATTTCCCCTATGTTCTGATCTTGTAGAATATTTGGAAGCTTAATTTCAGAGATGCAAACTTACGATTGCCCTCAGACTGCATACAAAATGGGTCAAAGTACAATTTTCCACTAAAGGATAATATTATGATTTTTTAATATATATATATATGTCAGCCTCACAAATATTCTTTACTTTATAAAATATTTTATACATTTTTCCATTACATGGAAGAAAACATACAAAAAATGTATTCTCCCAAAGTTTGTAACCTCATGCACTAGTACTAAAGTCAAATTATCCAACTTTTTATTGTAACAAAAAACCAGTTATAAATCATATAAAAATGAGCAACATCCAATAGAGTTTTATTTGTAAACATAGTTACAAGCAGGATTTGATTTTAAACTTCTAGAGCATAGTTTGGACATTGCGGTGGTGGTCTACAGAAATGTTGCCAGTGACACAGCTGGTAACTATGAAAATAAACAACCCTAAAGAAGAAATGGTATTGCCTGTGATGATATTTTCACAATCTACTACACTGAAGGACATTAAGCTCCTCAGAAAACATGAAAATTGTATTAATTATTACAGTTCTTTTATTGGTGTATGTTTTAACACCACCAATTTACATTCAAATCTTTTTATGAATATTTTTTTTTATTTTAACATTTATTTATTTCTTCAGGTTACATCTTTTTTTTTAATAATTTATTTTTTATTTCTTCAAGTTACATCTCAATCACAATCCCCTCCCTACTCGCCCCTCCAGTCCCACCCTTCCACCCTCCTTCCCCTCAGCCCCACCATCTTCTTCCCTTCTTTTTTTTTTTTTTTTTTTTTTT
>CAJQZJ010034466.1:0-12084 GCA_907164525.1 Lophiomys imhausi | reverse complement strand
CTTCCAAAACTAAAAAATGACATACCAGTGGCTGCCTGGACAGTTCCCATTTTCTCTCCATACATTACAGCATCAATCTTCAGCCATTTGGCCCCATTTCTCTGACAGACATTGGTTGTAGAGCAGGAATTATGAAGGACTTACCTACCCTGTCTTGGCAGAGCTAGCCTAGCTCTTTTTATGAATATTTTAAAATAGTGTCTCATCATAAGACCTATGTATGAGGAAAACTTTGTTTCCCAGAGGACAGGACTATAAACAGTTATATTTTCCTCCTACTAAACTGGACATAGTAAAACAACAGTAGGCCCACTCAGTGAACTCTTTTGGAAGGGTGCTTTTAGTGAAAATTAGTAAGCTATCAAACAGTTGTTTGTTTTTCCTGAAACTTCAGTTCCAAAGTAAAATGTCTAGGAAGTATTTCAAGCATGCATCAGATATTGGCTTAGCTTTACAGAACCATAGCCTAGCCTAGCCTTAACTTAAATTACCATCACATGAAGCACTCTGACAGCCCAAATAAAGTGCTTAGTAAGCATTTTAGTCCAGATAGCTTGAGGATGTAAAAGAGCCCTGAAATCAGAACATGCACCATGACTTGTTCTGTCATCCAGCTTTGAGGATGGAGTATACTTGTTTCTATAATGAGCTGTCTGATGTTCCATCTGTTTTGTGAGCAGCAACAGGGGTAAGTGCTGGTATATTAGAAAGATGCAAATAAAAATAATCTACAGGTGCTAAGCACCCATAAATCACTCACACATTCCTTCTGATGCAAAACAGCACACATTTAAAACTTTTCACCATAATTATAACCGATCCACGGCAATATTTCCTAGATATCTGAGATATGTGACTAATTCATTGAGTATCTACAGAAATACACTATCATGTGTCATTAAATAAACACAAAACAATTTGTCACTTTGATTTTCTTCTGTGTGTATCCTTTAAAAGGTAAATATGCTCATCAAATATCAAAGCATTAATTTATATTTTGAGAACTTTGCAGTCTGCATGAACTGATTGAGTTAAAAAGCACCAGTTACATATTTGTAAAATATCTCTATATGTATTTATATGTATAGCAACTAGGATGTTATCAGATCCCATCATGTAATTGATAGGTTATCTCCACTGAAGAAATGACTCAATTCAAGTCAAAAGAAAAAGAAAAAGCAGGTTTATCTGAGAACAGTGGTTCCTGGGTGAATTCACTGGCCTCAGGATGAGACCAGAGCAAGTAGCACTCTGACTATGGAGGGAGGGTTTGTTTGTTTGTTTATCCTTTACTTCAAGTTACATCTCCATCACAGTTCCCTCCCTCTACCCCTCTCCATCCCACCCTCCCATTCTCTCCATCTTCTCCCACCTATCCTACTCCTCTGGTGTGGGGTTCCCTACATATCACCCCCCCCCCAGTTCAGCAGTGAGGACTAAGAGTTTCTTCTTGCACTGGAGGCCTACATGGCTGCTCCACTAGGACAAAATGTCCCACTAACAGGTAACAAAGTCTATGTTCCTGTTCCATTTAGTCTGTTGGCTGTAGGATAATTATCCTATATTATATGGGCTAAAATCCAGTTATAAGTGAATACATACCATTTGTATCTTTCAGGGTCTGGGTTAGCTCACTCAGGATGAGCTTCTCTAGTTCCATTGATTTGGCAGCAAATTGCATGATTTCCTTGTTTCTGATAGCTGAGTAGTATTCCATTGTGTAAATGTACCACAGATTTTTTTTATCCATTCATCAGTTAAGGGACATCTGGGTTGTTTCCAGTTTCTAGCTATTACAAATAAAGCTGCTATAAACATAGTTGAGGAGATGTCCTTGTGGTTTGGTGAGGAATTGTTTAGATGCATATCCAGGAGTGATATGGCTGGGTCTTGAGGTAAAGCTATTCCAATTTTTCTAAGATATCGCCAGACAGATTTCCACAGTGGCTGTACAAGTTTGGACTCCTGCCAGCAATAGGAGAGTGTTCCCCTTTCTCTACAACCTCACTAGCATGTGCTATCATTTGGGTTTTTGATCTTAGCCATTCTGACAGGTATGAGATGGAATTTCAAAGTCATCTTGAGTTGCATTTCTCTAATGATTAAGGATGTTGAGCATTTCTTCAAGTGTCTCTTGGCCATTAGAGATTCCTCTTTTGTAAATTCTTGCTTTAACTCTGTTCCTCATTTTTTGATTGGATTATTTGGTTTCTTGGTGTTCAGTTTCTTGACTTCTTCATGAATTTTGGATATTAGCCCTCTGTCGGATGTGGGGTTGGTAAAGATTTTTTCCCAATCTGTAGGTTGTCATTTTGTTCTAATGATAGTGTCCTTTGCCTTACAGAAGCTTCTCAGTTTCGTGAGGTCCCATTTATTGATTGTTGCTCTTAGAGTCTGAGCTGTTGATGTTCTGTTCAGGAAGTTGTCACCTGTGCCAATGAGTTTGAGGCTTTTCCCCACTTTCTCTTCTATTAGATTTAGTGTGTTGGGCTTTATGTTAAGTTCTTTGATCCACTTAGACTTAAGTTTTGTGTAATGTGATAAATATGGGTCTATTTGAATTCTTTTACATGTTGACATCCAGTTAGACCAGCACCATTTGTTGAAGATGCTGTCCTTTTTCCATTGTACGGTTTTGGCATCTTTGTCAAAAATTAAATGATCATATTGTTTGTGTTTATTTCTGGGTCTTCGATTCAATTCCATTGATCAACTGGTCTGATTCTATATCAGTACCATGTTGATTTGTTGTTTTTGCTTTTTTACTATTGCTCTGTCCTATAGCTTGAAAATCTGGCATAATGATACCTCCAGATGTTTTTTATTGTACAGGACTGATTTAGCTATTCTGGATTTTTTTGTTATTGCATATGAAGTTGAGAATTGTTCTTTCAACATCTCAAATAATATAAAATATCTGGGGGTATCTCTAATTAAGCAAATGAAGAAATTGAAGAGGACATCAGAAGATGGAAAGATCTCCTATGCTCAATGATAGTTAGGATCAGCATAATAAAAAATGCATATTCAATGCCATCCCTATTAAATACCAACACAATTCTTTACAGACCTTGGAGGGAGGGTTTTTATGGACATTTCCTTGTAAAGGAAAATGATATGTCTGCCTCAGGCTGGACTGGTGCCTGGGTGGGCATCTGTCTATGGGCATCTGGAGCAGGGGTCTTGGGTGCTGCCAGGAATACCAGGAATGTGGAACTGGACTTCTTGGTACCTTTCCTATTCAAATGCTTTCTGAGAAGGCCAGCAGGCAGCTTTGGAGTGAGAGGGGGTTGGGATTTAGTGGACAAAATAGGGGTTGGTTGGGTTGGTTGAGAACTCCAACCAAAACCTAATTATTTACTTTGTTCAAATACACAGAGGTCTTTAAAAAAAACTAATCAGGATTAATTGATACTTTCAAAATTGTTTCAATTCTAAAGAACTCAGATAATGTTAGAATTCACAGTTTACATTTGGCAGTCATAAATGTAGAAACTCCAAAACTGACAAAAATAAGATTTGTACAAAGACTCTGTGGGGGGAAAATGAGAAAATAATAAAAATAAGGACACCCTTCCCTCTTTTTGAAACAAAGTTTCACTATGTAACTCTGATTAGCCTTGTACATAGTTATGTAGACCAGACTGGCTTTGAACTCACAGAAATCTGCCTGCCTCTGCCTCCCAATTGCTGAGATTAACGTGCACTACTGTGCCCAGCGTCATAAGGCCTCATTATTAACAAAATGAGAACTTGTTTTAGGACTGGTTTTAATAATTAATAAAATCACAAATACAAACTAAATCCTAGAATCACTGTATTGGCCTCAGTTTCACAACAGGTCTTAATGAGAATATATGAAGAATATACATATATATTTGTTTTTATTATTTATTCTGCATAGCACATCTTGAAACAATATTGTGTTTTACTACCAATAAAACATGGAACAACATCAAGAGTAAATAATTTAAAGCTTTTATTTCTAATAAAAATCTATCACTTTTTATCATTTATTATTAGCATAGATCACTATAGACAAATTAACGTGATTTCCTATTATTGTTATTTTGTGGTACAAAATTTCTCTGATGCAAAACAAATCAGACACCAAAGAAGATGAGTGGCCCACATGATCCAGCCTTGCAGACTTCCTCAACAGCTGTTTCCCTCAAAAGTCTACAACCACAACCACTCAAAATCGCTAAGATCATTCAGCTCCACAGACTGCCCCAGCCAGAACTTCATTCAGTAAAGCCCTGAAGATCAGCTTCTGTCTACAAACTTCTTAGGACATCTAAACAGCTGAGCACAAAAGGACGGAATATCAAATGACTCTATTAACATTTTTAACCATTTTTCCATTTTTATTTGGGCGCCAAACAGGTTTACTACGTCCCAAATCAGCAGGAAGTCATTTTAAGAGAGTGACGTCCCATGCCCAGAAGGTGGGGAGGATGTCCCCCCACCCTTTCTGGTTATTTAATGGATAACAGAAAATTTTGTTATTTAGGGGAAGAGACTACAAGTTGGTCTTGTTAAATGGGTTTTGGAGGTTAGACCCAGGGACTTCTCTCTTTTTCTTTTCTGTATCCTTCTTTCTCTCCTATGTAGGAGTGAACAGACTTGTTAAAAAATGGGACATAGACATAGTACAGGAAAGATCAAGAAAAAAGGACAGATTATTGAATATGCCCTTATACCTTTGTATATTGATGCAAAATTAATACTATATTTGGCTAAAGTGGTATTGATCATTGTATATTAATGCAAAATTAAGATTGTATTGGGCTACATGGGTATTGATCTTTGTATTTTGATACAAAATTAAGAGTATATTTGGCCACATTGGTATTGATCTTTGTATATTGATACAAAATTAAGGGTAATGCTTCTTAAAGGTATTGCTCCTAGGATTGTTTAAAAATGAAATGTGAAGCTTTGGCCTCTTGATACCAACCGTCTTAAACTGTTTAGGATAATTAAGAAATGCAAACTCATAGTCATGCAAGCGTGTCATTTTGTTAGCTACTATGACAGTCTATCACAGATATTCTCTAAGCTACTCAGAAATCAAGTTGTTTAGAGACAAGCAACACTTGCTTATCTAAATACAAGAGATAGATAGGGCGTCTTAAAAAACCACAAGAGATCTGCAGAATATGACATTCAAAGATGTTTTAAGATTTTTTTGATATCGAGACATGTCAGCTCCTGACAGCACCCCCTATTCTACTCCAAGTAGAAGATGAGCATCAAAGAATCTCCAGTGTGAGATGGTTGAATTAGTGGCAAGCCTATCTCTTGGCAAGAAAAACCACTTGCTTCAAATGTAGACAGACTGTTGTCCAAAAAGAACAAAACTCAGAAGCAGGTAAGTCGACAACCTAGCTCTGCCAAGACAGGGTAGGTAAGTCCTTCATAATTCCTTCTCTACAATCAATGTCTGTCAGAGAAATGGGACCAAACGGCTGAAGATTGATGCTGTAATGTATGGAGAGAAAATGGGAACTGTTCAGGCAGCCACTGATATGTCATTTCTTAGTTTTGGAAGCTGCAGGCCCTGCACTTCCTATATAATCAGATATATTTATCCCTCTCAGGTCTCTGAGGTGGTTGAAGAATAGATAACTAGAGTCTCATAGTTAAATTTTGAGTTGCTTAGGAATCAAAAGGGTGTTCTGGATCTAAGAAGATGTTTTTAAAATTGTGATGCAAGTTAGTATGAAAGCTGAGTCAGATATAGAACTTTAAACTCATGGAGATTGTTAGATAGTAGAATGTTAAAGTCAGGGGCCAAATACATATATGGACTGGACATTGGGAATGTATGCTAAGCCATATAACTCTCATAATTGTGGCGTATTTATTTCTGTTGTTTTGTTTTGTATTTACTGTTATAAGAGAAAGAGCCATTTGTTGGACTGAAAGGGGGAGCTGTTGGGTGGAAGAGGGTGGAAGGGTGGGTCAGGAGGGGGGAGTAGGGAAGGGATTGTGACTGAGATGTAACTTGAAGAAATAAAAATAAATTATAAAAAAAGAAAAAAATCTCTCTGATGCATCCAATAATTAATTATTCTATTCATAATAAGATCCTTTAGTTCTGAGTATCTGATAAAACCAGTATAAAACATTTCTTGACTTTTGGTGAAGAAATGGAATGACATTTTTGTGATTAGTCAGTCAGAAAGCTCAAAGATACATTTTAAAGCAATAATTACTTCCATGAGTATTTTGACAAGAGAATCCATAGTGTATCTCAGTTTAGATATAGGTAACTACATGCTGGAGTGGTAGCCATCTCTAGGAGAGCTGCTGACAGGTTAACTGGTGATACCAAAACTAATCTAAGCATTGTAAGAATCTATATTATTTGAGATATTTTATGTGTAATTTATAAATATCCATGATGGAATTTTGTGTGTATTATATATGTGATGGAAATAAAATTATTAAGAAAAGGCTAAAAAAGGAAACAACATTATAAGCTAGATTTATGACAATTATATTAATTTTTGCTAAAAAACTCAAATTCTACTAATATTTGTAGTTTTCAAGAACTTATTCATATGATAATAAGGCAAAGGAAGGAAAACAATTTCTAGGCTTTCAGAAAAATGAATCTCTTCAAACTCAAACACCCCAACTACTGAAACAAATGGAAATACACTGCATAAGCGTTCCTAGTAAGCTGTCATGTTCAGTAGAAGCTTCATACATTGTCACTGATATTTTGATGGGTTGCATGAGTTTTCTTTGTGAAGTCCATCTCCAGGTCCACAGTACATCTTTAACATACACACTTTCTTCTTCAGTTCCCTTATATATAATTGGTGCAGCAGGGTGATGGGAAGTGTGCATGTCGAGGGAGCCATGTTTTACATTGTCCCCAACATAAGTACTGGATCATAAATAAGTATGATGGATATTCCATCCAAAGACTATGCTAATTTCACAACAGAGAGAACTAGAATCTCACAGCAGCAGAGAATATGCACACAGCAGACTTTGCTGCTAATCAAGGTCTCCTAACTCCTCAGCATCAAAACCTAGTAACTTCTCTCCAATCTTTGCTTTTTGCAACCTATCCAAAGAAGTTTGTGAACAAATCATACAAACATCAAGAATTTACAAATCTACCTCTTCTCTCCCTCCATCTTCCATCTCTCCCTCAGTCCCTCTGTTTTTGTCTGTGTCTCTATATGTGTCTCACCTGTTTGGGTGTGATTGTGTGTGTGTGTGTGTGTGTGTGTGTGTGTGTGTGTGTGTGTGTGTGTATACACATTTGCATGTATATATCTGTGTATCTTTGATGCCTACTTTTTGAAGGAGACATAGTCTTTGAATATAACACCCATGTTTGCAACATTGATATTTTTCCATTGCCATGCTGTGTCTTGTTTAAACTGTATCTCATTTAATGATAACACATTCTGAAAAAACATGCAGTTGGTGATTTTTGTCTTTGTGCATCAGTGTGTTTTCTCAGACTAAGGTAACTACATTGTCACTAAAGGATATAATTTTATGGGATCACTGCATTGTATGTGGTCTGTTATTGATTAAAACATTGTGATGAGGTGTTTGACTCTGAAAGCTAGCCTCTAAATCAGTGTAGATCACAGAAGTTTATGTTTGGTATTTCATTTTTGATTGCTGAGATTACCACACTATTCTAACATTATGTTCTCCAATATGTTTTATATACAATATATTATTTTCGCAACAGTCTTCCTAAGCAATAGCCTTAAATGAATCAATATAACACTTATAAATTTCCAATATCCTCATATTGCCTATACATTAAACATATTGGACTATGAGCTTTGATGACCCAGTCATGTGTGATTCCTAGACATTACTCAGCCTGACTCCAGTTCTGCCTCAAGTACTTCCTCATGTGCACACGCGCTCTTTCAAACCACCTTAGCTTTACCCACTCCAGTCCTGTGCTTATTCCTTTTCACACAGGTAATGCATTTTGAAGACTCTCTCATCCTTCAAGACATAACTGTAACAGTCACCGTTAAGGGCTTGATCTTCAGCCAGGAATTTTTATATTTCTCATAATGGATGGTTGTTTGAATTTTCTCTCCAGCACTTGAAACATTATGATTCAAAATTTATTGCTACATTTACATATATGTTCCTCATATTGGGAGTCTATGAAAGGAGAACCATGAGAAAGTTAGTTTGGAAGGCATAATCCTTACATATCTTACTTCAGGGAACTAAGTGACTTCCTATATTCAATATTACATTTCTACAAATCAAGACAATGCTAACTGATCATTCAAAATTTCAAATCTGATTATTACTCACATGCTTACAATCTTCAAATTATAAGGACATAATTTGGATTTAGTCAAGTTTAGCTATAATATAAATATTTTACTATAGAATTCCCATATAGAAATCCTATTTATTCACATTCCTTACCCTTTCTCCATGCACAGTTTTCTGTGGTATCCTAAATGCCATATGGTCTTTAAACATGTTATTTCTCTATTCAGACTATCTTGGTCTAATATATATTCCTGATAAATTCCAGATATTTCACTGGATCTCCCAGTGACACAATGTGCATATTTCTCCATCCAAAGCATTTTCTACTTGATTTGTTGTGTTTTTGCTGTATTTTCTCTTGATTTCTCATTCCATAATTGCCTTATTAAAAGCTTACTCAAAAATCTTCAGCGACTTGCTAGTAATAATCTTAGTGTATTTCAATTTTGTATATACAATATAGAGTCTGGCATGATCAAGACTCAATATGATTAACTGAACATGGGATTGTTAAGGAGGGTACAAGATATTTTATTCCTCTAAATGTCTAAATTAAGGGCATCCTCTGCCTTAGTCCTATATTACAAATGCCTTCCTCAATGAGTTATAGAACTTTAGTCCACTATCGAATGGAATCAGCATTCTTTTCTGTTTACCCTGTTTACAGGATACTCTCCTACTGCCAGCATCACCCTGTAACATATGAACACATTGCTGAGCATATATCGCTCACTCATCCCTCTAATTGACATCCAGCATTTTATTGAATAAACATATAGTGTGATCCCAAAAGTTACATTTATTTGACTTTTGCTTCTTTAATCACAAAATTATCATTCCTTTAACCTGCATCTATAACATCAATATTACCTTTAGAATCAGAGTACAAATAATATAGTATAGATTGTTCATATTAAAAATGTGGGGTTGGGTCTCATAGCTAAATTTTGAGTTGTTTAGGAATCAAGAGGGCGTTCTAGATCTAAGAAGATGGTTATAATAGTGATGCAAGTTAGTATGAAAACTAAGTTAGTTATAGAACTTTAAACTCATGGAGATGGTTAGAAGGTAGAAGGTTAAAGTCAGGGGCCAAATATATATGAACTGGACATTGGGAAGGTATACTGGGCCATTTAACTCTCATAAATGTGGCATATTTAATTCTGCTGTTTTGTATAGAATTTACTGTTATAAGAGAAAGAACCATTTGTTGGAATGAAAAGAGAAGCTGTTGGGGGGGGGGAGAGGGTGGAAGGGTGGGACAGGAAGGGGGAATAGGGAAGGGTTTGCGACTGAGATGTAACTTGAAAAAAAAATAAAGTACTTATAAAAAAAATGTGGGGTTGGGGAAATTGCTCAGTGATCAAGAGCACTAGCTGCTCTTCCAGAAGACTTGCGTTCTATTCCCAGTACCCACATGGAGGGTCCAAACTATCTGTAATTCTGCTTTCATTGGATTCAATTTCTTCTGACCTCATGAAAGCAAAACACCAAGACATGAAAAACAAAAAATAATAAGATGTTCAAAAGCACTTTTAAAAAATCAAATATATTTTCTTAGTCCAAGATAGAGTACTAGCATTTTTTAAAATATTTGAATATCATTAAAACAACCCATAAATACATCTCCATTCACATAGAAATAACAGGATTAAGCAAAATTCCTCATGTTGTAAGAGAATGGGTAAGGACCAATTAAATGTAAATATCCAGATAACATCTACAGAGAAGATCCCTATTCCTTCATTTATGTTGTGAATTCTGTATATCTCTGTTTTATTCCAAGGCACAATGGAATCTGTCATAATTCCGTGGTCTTTATCTCCACTTTATCTCCCAGTAAGAAGTTACCTAGACAATGTATCTTCAAGCTTTGTCTGAAGTCTGAAAAAATATATAGACTTTTATCTAAAGGCAAGCCTAAAGAAAGGCTTAATTACCCATATTTTTTCTCTGAAATGGGACTTTTTTAGAATTCTTGCTTACTCAAACATAAACATATACACACATCATATATATACTGTACACACATCATATATCATATAAATATTATAGTATACATACCATATACACTCTATACACATATCATGTATATTCTATATATACACAAATATATATTCTATACATTCATCATATACTTTATATATATGCTAAACCCACATATCCTACATTTGCTATACACATATTATATATCATGCATATGCTACACATATACACATCATATATACGCTATACATATGTATATTTAGAAGTAGTTTTGAATCTAAAAATTAGTTCATAACAAATTTATTTCTTTTATATGCAAAAAACTACTAAAAAGTCTAACCCTGAAAAAAATAGAAAAAAATTTGGACAGAAACAAAACCTGAGGTGTTTCTCTAGAGACTACTTTACATGATGTACAAAATGCTTGTGATCTGCTGAAGTTTTTGTGAAAAGTATGTTCTTCTTTCACATGGAGATAAAAAGAAAAGCCTTTTACCTCATGAACTATTGAGAGGAAGAGGTAATATCTCTGGCGCTTTGATGTTACAAGTAGCTAATCATTACAAAAGATTCTGATGTGAAATAACCATCCTGGTAAACTGAGCCTGAATATTGAATTCATCCATAGAGAAGCCTTGTCACATTCTTGGTTTGAAAAGTGCAGAGCAAAACAAGATGAAGAAAAATTGCAAAGCATTGTTATATGATGTAGAAATTTTATTTCATAGTATTTGAGGGTGTTATGTAATTTTAAAAGTAAGCATAATTTCTACATTTGTCAGGAAACTTTATGTTTAGAAATATTGCTAAAATATGAATAATAAAAAATAATAATAAATGAACAACTCATATTTAATGTGGCATATATATTGGATTTAAACTTTTGAGCATTATCTGTAAATAGAAATGCTAAGCTACTAGATAATACACAAAATACTGATTTTCAATCCCATGTTACTTTAAATAAGTAAGCTAAATAATGTAAAAAGAGGAAAATAGATCAAATATGAAAACATATGTTAAATACTAGCGAATATGTTCCTGATTTTTTTTTAATAATTTATTTTTTATTTCTTCAAGTTACATCTCAATCACAATCCCCTCCCTACTCCCCCCTCCAGTCCCACCCTTCCACCCTCCTCCCACTCAGCCCCACCATCCCTTCCCTTCTTTTTTTTTTTTTTTTTAGTTTAAGGTATTTATTTTTCCCCCCAACAGCTCTCCCTTTCAGTCCAAATAATGGTTCTTTTTCTTATAACTATAAATACGATACAAAACAACAGAAATAAATAGGCCACGATTATAAGAGTTATATGGCTTAGCATACATTCCCAATGTCTAGTCCATATGTATTTGGCACCTGACTTTAACATTCTACTATCTAACCATCTCCATGAGTTTAAAGTTCTATATCTAACTCAGCTTTCATACTAACTTGCCTCATAATTTTAAAAATATCTTCTTAGATCCAGAACACCCTCTTGATTCCTAAACAACTAAAAATGTAACTATGAGACTCTAGGTATCTATTCTTCAACCACCTCAGAGACCTGAGAGGGATAAATATATCTGATTATATAGGAAGTGCAGGGCCTGCAGCTTCCAAAACTAAAAAATGACATACCAGTGGCTGCCTGGACAGTTCCCATTTTCTCTCCATACATCTCTATCACAGTTATTTTCTAAGCTACTCAGAAATCAAGTTGCTAAGAGACAAGCAATATTTGCTTATCTGAATATAAGAGATAGATAGGGCATCTTCAAAAACCTCAAGAGATCTGCAGAATATGGCATTCAAAGATGTTTTCTTAA
>CAJQZJ010034457.1:2236042-2254201 GCA_907164525.1 Lophiomys imhausi | reverse complement strand
GCTGGGCTCGCCGGGTCCCCGCCCGCCCGCCGCCCTCTTGCTCCTGCGCAGCGGCCGCGGCGCCGTTCTCCTCCCGGGTCACGCGGAACGAGGCTCGCGTGGGCGGCGGCAGGCGCAGCTCGTGGGCTCCGAGGCGCGCACGGCGCGCCCCTGCCTCCGCGGGTCGCGGAAGTGACGTGCGGCGCCCCGGCAGCCGCGCTTTTGAATCCGTTCCCGGGTGGCTCCTGCCCGGGTCGCCGCCGAGCGGGTGCTGCGCCGCCGGCCGAGGCCCTGAGCCGCGGCGGCCGGATTCGAGGGCCCGCGCGGGGCGGCGTGGCCGCGGGAGACCCGCGGGGCGGCCCTCCCCAACATGGCAGCGGCGGGCGCCAGCGACCCCGGAGGCCTCGCGGCGGGCTCCGGGGGCGACGGCGCCATCGACGGCTGTAGGACCGTCTACTTGTTTGACCGGCGCGGGAAGGACTCGGAGCACGGGGATCGCGCCCTGCGGGTCCCGGGGAGCGCCGGCTACGCGAGGTTCCGCGCCTCCGTGTGTCAGGTAGAGCCCCGGGGCACCGAGGGGTGCTGGCGGGGAGCTAGGGGCAGGCGGCGCGAAGCCCCGGTGGGTCACCGCCGTGAGGTTGTCAGGCGGCGCTAGCCCCGCGTCCTTGCCTCTGTCCCGGGCGCCCCCGGGGCGGGTGGTCCCCGGCTGGGTATCGGGCGGGTCTGGCTTCGGCCAGGGCGGATGCGGTCCGGCCCTGCATGGGCAGCTGCCGGCCCGGCCTTCGGGACCTGGAGGTTGGCGGTCTCCTCTCGGGTTTAGAACCGCTGGACCGCCGCCGAGCGCTTGGGTCATCATCTCGTAGGAGAAGCACCTGTGGTCGGTCGTCCGCGTTCGCAACTTCCAAGTGCAGTGCAGGGTTGTGGCCGCCGTGTAGTCAGCGCCGCGAGGGTTGCGCTGGTGGCTAGATGGTGGGAGTCCGGGTACCCCGGGCTCAAGGGGGTGATGCAGCCGTCATTTCTCGGGTTGTCTTGTCAGAGAGGTTGGCCTGGCCGGTCCTGGCAGGATTCTTGTTCACAGTAACGCTGAGTTAGGTGAGTATCCGGAGTTGTCCTTCTGGTTTTCTGAGCCCTTCTTGAGACTTCCTGAATTAGGTCCAAGTGCCCATGGGGACAACAAAGAACCGGGTTGAAAAAAAAATCAGCGATTGTGGGGGCAAAACCCGCTTTATACAGTGCGAGATGCTTTGCGGATTGGTGGTGTTACCGACGCCTGAACCTGGGTGTTTGGGGGAGGGGTGTTGCGGGTTTTAGCTTTGAGACAAGGTCTTGCTGTGTAGCTCCGGCTAGCCTGGAAGCCTTTATGTTGAGTAGGTTGGCCACGAAATTCGGTCTTCGTTCTCCTTTTCCTGTCCGGTGTTGGTAGTCAACAGGCCCAGCTGCCATCGTTCTGGCCTCTGAGCTTTTAAAAGAAGGAATATGGTAATGCCCGAATTAGCCACGGAAACAGTTTCCAAAGAGAGAAATTTTAAGTGCTGTTTTGCCTCCAGAAAACTTAACAAGTTTAGGAATGGCCTAGGACAGTGGTTCTCAGCCTTCCTAATGCTGCGACCCTTTAATGCACTGCACGCGTTGTGGTGATCCCCTCCCCCCCACCATAAAATTATTTTTGTTGCTACTCCGTAACTGCAAGTTTTCTACAGCTATGAATCTTTTTATTTTATTTTATTTTTGGTTTTTCGAGATAGGGTTTCTCTGTGTAACAGCCCTGGCTGTCCTGGACTTGCTTTGTAGACCAGGCTGGCCTCGAACTCACAGAGATCCGCCTGCCTCTGCCTCCCAAGTGCTGGGATTAAAGGCGTGCGCCACCACGCCCGGCTCTACAGCTATGAATCTTAATGCAAACATCTGCGTTCTCCTATGGTCAGAACCACTGACCAGGGCATAACTGTATATTTGTTGCAACAATTTGTATTGAGTGTCACTTTGCCAAGGTGTGGGCTTCTTAGGTTTGTAGCTCTGTTCCCAGGTCTTGACATGGTAACTGCCCACACAGATTGGAATGAGTACATGAATTAGGACAAAAGTAGGTAAGCTCTGAAGTTCATTCTATGCCTGTGTAGATAGCGGTAGATTCTCACAGTGCCTTGCATTGGGACTGATTCTCATATTGTAACCAAGGCTGGCGGAGAGCTCTGCGTGCATCCCAGGGCCAGCCTTTTAAAAATTATGGAGCCTCCGTATTACTACTGTGAATACATGTTTTACATTTACTTCCCCCACCTCCAGTTAATATTGCCAGGAATACCTGTTTTACTTTTCTTTTGAAGCTATTTATTATTTTATGTGTAGGAGTGTTTGCCTCCATGTGTGTCTGTGTACCCGTTCTTGCCTGGTGCCTTCAGAGACCAGAAGAGGGGGCCTTCTGAGCCAGCATGTGGGTACTGGAAATCAAACCCAAGTCCTCTGCAAGAACAAGTGTTCTTAACTGCTGAGCCTACTCTCTAGACCCAGAAGTGCCTGTCTTAATTACATGCTTCATAGAATTGGGTGTATGAGTTCTCTCTCTCTCTTTTTTTTTTTTTCCCCAAGACAGAGTTTCTCTGTGTAACAGAGCCCTGGCTGTCCTGGACTCGCTTTGTAGACCAGGCTAGCCTCAAACTCACAGGGATCCACCTGCCTCTGCCTCCAAGTGCTGGGATTAAAGACTGCCTCACCAACCCCAGCTGGGTATGATTTCTTTAGTGCCATTATTTACATAACAATTGAAATTTACATAACAATTGAAATTTACTTTCAGGATTATAATTTTTAGTACTGGTATTGTAAACATAGACTTTGCAGTGCTGTTAACATCAGGCCATCCTCCGCCACATTTTTTTCCCATGTGGGAGGATTATTAAGGGGAGGGGATACAGAGGCAGCCTCTGGGAGAGTGAAGGGAAAGAGCTTTTTCTTTCTTTTCTTTTTTTAATCTTTAGAGATAAGATCTCTCCTTCTGGAAACCCAGGTTAACTGCAGACATGTGGAATTGCTCATGTCTCAGATTTAAAAGTGTTAGGGTTATAGGTATGTTTCCATGTGTTGCCCAGTATTTTGCTGTTGTTTCTGGTGGTTTGTTTGTTTTTTTTTAATATTTTTATTTATTTATTATGTATATAATGTTCTGTCTGCATGTATACCTACAGGCCAGAACAGGCACCAGATCTCATTATGGATGGTTGTGAGCCACCATGTGGTTGCTGGGAATTGAACTCAGGACCTCTGGAAGAACAGCCAGTGTTCTTAACCTCTGAGCCATCTCTCCAGCCCAATCTGGTGGTTTGTTTTTTAAGACTTACTTATCTTATGTGCATTGGTGTTTTGCCTGCATGTATGCTATGAGTGTGTCGGATCTCCCAGAACTGTGTGAATTGCCATGTAGGTGCTAGGGATTGTACCTGGGATTTCTGGAAGAGCCGCCCTGGATGGCGGGACCATCTCTCCGGCCTGGCCGCTGTTGTTTGTTTTTTTCTGAGACAGAGTTTCTCTGTGTAGCCTGGCTGTTCAGGAACTCACTTTGTAGACCAGGTTGGGCTGGAACTCACAGAGATCCGCCTGCCTCTGCTTCCAGAATTCTGAGATTAAAGGCGTTTGCCACTGCCACCTAGCACTTTTTTTTTTAACACTTCATTTTAGACAAAAAAGGCCAGAAATAGTGGTTGGTAGATTGGTGTATCTGTGTGTGTGTGTGTGTGTGTGTGTGTGTATTTATATTTATAATTACTTGCTTTATTTAGAGTTAAGCAACTTACTTAGGATCTTCTTTCTGTCTGGGATCATAATCGTTAGGCACCGTGCTTTTGATGATATATATTTTAATATTGCTTTTCACAAAGGATTTCCCTTCTCTGGAAATACACTGTTTCTCCTATTCCTCTGTGACAAAGTGTAGCTCTTTAGATAGAGTTACACAAACAGCAAGTACTACTGGTCTTTTAATACAGACCTAGAAATTCACTTTTGGCAAGGAACTCATTTAAATTGGATAATAAAAGGTAAATTAGTTTTCAAGTCCAGAACCCCTGTATTTTGTGTTGTACCTTTCTCCTGCCTTTTTGTTATAGGAAACATGTATTTTTATAATCTTTTCCATTTCTACCTTAACGCTCAAGGAAACAATTTTTTTAATAAATTTCCTTTGTTTATTCTAGAACTGATGAAGGTTAAATTGGAATAGAATTCAGAGAGGGGAACTAATAAAAAGAAAAGCTTAATATAAAGTTATGAAGGCTAACTTTTAAAAACCAATCTACCCTTTTTTTTTAAGATTTTATTTATGTAGTATGTGCAGTGTTCTGTCTGGAGGTATGCCTGCAGGCCAGAAGAGGGCACCAGTTTTCATTATAGATGATTGTGAGCCACCATGTGGTTGCTGGGAATTGAACTCGGGACCTCTGGAAGGGCAGCCAGTGGTCTCAACTTCTAAGCCATCTCTCCAACCCCCAATCTACCTTTTTAAAAGTTGATTTGCCTGCATGTGTCTGTGCACCACATGCGTGCCTGGTGCTTGTGGAGGCCAGAAGAGGGCATTGGAGCCCCTGGAGCTGAATTACAGACAGTTGTGAGGCACCTGTGGGTGCTGAGAACCAAACATGGATCCTCTGCAAGAGCAGCAGGCGCTCTTAAGCAGGGAACCATCTCCAGCACCTGGATCTGCTTTTTGCACACTAAGATTATGCTACAGATCCCATGGTGCTGTTTACGTTACACAGATGAAGACCAGAATCAAGGACCTAAGTTACACACAAGACTACATAATCGTCAGTTTGCTTTCTATTGATGTGATAAAGCATTCTGAGCAAAAGCAACTTTGGGGAGGAGAGAGGAGAGGGTTTATGCATCCTTGGGGCAAGCCAGGCAGGAGCTGTGGAAGGAATGCTGCTTAATGACTAGATTTCCTTGGCTTCTTGCTTTTTTTTTTTTTTTTTTAAATACAACCTAGTCAACAGGACAGTAATGATAGCACTTTCTCTTTAAGGCTTTCTCTCTATGATGATTCTAGCTTTTGTCAAGTTGACGAAAAACTAGCTAACACAATGTCTAGTGAGAAGTGAAACCAGTTGGATTGGTGACCTGTTGGTTTGTGGTGACAGGTGTAGGCCTAGGACACGTATGCAGTCTAGACTGGCCTCGAACTCTCATTGTCCACCCTCCTAGGCCTAGACATGCTTAGACTACCATACTCAGCTTTAGATCAGTTGGATTCCAAACAACGACAAAAGCCCTCCCCCTACACTGCTGTACTTTCATGTTTCTTTTTCCTGTCGCTCCCTCCACTTCCTCCTCTTCTTTTTTTGACAGAGCTCTGGTTTAGTAAGCACTTTGTTCTCCAAGGCTAGCCTCAAACTGTGGACAGACCTGCTCAGCCTCCTGAGTCTTAGGATTGTGGGCAAAGTTACTGTGTCCATTGTAAATCATCATTTAGCATACACATGTTTTTATTTTTTGTGGCAAGAACACTTACAATTACTCTCAATGGTTTTCAGATATGCAAGATATTGTTTTTATTTTTAAATTATTAGATTTATTATGAGTATATGTGTGTGTTTATGCACATGCTACTGTGAATGTGTGTGGACATCAGAGTCAGGACAGCTTTTAGGAGTTGGTTCTTGCCTTCTATATAAGTCCTGGGTTTGTTTTGTTTAAACACATGATCTCACTGTATATTCCTTGCTGGCCTCCAACTTCTGATCCTTCTGCCTTAAGCTTCTGAGTGATAGGGTCATAGAGGTGTACCATATATGTAAATTTTTTTTGTGCATTGGTGTTTTGCCAGTTCTTCTGGCACTGGAGTGAGAGACAGTTGTGAAATTGAACTTGGGTCTTCTGGAAGAGCAGCCAATGCTCTTAACTGCTGAGCCATCTCTCCAGCCCCCTTTTATGCGACTTTTTTCCCCCTAGGTTTTTCAAGACAGGGTTTCTCTGTGTAACAACCCTGTCTGTTCTGGACTCACTTTGTAGACCAGGCTGGCCTTGTACTCACAGAGATCCGCCTGCTTCTGCCTCCCGAGTGCTGGGATTAAAGGTGTGCGCCACCATACTTGGCTTTTTTTTTTTTTTAGGTATGAAACACATTTTTAATTCGCAATGATTTTATTGGGATGTAATCCCCTTATAAAGGAATGTCTATATAGTCTTAGTTGAGTAAAAGCTAATTCAGGTAACAATGGTGCTAGTGTTCCTATCTGTAGACACAGTGAGAGTGAAGAGCAGCCATCTGTGAAATTAGTCATGAGCTAGATCAAGTGTGCTAACCCATTATTCTAGAAGAATCCCCCAAAACCTTAAAAACAATAGATTTTTGGGAATATTGCCTGAAATAATTAGATGCATATAATACTTTCCAATTGTACATTAATCTTAGATGTTTGCATACAGTTTTGTATATGTGCACAGAGGCCAGAGGTCGACTTGGAATGCCATTCAGCATTGTCCACCTTGTGGTGTGTATGTTCACTTGTGTGAGTGAGCCAGAGGACAGTTCCCATTGACCTGGAGTTGCCAAGTGGGCTCGGCTGGCTTCTTCTACTGGGAGGGTCCGGGGATTGAACTCAGGCTGTTGGACTTGGCAGCAAGTACTTTAGGAACTGAGCCATCTCTGGCTGTAGGTTTGTATTTTGAGAATTTCATGTGTTCCTGGGTAGCCTCTGTAGGGTGACTTTTCTCTGCATTCTGATATGGGTGAGATACCATTCCTTGGTTTTGCAGTATTACATGACTTGTCCATGGTATTACATGACCTAACCTATTCCATGTGTATCCTGTAAACTGCAGTTTAGTTAAAAGGCTTCTTTTCTTTTCTTTTTTGAGACAGGGTTTCTCTCTGTAACAGCTCTGGCTGTCCTGGACTCAATTTATAGAACAGACTGGCCTCGAACTCACAGTGATCAACCTGCCTCTGCCTATCGAGTGCTGGGGTTAAAGGCATGTGCCACCACACACGGTTTGGCTTCATTAAATTTAATTTAGTAGGTTCAGTAGGATTTGGGTGGTCTCAGCTGAATTCATCTATTAAATTCTGACTTAATGGTCATCAATTTTTGTTGTTTTGTTTTAGACATGGTCTTACTATGTAACCCTGGCAGTTCTGCCTGCCACTGATTCCTACATTCTGTTACTATAGATATCTGCCAACACACCCAACTTTTAATTTTAATCTTTATTTATCTGCTTGTTTTATTTTTAAATTTTATTTAATGTGCGTTGTTGTTCTGCCTGCATGTATGTTTGTGTGAGGGTGTCAGATCTTGGAGTTACAGTTGTGAGCTGCCATGCTGGGAATTGAACCCAGATCCTTTGGAAGAACAGTCAGTGCTCTTGCCACTGAGCCTTCTCTTCATCCCCTGTCTGTTCTTGAGACATTGCCTTACTCTATAGCTGAAGCTCAGCCCTGCCCGGAATCACTTTAGTCCAGGTGGCCTCCTTAGTGTCGGGATTACAAGTGTGAGCCACCGTTCTGGACTGATTGAGTGGGTTAGCTGTTGATGTGTCATTTTTATTTGCTTTCTCTGCTTATTTGCTGGGGGGTCTCCAGCACCCACTACCTGAGGATTTTAGACCTAGGGTCTCATGCAGGTAGACAGTGTTCAGCTCTGGAACTGTTAAATGTAGCCCTGCTGGGATTCTTTAACAACAACTTTTAAGCTGAGTATGGTAGAATATACCTTCATGTTAAGTTACACTAAAGACTGAGGCAGGAGGATTGTTGCAAGTTTGAGCAATAATGAGAGCCCTGCTTCAAAAAATAAGCAAACAAAACCACACCACGCCCAGGAGGGGACACACACACACACACAACATTGCTCTGTCAGAGCATAATTGTTCGGGAGGAAAAATGAGTGCGTGAGGGTTGGTACCCCAGTTAGTTCTATAAATACTGCTAACGGATCTCTGGTTAAAAGAGTACTGACTGTCCCTGCAGGGGACCAAGATGGGTTCCCAACTCCCAACTCACAACCACCTGCAACTCCAGCCTCAGGATCTGACGGTCTTCTGGTCTTTGAGATTTACTCACACACATGTGGAACACACACACTTAAAAATCTTTGAGAGAAACTTTTTTTTTTTCTATTTAGGGTTTCTTTGTGTAAATACCCCTGGCTGTCCTAGACTCACTTTGTAGACCAGAGCTGGCCTTGAACTCAGAGATGCACCTGCCTCTCCCTCTCAAGCGCTGGGATTAAAGGTGTGCGCCACCACGCCTGGCGAGAGAAGCAACTATTATTTTGTATCACGGAAAGATTTGTGCACCCACAATGTGAAAATTTCTTGGACACCTTTAGGTAGAAAGGATTGTGTTTCATTTTAGAAATAGCCTGTCAAGCCAGGCGGTGGTTGCGCACACCTTTAATCCCAGCGCTCGAGAGGCAGAGACAGGTGCATCTCTGAGTTCAAGGCCAGCCTGGTCTACAAAGTGAGTCTAGGACAGCCAGGGCTACACAGAGAAACCCTGTCTCCAAAAACCTAAAAAAAAAAAAAAAAAAAAAAAAGGTATTTTTCATTATTTATTTAGTTACTTAGTGTGTAGATTTTGGTGCTATGGCATATGTGAAGCCGGGATGAACTCGATCATGGAAGCAGCTTAACCCCCGAGCCATCTCATCTGTCCTGTGCCTTCCTTTTGATTATTCAGCCTCTTGCTCTTTTTGTTGACTTTACCTTCTTGAGTAAGGAATCCTCTTTGTACCTTCTTTCACTTCTCCTCTTTGATTTGTAATTTGATTTAAAAGTTTTATAGTAACAGTTTTAAAAAGATGCCAGGCTTGTTTAGATATCCTGTAATACATGTATTCATTCCTTAGTGCTATAAAATGCCTATTTTCTTCTAACATTTTTATATTTGATTGTATAGAATAAATTGTTGCCTTGTTTCAAGTAAATTGATTTCTTATGCAGTGAAGTGGTAGAGCATGTCTTTGTGTGGTTCCTCTTGACTTAAAATCAAGTGCTTTTGAAATGACTCAATTGGGAAAGGTGTTGGCCACCAAGCCTGAGGACCTCAGTTCCATGCCCAGACCCACAAGGAAGGAGAGAGAGAATGACTCTTAGGTTGTACTCTGACCCTACATGTCATGTGTGCTTTGACAAACATGTCCCCTGTAAATGAATGAATAAATGTAAAAAAGTTAATCCTTTCAAAATGGCTCATGTATTAATTAGTGGGTTTTCTTATAAGATCTTTTTTGTATGTGTAGACAATGTATTTTGATCATGCCCAAACTAAATCTCCCTTCTTCTACCCCATATCTCTTCAGTACTTCACCCTCCCTACACACACACACACTTCACCCTCCCTACACACACACACACACACACACACACACACACACACACTTCACCCTCCCTACACACACACACACACACACACACACACACACACACACACACACACACTTACTGAATGCAATTAGTGCCACTTACATGCTCAGGTATGGGGCCGTCCACCAGAGCATGGGTAACCCACCAGCAATCACACCTCAGAGAAAATTGACACTCCCTTCCCAGTTGACATCAGCTGCTAATAGCTCCTCAGCTAGGGATGGAGCCTCTTCAGCTCCTTTCCTATCCACGTGGGAGTATTCTCTGGCTTGGCTTTGTGCAGGTCTCATAGTAGCTGCCTTGTGCAGTGATTACTTCCATGTGCAGGAAAGAACATTTCACAGCACTCTTCCCCATCTTCCAGCTCTTACATTCTGCTGCCTCCACCAATATGTTCCCTGAAGGGAGAGGGGAGTCTTGATATACTGTCCCACTATGGCTGAACATAGTCACTTTCCCCCAGCCCTTGGCCAGTTATGAGTCTCGGCATTGCCTGCTATGCACTGCAAAAAAGCTTCTGTAGCCAGGCAGTGGTGCACGCCTCTAATCCCAGCACTCGGGAGGCAGAGACAGGCGGATCTCTGTGAGTTCAAGGCCAGCCTGGTCTACAAAGCGAATCCATTACAGCCAGAGTTACACAGAGAAACCCTGTCTTGGAAAACAAACAAACACACCAAGCTTCTGTGACTATGAGTGTAAACATAGATGTTTAGAAGACAGTTGAACAACACGTCCATTTAATATAACAGCAAGTTAAGCCCCGTTAAATCCTGTGAGCTGCCAAATCATGGGCTTTTTTTTTTTTAACATTTATTTAGCATGAGAGCTTTATCTGTGTATACCCCTACATGGCAGAAGAGGGCATCAGATTCCAGGATAGATGGTTGTGAGCCACCATGTGGTTGCTGGGAATTGAACTCCAGACCTCTGGAAGAGCAGACAGTGCTCTTAGCCGCTAAGCCATCTCTCCAGCCCCCAAGTCATGGCCTTTTGACCAGATTTACAGTACAGGCATGAATTCCCTCCAGTCAGAAGCAGGTGTATCACTGTTGTATCAGAAGGTATGTCGTGTCTGGCAGGTCAGTACTGTAGCATGTGGGGTCCACTGCTGGGGGAGTCCTTTGTGCCTTTCCTATCCGACTGGCACTATGAACGCTGGCCATCAGAAAGGGAATTTCCTACTCACTTCCTATTTGATCTCTGTCCCGCAACCAAAGTGTGTTGCATCTTCAGTAATAGGGTAGTAGCATCCAGTTATGGTGCGCAAACAAGAGCAATAGCAATACCGTGTGTTGTCTTGGAGGGCTTCGGGGCCTCCCTGCCCAATAGCTGGTAGGAGGGTAACTTGTGCCTGGCACAGAGACTTTGTTTGAATAACCTATGTCTTCTGGAGAAAGCATTGGCCACCTATTCAGGGGACTTCTGTTCAAATGTCTTTAAAAATCTTTAAAATTGCATATATATGTATATACACATGAACTGCAACTTAGTTAACAGATATTTATAAACAACTATAAGTTAGGCTGGCAGAACAGCCAGCGGGGCCTGGCGGGAAGTGGGCAGGCCTGGCTTGTCTTAGCTGGCAGCCTGACCTATCCTGGGGATAAGGCCCGGGACCATAGATGGCCCTTTTCCCAATAATTAAACACACCAAAACCTTTTAATGTTTCAACACGTAGGCCGTAGCTGAGGAGACTCTCAGCCAAGTAATCTAAGTTAACCCGGACCACCTAATCCCAACCAGCCATGTGGCTTGCTGACCTCCAGAGCTCACACTGAACATGTCCTGCTGCTTCCCAGTCCTGGCGGGAAGAGAGCTTCCTCTGTGTTTTCCCAGGTTTCCTTTCTTCCTCTGAGGAAGTCTTGCCTTCTTTTCCTCTCTTTGCCAGCTAAATGGCCATCAGTGACTTTTATTAGCCAATTAGGGAGTGCCTCAGAAAGGGCGGTACAAGACCTTTCTCCAATATACATACATACATATCTTATTCTCTGATAATTTAAACAGGATATTTTGACTACATCCACTCTCTTTCCCTATTCACCTGACTTTGTGTCCTTTTTGATTAAAAAAAAAAAAAAAAAAACATCAAATTGATTTATGCTGCCCATAGATTCTTGGGTTTGGAGCTATGTGCTGGAGCACAGTTGACCGACCTAGCAGGGGCTCTAACCTTAAATATGATTGTCTCTCTTAGCAGCTATCCGTCACTATCATAACTTCAGCTGGAGGTAGGACATATGCCTTACCCGCTCTTCATCGCTGGGGTCTTGTCTGGCTGGAGCTCATGCAGGCCTCTGCATTCTTTCACAGCTATGAGTTCATGTGTGCACCTGCCCTGTTGTATCTGGGAAAGTAGTGCTTCCTTGTAGTCACCCCCAGCACACTTCCAGAATGGTCCTTGAGCCTTGAGAAGACTAGGTATGATCTAGATGTACCTGGCTGAGTTTTGTAGTCTCTTCTTCCTCTTGTCTGCTCCTCCCTTTTATGAGTCCTTTTGGGTTCCTGACCTCTACAGACAATAGATTGTAAAAATCTAAAGCTAAGATCCACATATGAAAGGGAACATGTATTTGTTTCATTGGACTTGAGTTAACCTACTTAGTATATTTTCTAATTCTATCCATCATCTTGAAAATTCCATAAATTCATTTTTCTTTATAGTTAAATAAAATTCCACTGTACATATGCCACATTTTCATTATCTGATGATTGTCATGTGTTCTGGGTAGCAAATAGCAGAAAAAAAAATCTTGTTAAATAAGCAGTTTATATGGCTTACTAATTTTGCAAAGTCAGAATTTAAAAATGCTGAATTCTATGTTTCTTAGACAAATAAGTAGTTGATGCAAAATTATAGTATCAGTATGTTCACTGTTTTGCAAATGTGACTAGCACATTTATTTCCTTTAATAATTGGTTTTATTTCTTTTATTTTGGATAGACAATTGGCATTTCATCTGAAGAAAAGTTTGTTATTACAACTACAAGTAGAAAAGAAATCACCTGTGATAATTTTGGTAAGTAAGCAATATCCTTTTGTCTTCAAGACTTACTGTGGAGTGTTAGAGAGATAGCCACACACCGCTCTCTAAGCATTGGTAATTTGGAGTTCTTTGGAAGTGAGGGAAGAGGGCCTTTTGTTTTCACAGAGGTCCCACTTTTCCTACGGTCAGTTGGGCCTGTGGTAAATGAGGACTTACCACTTAGCTTTATGAACACCCACAAAACTGAGCTCTTTGCAAACTTGAATTCTTTCATTATTTTTTAAATCTTTTTATAACCTACCAGATTCTATGCTGTTCTCGACTTTTCCCGTATCATATGATTTCTGTATACAGCCCAAGTGCCTGGATCTGGAGTACTCCTTGGGTACTAGGATTAAAGGTGTGTGCTACCACGCCCAACTTTGCTTTTCTTTTTTTTTTTTGGTTTTTCGAGACAGGGTTTCTCTGTTTAACAGCTCTGGCTGTCCTGGACTTGCTTTGTAGACCAGGCTGGCCTCGAACTCGCAAAGATCCGCCTGCCTCTGCCTCCCAAGTGCTGGGATTAAAGGCGTGCGCCACCACCGCCCGGCTCGCTTTTCTTTTTAAAATGGTGTACTCTTACTATTTTTTAAAATTATTTATGTGTATGTGTGTCTGTGTATGGCCTCAACAAGTGATCTTAATTGCTGAGCCATCTCTCCAGTTCTGTTTTCTTTCTCTTTAAGTGAAACAATGAATTCTCCATTCCTGTTGATACCACTCTAATGCAAATCCTGATCTGATTGTCATGTGATAATTTAACTTATTAAGAATTGAATGTTGAACGCTGGAGAGATTGGCTCAGCAGTTAAGAGCACTGATTGCTTTTCCAAAGGACCCGGATTCAAATCTCAGCACCCACATGGTAGTTCACAGCTGTCTGTAATTCCTGGGTGTGGTGCATACCTTTGATCCTCCACTAGGGAGGCGGAGGCAGGCAGATCTCTTGAGTTTGAGGTCAGCCTGGACTCCAGAGCCAGTTGGAGGACAGCCAGGAGGGCTATATAGAGAAATCCTATCTCAAAAAAACAAAAATAAAATAAAATAAAAATTGAGTGTTGTTACTGAAGAGATGGTACTTGTTGCTCTTGTAGAGGACCCAAGTTAAGTTCCCAGCATTCAGGGGGGGCAGTTCATGAGATCCCCTAACTCCAGATCTGTGATCTCATGCTTTCTGATCTCTACACGCACAAGGCATGCACGTAGTGCACAGGCAAACATGCAGACAAGACATTCATATACATAAAATAAAATTTTTTTATTAAATTTTTTTCTTTTTTTTTGGTTTTTCGAGACAGGGTTTCTCTATGTAACAGCTCAGGCTGTCCTGGACTCACTTTGTAGACCAGGCTGCCCTCAAACTCTCAGAGATCTGCCTGCCTTTGTCTCCTGAGTGCTGGGATTAAAGGCATGAACTACCACGCCCAATTTAATTTGTTTATTTTTATTTATGTTCATTGGTGTTTTGCTTGCAAGTATGTCTATGTGAGAGTTACAGACAGTTGTGAGTCACCATGTGGGTGCTGGGAATTGAACCCGGATGCCCTGGAAGAGCAGCCAGTGCTCTTAACTGCTGAGCCATCTCTCCCACCCCCATAAAATAAATCTTAAAGAAAAAGGACTGAGTGTTTAAAACCTGTTTATGTGGTGCATGCCTATAGTCTGAGAAATTAGGATGTGCAGTCAGAAGGACAAGAGTTCGAGGCCAGCTTGAGCTGTAGGAGACTCCTGTGTCATGTGAGCACACAGAAGGCTCTTCCTGTGACACTGCGGGCCTTCACAAGTCATCAGTCTTGGACTTTGCAAAATTTAACAGATTATGAGACATAAACTTGTGTTTTACTGTATTTAAAATTTTTTTTCTCACTCACACATCTTTATTGGTATGTGTGGGTATTAGTAGAGAGCACAGCGTTGTGAACAGTTTCTCTCCTCTACAGCGTGGGTCCCAGGGTTGAACTCAGGTGTCGGATCTCACCAGCCCTGTACCGTTGCCCATTGAACCATCTTGCTGGCCCAATCTGTGATGGTTTTCATCTGCCATGGTAGTTTACACCTCTAATCCCAACATTCAGGAAGGTAAGGCAGGAGACTTGTCCAGAGTTGGAGGCCAACCAGGGCTACATAGTATGTCCAGCAAGCCCAGGCTGCAATGAGATCCATTTTCAACAAACAAATGACATTGGGCCTGATGACGTACACTTGAAATCCCAGCACTTGGATGGCAGAAGCAGAAGGATCTATCTCCCTAAGATCAGGGCTACATAGTGAATTCCAGGCCAGTCAGAGCTGCCCAATCTAAATAAATAAACATTTCAAAGCTACACACATTGGTGCCCTTGTAATCCTAGCATTAAGGAGGCTGGGCAGGGAGGTAAGTTTGAGGCTAGCCGGAGCTATCTCATGCCACCCTTCAACAAGTCAGGGTAGGACTGAGGTGGTGGAGTATAGATAAATGTCTGGCGGAACACCAGCAGACTTTCTCTGAAGCTAAAAGGCTTCTGGAGGTCACAGCTGGTTTCATGGATGGTGAAAAGTGAGACCTAGTGCTGTTGGATTCTAGCAGAGCTTCCACAGATGGTGATGAAAACAAAACTTTTAATTATCCATTATATATTTATTAATAACTATCTGTACTTATAACATATATAAACAATTGCCTAACTACTAGCCCTAAGAATGACTATAACCCCTATTACCTAACAACTAAACCTATTAATAACTATAACAACTATTATCTAACAACTAATCCTAACCTTTTAGAGGGATACAGTCTCTGGGGCAGGTCCTCAGTTGTCAGAAACACCTCAGGAGTAGATCCTTTAAGGCACTTTGTCAACAGTCTTTCTTCAGGATTATCTCAGATGGAGGTCCTTTAGGGTAAATTGGCTATGGTAGCTTCACCTTAAATGAGGCTTGAGGCTTTCTTCTCTCTGAAAGGCCTCAACTGTCCATAAGCCAACTTAATCAGTTTGTATTACTAACTTAGTCACTCTGCCTAAGTTGTTGAGGCTGCCACAGTTCCATTTAGGAACTCCTCTAGGCAAAAGCTGTGCCACAGGGTTTAGTCCTTGGCCTTTTGCTGCTTTGCTGAGGCTTTCTTTGCTCAGCAGCTACTTTCTGTCTCAGCGGGCCATAATTTTTCAGCTGTGTTTGAGATCAGCTTTTCAGTCCACCATCATTTTCTCCATCAGATGATACAAACTGCCTTGCATCTCTAGCGAGGGAACGCTCAGGCTCCACCCACTTCATCCTTGTTTCACCTGGCTTCAGCCTAATCTGAGCTCCACACACCTCGTAAGCCTATTAGCAGCTGAGAACTATGCCAGGCCATAAACCCTGTTTTTAGTGCATATGCTGCCATGCCAGTTCCCCACAGCCAAGTTGATCTTCATGCCCCGAATTAAGAGACTGCTTCAGAAGCCCCGAGATATTCACTAAATCTAATTTATATTAATCTAACTCCCCTTACATGGTGGCAAATGTCAAAAGAAAAGGAAGCAAAAAAAAAAAAAAAAAAAAGATCATGTGCATGCGGGTGCGCGCATGCGCACACACACACAATGATGAGTCAAGATAGACTCCATTTCCAACAAGCTTCACATACATATGTATGTATGTACATATGTATAGACATATATATATAGACAGACGTGGACATATAGGCATATACCCATTCACATGGGTGGAACAAAATTCCAATCAATTTACATATATACACGTACACATATACACACCTTTGGTGGATGGGCTAAAGTTCCAGTTTGATGCCACACTTTAGCTTTTCTTCCACAGCTTATATAGTCTGGCAAAATCTTTAAAGCAGTACAAAAATCACTGATTACATTCTATTTTTCTTTAAGTGAATGATTACAGTGAGTATATGTACAAAAACACATGTTCCCCAATAACTTCACTTAATCAAAAGTTTTATGTATTATGGGTGAAAAACAAATGTGAAAAACAGATTATTCCCAAGAACCCACATACATTTGTAACTAAACAACTTGTTATAGATTAGCAAGGTAATTTTCTCAGCCAGTTCTTCTTGCTGGCAGTTACAAAGAAAAGATTAATTATCTTACTATTTATCCTAAAAGGCAGTCTTATAAAATCTTAGAAGAGGGACTGGAGAGATGGCTCAGCAGTTAAGAGCACTGGATGATCTTCTAAATCCCCGGGTTCAAATCCCAGCACCCACATGGCAGTTCACATCTGTCTGTAATTGCTGGTTGAGGTGGCACGTGCCTTTAGTCCCAGCCCTAGGGAGGCAGAGGCAGGTGGATCTCTGTGAGTTCGAGATCAGCCTGGTCTACAAAGTGAGTCCAGGATGGCCAGGGCTACACAGAGAAACCCCGTCTCAAAAAACAAACAAAAATCTTCAAGGTGCATATCTACTCATTAACAAATTTATTAAATCATATCAGGAAGCTGAGGACAAAAATGTCCCAAGGGACCATATCACTCTGACCATCAAGGCAGCTTTAGCCAGAGAGAGGCACGCCATTTAATGCTGTTCAGGCTGCTGCTATTCTTGTTTTCTGACCCTAGCTCAACTATTAAGAGTATGCCTTTCTGAACTTTAAATTGTTCCCTAAGATTTTCTACATCAGAGCCACTAACAAAACATCTCACCTAACTTCACTAACAATCTATTTTCTAAACTCTTCTAAGGGTGATGGTCATTGCCAACAGTCTGCATCTCTAAGTTCTTTCTAAGGGTGATGGTTGAATCATTAATCTGCTCCAGCAGCAGCGTCTGAGGAAGATCAATCACTGATATTGTGAGTGCCAGTGACACTGCCCATGAGGGGCTGGAAGCCCCCTGAGAGATTTCACACAACTCCTAGATGGTAAGGAAGTGATTGATGTGAGGGCAGCAAGCAGAGCAGAACTCCACAACATCACCAAGTCCTCAGGACACGTAGATCTGGGCTCTGCCTCTCCTAGGCTCGCCTATCGTGGTTGTGTTAACTGGTGGCTGCATTCCATGAGTTCTAAATCTGTTTTGCTGTTCCTCCCACATGGCCCCCAGCAAGACCCTGTCTTTAAGAACAAACAACAAAAAGAGGCCCACTAGGATAGGTCAGCGAGTAAAACCACTTCTCTCAAAAGCCTGACGACTTGATCCCCGAGATACCACAGTAGAAGAAAGCTGACTTCAGAAAGATGTTCTCTGACTTCTGCATGTGTACTGTGACATGCACTTACCCCACATGTGTGCTGGCATATGTGCACACACACACAACACAAAATACATGTAAATGTTTGAGTATTGTAGAGTTGTGGAAGTGTTTGTACCTGTTTCATTCATACTCTCTATGTTTACAACTTGAATTGTTCAGTAGGTCCACCCATCAACTGTGTTTCACAGATACAGTTTACATATTCAGGATAAATACATTGTGTCTCTGATACTACCCTAACAGGATTTTAACTCTCGATTACAGATGAAACTGTTAAAGATGGAGTCACTCTGTACCTGCTACAGTCAGTTGACCAATCACTCTTAACAGCGACAAAAGAAAGAATTGATTTCCTACCTCACTATGACACTCTGGTTAAAAGTGGCATGTATGAATATTATGCAAGTGAAGGACAGAATCCATTGCGTAAGTAATCTGTTCATACACAGGTTCGAAAGTCATTAATCTCTTATCCTGTGTGCACCTATGCCACTCCTTCACACTCCTTTCTTTGTAGTTTAATTAAGGCCATGTAACTCATTTTGATCTACTTTCTTAATTTCTGTGTGTGTGTGTGTGTGTGTGTGTGTGTGTGTGTGTGTGTGTGTGT
>CAJQZJ010034457.1:2188428-2203202 GCA_907164525.1 Lophiomys imhausi | reverse complement strand
TAGAGTCTATAATCCAACACTAGTGAGTGAGTCTAAAATAGGAGGGGTGTTCATGACCAGCATTGTGGTGGTATAGTCTATAATCCAACACTAGTGAGTGAGTCTGAAATGGGGGTGTTCATGACCAGCATTGTGGTGGTATAGTCTATAATCCAACACTAGTAAGTGTGAAATGGGGGGGGGGTGTTCATGACCAGCATGACTAATGGCAAGACTTTGTCTTAAAAAGGAGGAAAGCCGGGCATGTGGCAAGACTTTGTCTTAAAAAGGAGGAAAGCCGGGCATGTGGCAAGACTTTGTCTTAAAAAGGAGGAAAGCCAGGCATGTGGCACACGCCTTTTATCCCAGCACTGGGGTAGGCAGAGGCAGGCGGATCTCTGTGAGGTTGAGGCCAGCCTGGTTTCCAAAGCAAGTCTAGGACAGCCAGGGGCACACAGAGAAACCCTGACTTAATGAGTGCTTTGGGACAGGCAGTCACTGTTGTTCAGTGGGTCTGTCTCCTGTGGGCCTCTGATCTCTTCCAAATTTGCTGTTTGTGATTTTTTAAAATTTTAATCTTCTAGACAGAGTGATATCCTTCTTATGATGATGATCATCAGGGAAATTCTCTTAAGACCAGAGTGACTTGGCTTGACTGAAACTTTCTTACAAGGGATTTTTGGGCAGAGAAGGCTCTGTTAATTTAGGTAGAGGACATAGTGCCAGCGTGTTTATATTTCAGGAACATATGCTTAATTCATCTGGGTATTTAAGAATGTATTGCTAAAAGGCACAATATTGTTAATGCTTTGCTTTTGATACATATTAGTGTATCATTTTCTGCCTATCTGAATTCGGTCTTTGGAAACATCGTAGTTTTTATAAAGTTAAATTGAGTACTCTTGCCTCATTTGTCCAAAGTAGATGCATTTGCTGCTACTTAACACTGTAAATTTCTCAGATGATTTTCAAAAGAGTGTTGCAGATGCAGCTTTCAAGAGCCTGTTTGTGGAGAAGAGTGAGTTCACTGTAGAAAATCTATTTTGGATGTATAACTTTTTCTTCTTAATTTTTAGAAATGGATTTAAAAGCTGAATGTGGTGGTGCACACCTTTAATCCTAGTACTTGGAAGGCAGAGGCAGGTGAATGAGGCCTCTTGATTTTGAGGCCAGACTGGTCAACAGAGTGAGTTCCAGGACAGCCAGGGCTACACAGAGAAACCTGTCTTGACAAAAAAAGCAGGCAGAGAGAGATAGAGAAAGCTGTTTTCAGCTAGTGTGGCACTCCTACTTTTAATATTAGATGTTGTGTAGGTGATCATTTATATTAGCTATGAACTTTTAGAAAAAAAATTTTTTTTTTTTTGGTTTTTTCGAGACAGGGTTTCTCTGTGTATCCTTGGCTGTCCTGGACTCACTTTGTAGACCAGGCTGGCCTCGAACTCACAGAGATCCGCCTGCCTCTGCCTCCCAAGCGCTGGGACTAAAGGCGTGCGCCACCACCGCCCGGCTTAAAACTAGTTTAAGAATTTCTGATGGGCCGGGCGTGGTGGTGCACGCCTTTAGTCCCAGCGCTTGGGAGGCAGAGGCAGGCGGATCTCTGTGAGTTCGAGGCCAGCCTGGTCTACGAAGCGAGTCCAGAACAGCCAGGGCTGTTACACAGAGAAACCCTGTCTCAAAAAAAACAAAACAACAACAACAACAAAAAAAGAATTTCTGATGGAATTTGAAGAACCATATGGTGTATTTCTCTGAAGCAACTTCATTATGCCCTTACAGGACTTGATGTCATAGTAAAAATTGCTCCTGCTGTATAGAGATGAAAACATTGTCCCACTTACTGTTTCAATGCAGAGTTAAGAGATGAAGAAGATGATGATGACTGTCTCATACTTGAGAAAGCAGCAAGAGGGAAAAGACCTATTTTTGAATGCTTTTGGAATGGACGGTTAATACCATATACGTCAGTTGAGGAGTAAGTTTTGATTGTTGTGGGTTACATTTTTTTGAACTTAATCTTATTTTTTAATTGAAAATATTTTTCATACATTATATTTTGATTAGAATTTCCCCTCCCCCTACTCCTCCCAGATTCTTCCCACCTCCTGAATCCATACCTTTTCTTACTCTCTCTCTCATTAGAAAACAAACAGGCATCTAAAAAAGAAAAAAGGAGAGAAAGAAAGATAATAAGATAAAATAAAAGCAAACAAACAATGAGTACATAAAAAGGTAACCAAAGGAAAAAAGCAAGAAACACATACAGGCTCAGAAACACACATATTCACACACCTAGAAAACTCAGAAAAACACAAAACCAGAAAGACCTATATGGTCAAAATTTTTTTTAATGTCCACTCAATCCTAACAAGACCAAAATAATCCCCCCCCCAAAACAAACAAAAAGCTTTCCAAAAAGTACCATTGAGTTCATTCTGTGTTGGCCATCTACGGCTGGGCAAAGGGCCTTCTCTTAAGTGTGGTTTGTACCCAGTGACACTTGGTTGGAGAGAACTAATTTTTTCCTTTGCAAGTGGAAACAGATTCTGGGTTAGGGATGGGGCTTTGTGTCCACTTCCCCTCTGGCTTTCACCTATGCAGCCTGGCACTGAGTTCTTACATGTGTCATTCTTGCTGTGTCTAGAAGGCCTTGGTGTCTTCTGTTTCCACTTGGTCTTACAATCTTCCCACCTCCTCTTTTGAATGATGGGGAGGGACTAGGACTGAGTGTCCAAGCCCTTCAGTCTCTGCGCGGTGTCTTGCTGTGGGTCTCCATGTTTGTTCCCCTCTACTGCAGAGTAAACCTTCTCTGATGATGGCTGAATAAGGCATTGATCTATGAGTATAGTAAAATGTCATTAGGAGCCATTGCTATATTCCTTTAACAGAACAGTAGTATTTTGTTTCGCTGAGATTCGTGGCCTATCTCGTCTCAATTTCTAGGCAACCTGAGCTTCATAATTCATGAGTTTTAGCTCATGGAAGTGAGTTTTTTACTGTAATAAGTTTCCATATGACCCTCAGGTTGTTAAAGCCAATCAGGGAGTGGTTGGATCCTCCTGCAGCTTTTGCAGCACTGTTGGACCAGCATATCTCCCAGGCAAGGGGCCATTGTTGGCAAAGGATTTGCAGCAGGGTTGGTGTATGCAGAGTACCTAGCAGGGCAGGTGAAGGCTCTAGGCAGGCAGTAGCTTGACTTTTCCTGTTGATTGAGTTATGTAGATGCTACCTTCAGCAGCAGGGCCGTTTGTAGCTTGGGTAGTTTAGGGATTTCCTTTGGGCCCCTTTAGCCAACAGCCAATTACATGTGACCTCCTCCTGACCCTGGAGGTTTCATTCGGTGGCTAGAGATGTCTAGTTGGGATTTTGTCTCCCCGGTTCTTTGGTGATTCCATTTAGATTTCTTTCATAAATGTGTATTTTAAGATTCTTTTACTGTGATGTTTTCATATGACCCTTCAAATGGCTCTTAGCTTTATCTGTCTCTGTGTTTCCTCCCTTCCCCTTCTATTTAATCCTCCTGTTCCAGCCTTGATCCTCATCCATCTGTAACTCTATTTCATTTCTAAGGAGACATGCCTCTGCACTCACTTAAGCTGTACCTAACCTCTGCTTATACAGACTGTAGCCTGATTATCAGGGACTTCACAGCTAACATCCACATGTAAGAGAAGAGTACATGCCGTTTTCTTTTTGGGTCTGGTTTTTTTTGTTGTTGTTTTTGTTTTTGTTTTTCTTCTAAGATTTATTTATTTATTTTACATGTATGACAGCTCTATCTACATATACCCCTGCATGCCAGAAGAGGGCATCAGATTCCAGTTGGGACTTTGTCTCTCTGGTTCTTTGGTGAGTTGTGAGTCACCATGTGGGTGCTAGGAATTGAACTCTGGACCTCTGAAAGAGCAGACAGGGCTCTTAACTGCTGAGCCATCTCTGCAGCCCTGGGTCTGGGTTTCTTAACTCAGCATGATTTTTTTTCTTCCTGAATCTATTTACCTATTTATTTTTTTTCTAAATCTATTTATTTCATTCCTTCCTTCCTTTCTTTTACAGCTGGATAATATGCCATTGTGTAAATGTACCACACTTTCTTCATCCATTCCATCTGCTCAAAGGCATCTAGGCTGTTTTCAGTTTTTGGCTGTTATGGGTAGAGCAACAATGAATGTGACTGAGCACACATTTCCTTAGTAGGATGGAGAGGTCTCAGGGCTTTTGCCCCACAGTGGTACAGCTGGCCCTTGAGGTAGATTAATTCCCAGCTTCTGAGGAACTGCCACACTGATTTCCACAGTGACTGTACAAGTTTGTACACCACTAGCAATAGATGAGTTCCCACCCATATCTTTGCCAGCATGGGCTGTCATTCATTTTATTGATCCTGGCCATTCTGACTGGTGTAGCTTTGATTTGTATTTCCCTGAATGCTAAGGATGTTGAATATTTAAGTGTTTCTCAGCCACTTGAGATTCCTCCATTAAGAATTCTCTGCTCGGGCTGGAGAGATGACTCAGCTGTAAAGGCTAGGCTCACAGCCAAAAATATAAGAATTCTCTGCTCAGCTCTGCCCTGATTTTACAGCTGAGTTGTTTCCTTGATGTCCGCTTGTCTTAGTTGTTCATACATTTTTGATGCTGTCCTTCTGTTGGAAGCACAGTTAGCAAACGTCTTTGCCCATTCTGAAGGTGGTACAGCTTTGTCCAAATGATGGTGTCTGTCTTACAGATGCTTTTGAGTTTCATAATGTCCCATTTATTAATTGTTGTTCTTTAGTGCCTGTGTTAATGTTATCCTGTTAACAAAAGAAAAGAAAATCTTTTCTTTTGTCAGTGAGTTCAAGGTTTTCCGCAACTTCTGTCAGGTTCAAGCTATCTTTTTTAAATTGAGGTCTTTGATTCATTTGGTGTTAACTTTTGTGCAGGGTGATCTATATGAATCTATTTGAATTCTTGTAATCACAAATATCCAGTTTAACCACCACCATTTGTTGAAAGATGCTGTCTTTTTTCCCGTGTGTATTTCTGGTTTCTTTGTCAAAAATCAGGTGTCCCTAGGTGAGTTGATTTATGTCTGAATCTTCAGTTCTCTTTATCAGCATGTCTGTTTTTGCCAATACAATGTCGTTTTTATTACTGTAGCTCTGTAGTACAAGTGTAAATAAGGGATGGTGATACCTCCTGAGTTCTTTTATTATCCTGGGTTTTTTGTGCTTCCCTTTGAAGCTGAAGCTGAAAATTGTTTTTTCAAGATCTGTGAAGAATTTTTTTGGAATTTTGATAGGAATTATATTGAATCTGTAGATTGCTCTTGGTAGGATGGCCATGTTCTTTTATTATATTAACCTACTGATCAGTCAGCATGGAAGATCTTTCCCTCTTCTGTTATCTTCTTCACTTTGTTTCTTCAGTGTCTTCAAGTTTTTAATCATATAAGTATTTCACTTGCTTGGTTAGAGATATCCTAGGATATTTTATATTGTCTGAGGTTACTGTGAAAGGTGTTGCTTCCCTGATTTCTTTCTTAGTCCATGTGTGATTTGGGTATAGGAGACCTGTTGATTTTGTGTGTGTGTGTGAGTTAATGTTGTGTTCAGCTGTATCAGTTCCCCTGTAGAATCCCTCAAGTCCTTTATATATACAACACATCATCTGCAAATAAAGATCTGTTGACTTTTACCTTTTCAATTTGTATCTCCTAATTTCCTTGAACTGTCTTATTGCTCTAAGACTTCAAGTACTATATTGAATAGGTATGGATACAGTGGGCAGTCTTGTTCCTGATTTTAGTAAAATTGCCTTAAGTTTCTCTTCATTTAAGTTGATGTTGGCTATGGGCTTACTTTATTTATTTGTTTGTTTGTTTGTTTGTTTGTTTGTTTATTTTGGTTTTTCGAGGCAGGGTTTCTCTGTTTAACAGCTCTGGCTGTCCTGTTACTTTATTTAGTTATTTATTTGTTTGTTTGTTTGTTTGTTTTGGTATTTATTTTGGTATTTATTTATTTGTTTGTTTGTTTATTTTGGTTTTTCGAGACAGGGTTTCTCTGTTTAACAGCTCTGGCTGTCCTGGACTCGCTTTGTAGACCAGGCTGGCCTCGAACTCGCAAAGATCCGCCTGCCTCTGCCTCCCAAGTGCTGGGATTAAAGGCGTGCGCCACCACCGCCCGGCTGAGCTTACTTTAAATTGTGTCTAATCTGTACCTTGTCTTGTATCCCTAATCGCCAAGACATTTACCATGAAGGGGTGTTGGATTTTGTCAAAGACTTTTTTGGCATCTAATGAGATGATCATGTAGTGTTTTACATTTACTGATTTTTGTATGTTAAACCATCCCTAGATCTCTAGGATAAAGCCTACTTGATCATGGTAGATGATCTTTTGATGTGTTCTTGAATTCGATTTGTAAGTATTTTTTATCGAGTATTTTTGCATCTGTGTTCAAAAGGGTATGCACTTCTCTTTCTTTGTTGTGTCTTATGTGATTTGCATATCAGGGTAACTGTGGCCTCATTAGATGAATCTGACAATGTTCCATCTGTTTTTATTTTATGGAGTACTGTTAGGAGTGTTAACACAGACTGTTGAAAGTCTGATAGAATTCTGCCGTAAAATACAGTCTGGCCCTAGAACTTTTTTGGTTGGGAGAATTTTCATGACTACTTCTATCTCACTAGGACTGATGAGTCTATTCAAATTGTTTATCTGATCTTGATTTAACTTTGGTGAGTGGTATCTATTGAGAAAATTACCCATTTCTTTTAGATTTTCCAATTCAGTAGAATGTAGGTTTTGGGTATATCCTTATAATTCTCTGGGTTTCCTGAGTATCTGTTGTTACATCCCTCCTTTTCATTTCTAATTTTGTTAGTTTGGGTATTCGCTCTCTGTCTTTTAATTAAATTAGATAAGGGTTTGTCAACATCTCTGATTTTTCTCAGAGAACCAACTCAGTTTCATTGCGTCTTTGTATTTTGGTTTCTCTTTTACTTATTTCAGCCTTGATTTTATTATTTTTTGCTGTCTAGTCCTTTGGGAAGTGATTTCTTTTTGCTCTAGAGCTTTTTAGTGTGCTGGTAAGTTACTACTAGTGAGATCTCTCTAATTTTTAAAAAATATTTATTAATTATGTATAGTGTTCTTCCTGCATATATGCCTGAAGGCCAAAAGAGGGCACCAGATCTCAATTTAGAAGGTTGTGAGCCACCATGTATGTGGTTGCTGGGAACTCAGGACCTCTGGGAGAACATCCAGTGTTCTTAACCTCTGAGCCGTCTCTCCAGCACCTCTTTTTTTTTTTAGATAGGCACTTAATGTTATGAACTTGACTCAGAATCATTCTCATTATATCCCAAAGGTTTGGTAAATTGTGTTTTCTTTTTCTTTCAGTTCTAAAACATTTTTAATTTCCTTAATTTCTGCCTTGTCTCATTTCTCATTCAGTGAATTGTTCAGTTGCCACGAGTTTGTAAACTTTGTGCTGTTTCTATTGTTGTTGATATCCAGCTTTAATCAGCGGTGGTCTTACAGGATGCCTCATTTTGTTTCAGTTTTCTTACATCTTTTGAGACTTGCTCTGTGCCCAAGTGTGTGGTCATTTTGGGGAAAGTTCCATGAGGTACAGAGTGAAATGTTGTATAAATATCTTTTAAGTCCATTTAGTTTATGACACTAGCTAGCTCCAGCATTTCTTTATTCGGTTTTTGTCCAGATGACCTGTTTCTTGGAGGGTATTGAAGTCTCCTCCTTTCGGTGTGTAAGGGTCAGTGTGTGATTTCAGCTGTAGTAGTGCGGATTTGTTTGTTTTCTTATGAACTTGGATGTCCTTGTGTTTGGTGCATAGATATTAAGAGTTGAAATGTCCTCTTGATGAATTTTTCCTTTGAGCATGTAATATCCTCTATCTCTTCTTGTTAGTTTTGGTTTGAAGTCTATTTTTGTCAGATATTACTATCACTACACCAGGTTGTTTTTTAGGTCCATTTGCTTGGAGTTGATGTCTGTCCTTGTTGTTAAGGTGTGTGTCTTCCAGGCAGGAGAAGGATGAATCCTGTTTGCATCCATTCTTTTAGTTTGTGTCTTTTTATTGGGAAATTGAGACCATTGACGTTGAGAGATATCAATGAACAGTGTTTGTTGCTTCCTGTTATTTTGTTGTTAGAATGTCGGGCTTTCCCCTTCTTTTGATTTTCTGGTTGAGGATAATTTATTCCTTGTGTTTCTTGGGCGTAGATAACCTCTTAAAGTTGATTTTTTTTTTCTAGTGTGTTTTGTAGAACTGGATTTCCAAATAGATACTGATTAAATTCGGTTTTATAGTGCAGTGTTTTTCTTTCTCCAGCTATGGTGATTGAAAGTTTTGTTGGGTATGATAGTCTGGGCTGGCATCTGTGAACCTAATCTTTTAATTGACCAATAATGTTGTTCTGTGTTTTACTGGGAATAATATTCTGGGCTGACATCTGTTAACTTAATCTCTTAACTGACCAACAATGTTGTTCTGTTCCAGCTTTGACTGGTGTGCTCCTCCTAAGAAGAGAGGGCTTGCCCCAATTGAGTGCTTTAATAGAATATCTGGTGCATTATTCACTAATGACAAATTTCAGGTCAGCACAAATAAACTGACATTTATGGATCTTGAACTGAAATTGAAAGATAAGAACACCCTTTTTACAAGAATTTTAAATGGACAGGTATGCCTTTTAAGTGTCAAGCTTTGAATATTTGCCAATGATATCTTTTTAAATAAAACCAAATGTATAAGTAGACTTTTATAATATTTTATATACTTTAGATTCATTTATTCCAGACTATATTCAAATAATCAATGTTTGCTGAAATGAACATTTAAATTTGTGTGTGTGTGTGTATGTGTGTATGTTTGTGTGTGTTTTTTGTGCAAAAACACATGCCCACCAAGGCCGAAGGAGGGCATCGATTTCCATAAAACAAGACTTATAAGCAGTGACCCACCCAAAGAGCAGCAAGTGCGTTTAACAGCTGAGTCGTTTCTCCAGCCCCTTAATAAATTTGTTTAATCAGATTTGAATATTACATATGTGTATGTGAAATATTACATAGTAACCCATCAATGTATATAACTTTTATGCTTTGGTGTATCAGCTAAAAAATATTTTAAGACTATGGTAGTTAATTTTTTTAATGAGTTTTTAACTGTTCATTACACTAAAAAAATTTCAAATTGGTTAAATTGTGTTTGGATAAAATTTACCTACCTTGATTAGATAATCATTCATTCATTCATTCATTCATATATTCTTTCTCTCTCGATTTTGAGTTAGTCTCACATAAGGCAGGCTTGCCTCAAATCTTTTACAGCCTAGCCTGTCCTTGAACTCCTGATCCTTCTGCCTCTACCTCCCAAGTGCTGGGATTACGTGCACATGCGCCAGGCCCAGCTTTATTAGATCTTAATATCACGACTTTGGTGTCATCAAGAATCTCCATTTAATAAGATTATGTATAATTGTGTTTCATGGGATCTGAACTACTGTGTAGGTGTTAATAAATTATGCGTGTGCACGTGCATACGTGTGTGTGCCAGGGCATGCGTGTAGAGGTCAAGGGACCAACTTGCTGGAGCCAGTTGTCACCTTCCACCATGTGAGTTCTAAACATGGGACTCAGGTCTCCAGGCCTGATGGCAGGTGTCTTTAGCAAGTGAGCACCTCACTGTCCTCTTAACTGTGCAGCTTTTCCCTTGTGAGTTACCGAGGAGAGTGGGTATAATTATGGAGTGCTTTTGGCTTAAAGGTGATTTGAGATTGATCAGTATCAAAGTTCATGGGCTGGTAATGAAACAAAACGAGTCCACCGTGAAGAAAGTTTTAAAAGATGAATAAGACCAATCGTGTACTCGCTAGCTACATACTTCAGAGACATTTAACTCTCCTTTTCAGTAGTTTAATGTTTAGCTGTTGTAAGATAGGTAATCACCAACCTTAAATTACCAGACAAATACAAATACTCATAACAGTGTTTATAATTCTTCATTCTTGGAAGTTATATTAAATTTTGTTCCATTTTTCTGGATAAAAGAAATCTGTATTATATAAAGGGTGTAATAAGGAAAATATGCCTAAATTTTAGAAGTCTCCTAAGTTTGTACAGGAGAAGATATGGCAGTGCAGTTATCTTCTGATGTTTGACATTGATGACAGTGAAACGAGGGACAGACTCTAAGGTGCATTTGTTTCCCATGGCTGTATTCATAGAACGTTCACAATCTTTACAGGAGCAGAGAATGAAAATTGACCGAGAATTTGCTTTATGGCTGAAGGACTGTCATGAAAAGTATGACAAACAAATAAAATTTACACTTTTTAAAGGAATAATTACCCGTCCAGATCTTCCATCTAAAAAGCAAGGCCCCTGGGCAACATACTCAGCAATAGAATGGGATGGAAAAATATATAAAGCGGGTCAACTGGTAGGTTCAGCCTGTGTTCAAACTACATTCTTAGAATTGCCAACTGTTTAGGTGTGTTAGAGTTTATCAATGACAAATATGTGTATGTTAGTTTCAGTGGAATCAGTAAAGGATGAAAAAGAAAGTAATTTTAATATATAATTTATTGTATCTTTTTTTTAAAAATCTGTCTATTGTCAAAGACTCCGTTAGCAAAGTATTCTTTCTTTCACTAACCCTGCTTGGAGTGGGAGTGTTTTATTAGTGTGGAATAAATATTTTTTAGGTTTTTGTTGAACAGATTTTCTGATTCTTGTTTTGTTTTAGACACAGTGTTACTATGTGGCGTAGACTGGCCTGTAGCTTAGACTCTACTGCTCAACTCTAAGTGCAGGGATTATAAACAGACCACACCACAACTGACTCAAACAACTTTTGAGCTAATGTATTTGATGGGAGTGTTAACTTGTCAAGGTTTATAAAACATGCTTAAGTGTGACACACGTGTAGGAAGATGCTCCTGTGTTCACACACATTTGCTAAGAGTAACTGCTAAGCCTCACAAGTCTGTTTGCTCGCTCCATTGGGTTTTGTACTGACTGTTACTAAGAGTGTTTCTCACATGAGTAAGTTACATAAAGTATTACTATTAAACCTGTTTTCTCTTAGAAAATATTAACCTGAACCATTTTTTAATGCTAAATATTAGGTCAAGACGATCAAGACACTTCCTCTCTTTTATGGAAGCATTGTGAGATTTTTCCTTTACGGTGATCATGATGGAGAGGTGTATGCTACAGGAGGTGAAGTTCAGATTGCCATGGTAAGAAAGCAAGTGGCTGATAGTTACAAAAGTCTCTTGGTACCACTTGTATGTAAATTTTGGAAGAAAGGTAACAATATTTTAAAATGTTTTTATATATATGCATATTACTATTAGAATCATAATAACTTTATAAAAGGCAAATTTCCACTAGGCTCACAGATGAGTAATCCCTGGACAGAATTCTATTTCAAGAATGAATAACTCCAAGATTAAAATTAAAATATTTGGGGGGGGGCTGGAGAGATGGCTCAGCAGTTAAGAGCACTGGTTGTTCTTCCCAAGGACCCAGGTTCAAATCCTAGCACCCACATTGCAGTTCACAGCTTTCTGTAATTGCCAGGTGTGGTTTCAAACGCCTTTAATCCCAGCACTCGGGAGGCAGAGACAGGTGGATCTCTGTGAGTTCAAGGCCAGCCTGGTCTACAAAGTGAGTCCAGGACAGCCAGGGCTACACACAGAGAGACCCTGTCTGGGGGAGGGGGGGAGTTTTTTTCCCCTTACACTGTTTCTTGTTATTTGAATTTTATTGGGATTATATAGGTTAAATAAAAAAGTGAAAATAGTCATTAGAGATAGAAAGAACTGATATCCAAGAGTTTTCTTCTGATCTACACACACACTTTCCACACTCACACAATTACACTCACACACATTCCATCATACACACACAATAATATTTTTTAAAGTTAGAATTTAAAAGTTAAAATGAACTGTTTTATGTAAGAATAGTTACTCTCATTTGTATATTTAATTAAGATAAAATTGATGTCTTTGAAAAAAATAAATGGATTAGTTTGTTTAGTTAACTGAGCAACTTAGTCTTGTAACTAAGTTTGAGTTGTTGTCTTTGCAATGGTGTTGTGAATTCTTATTCAGGAACCCCAGGCGCTGTATGATGAAGTAAAAACTGTGCCCATTGCAAAACTGGACAGGACAGTAGCTGAGAGGACAATTAAAAAGTATGTAGAAGATGAAATGGCAAGGTAAGTCGAATTTCAAGAAACAAATCTAAACAAAGTTGGGGCTGGGCACAATGGTACGTGTGGGAGGGGATCTCTATAGTTCAAGGCCACCCAGGCCTGCATAGCGATACCCTGTCTCAAAGAAAAAAATTTTTAATCCAAGAATTGTAGTGCTATTCAGTATTTTTGTATATGTCCTGTGCCCTGAGGTAAACTTTTTGTTTGACATTAACTACTGAGTGTTTCAGTTAAACAGAAATGTTGAAAATGCTTAATTAAATTGTTATTTAGTATTTATATTATATTTAATTGGTCAACAGTTAATCCTTAACCCACCATTATAAATAAGCACAGACAGACACCTGATAGATTTTTTAAAAAACTTGGCCCGGATTATGCAATCTTGGCCCATCTAAGCTAGCTCTTAATTTTATTCCCCAAATACAACCCCATATATACATATGTCCCCTTGGTTGTTATTCCCCAAGCTATGCCTATGTTCCAGGCCACACAGAATGACGTTCTTTTTCCTAACCCATGGCATGTGTCCTCCTTCCTGCTTGTCTTGGCAATTTCTTCTACCCAAGAACCTCTCTGCTTCAGAAGCCCACACCTTAGTCCTGCCTACTTCTGTCTTTGCCCAGTCTCAGGCCTCAGCATTTATTCAACCAATCAGAGAAAGTAACAGACAGCAAACAGGCCTCTGGGACCAACTAATTAACATTTAGAATGTATAACATCACCCCATCATGGGAACCTAGATTAGTAGAAAAAGATAGAAATCTTATCTAGAGTGTCACATTTATTTATAACAACACAGGCATTTAAAATCATTTGGCGTAACCAGCGCTTTCCAACAAGTAAAGAATCCTGAGTAACCAGTAAGATAATAGCAGCTGTCTTCCTGTCCCTGGGGAGACTGAGGCAGGGCCTGAGCTGTGTGCGGTCAGTTCCAGGACAGTATGCATTAACAAGAGGGGGCCCTACCACCACCACTTTATTCTTCTTTTTATTTTTTTTTGTGCTATGTACATTGGTGTTCTACCTGTTTGTATGTGTGTGTGTGAGGGTGTCGGATCCCCCGGAACTGGAGTTACAGACAATGTAAGCTGTCATGTGGGTGCTGGGATTTGAACCCAGGTCCTTTGGAAGAGCAGCCAATGCTCTTAACTGTTGAGCCATGTCTCCAGCACCTTCCCAGTTCTCACTAACACCACTTTAAAATCAAACAAAGAAAAAAAGAAATCAAATGAAGTAGATGAAATTTCTATTTTTGGATCAATCTGATGATGCTATTTTATTTCTGAATAGAAATTTTTATTTTGTTTTAAAGTAATTTGTAATATAAAAAAATCACATCTAAGTGTCAATATCAAAATAGATTTTTATCTTGTCTTTTTATTAGGTACAGCAAAAGTAGATTTAACTTTTCAGAATGTATCAATAGTACCTAATATTCTGGTAATTTGCATATTTTAACTAATGCTGTAATTAACTGAATTCACAAAGCATTAATATGTTTATTTTAATAGGCTCCCTGATAGATTATCTGTAACTTGGCCTGAAGGAGATGAATTATTACCAAATGAAATTAGACCTGCTGGAACCCCAATTGGTATGTTGTTTTCTAATATCTCCTCACATTGGCTTTGTCCATTTTTAAAAGTTGTCTACTTCTAAAACATAGAAAACTATAAAATATTACAGTGCAGCATGAAGACTTCCAGACTGTTGGTGGGTAATTATGACACCTTCTCACTCTGGGCTCACAGGTGCCCTGAGAATTGAGATACTGAACAAAAGGGGAGAGACAATGCAGAAGCTCCCAGGACCGAGTCACGGAGGATCAAAGAAGCTGCTGGTCGAACTTAAAGTGATACTACACAGTAAGTATATAGATTAACTTGGGCCTTTAGTCAGTATGTAAGAAAAACTGAATATCTTTCATTTTTGATGACTTTAATCTGGTTAATAACAGCAGATTTGGTTAAAGTTACAAAATAGAAATAAAGGTACACTCCTTCCAAAAAGTCAGGTGGGGTAGCTCAACTGAGGCAGGGTCGACTGCCCAAACTCAGGGAGTAAGGAGTTTTATTGCTTGAGAAGAGGAATCTAATCTGTAAGTACCTTTGAGTTTCTTTAGGAATTTGGAGGACATTTTGTAGTAGGAAATAAAAAGGTGTTAGCTTTTTCTAAGCCGACTCGCTCCCAGATAATGAGACAGAGACTATTAGGTTTAGTCAACAGACTTTAAGCACAATAACTGAGCAGATGCTCATCTGTCCTCACCCTCTATGCTAGTCTGGCCACCTCCCAACCACATGCCCTTACATGCCTTTTGTGTCACCTTGGCTGCTTCTGTTCTGTCTGTCTGTCCTCTGGGGAACCTCCTCTTGGCCACCTGCTCATGTTCATCCTCTCTCATGGTGACATCCCCCTTCCCCCATCTGAACTTCAGCCTTCCTGTCTTCTCTGACCAGTCATTGGCTGTTCAGCTTTTTATTAACCAATCACAGACAATTGGGGAGCACTCATTACACCACATAATCACAGACAATTGGGAGCACTCGTTACACCACAT
>CAJQZJ010034457.1:2139884-2156163 GCA_907164525.1 Lophiomys imhausi | reverse complement strand
AAGTTGGTTGGGTCTCAGTGGACAGATTAGCTATGAGCTTCCTGCTTCCAGTCTTTCTGAATTCCCATAAGGGCCTGGCTTACGGGAGTTTTGGACCCTTCCCGCAGAGAGGAAAAAAAAAAAGACAAAATACAACAACCATAATTGTAGGGCCCTTGTCAGTGTTATCTTTGGGGTTTGGAGAACTTGGTGATATCCAATCTGTCATCTTATATAACCTTCTTCAGCTGGGTGTGGTGGTCCCATGGGATGATATCAGCAACCTTCGTTGCTGTTTAGGGTGAGATCTCTCTTTAACCTGATCCAAGGTTGCCAGGCTGGAACTTGTGGGCAGGCTCAGACAACCTCTCTAAGAACTTGAGGGAATGGTAAGTAATTTTTGTCTAATGAACTTTTTGATATGAGGTACAAATGCCCTTTAGGAAGGCAAAATATAGGTTAGCCCAATTTTTGCCATTTTCAAGGACATATTTTAAAGGTTTTTCTGTTTGTTTTTTTGAGAAAGGGTCTCTCTGTAATGGTCCTGGACTCACTTTGTAGACCTAACTAGCATTGAACTCAAAAAGATCTGCCTGCCTCTGCCTCCCAAGTGGTGGGATCAGAGGCCTACACCACCATTCATGGGAATTATAGACATCTGTGAGCTGCCATGTGGGTGCTGGGATTTGAACCCAGGTCCTTTGGAAGCACAGTCAGTGCTCTTAACCACTGAGCCTTCTCTCCAGCCCCTGCTTTCGTTTTGTTGTTGTTTTTATCCTTTTTATTATCCTGAGCTTTGTGGCTGATAAACATAATGTAGTTTTTAGGGATTTTTTTGTTGTTGGTGGTGGTTTTTTGTTTTTTTTTTGAGACAGAGTTTCTCCCTGGGCTCAATTCTCCCTAGGCTGGCCTACTCAAGAGGTCTACCTGCTTCTGCCTCCCGAGTGCTAGGATTTAAGGCGTGCACTGCCACCATGCCTGGCTATAATGTAGTTTTTAGTTAATCAACGTTTAGAACCATTGTCAGATTTAGAGGAACTTTGGCCATGAAGGCCAGACCATTATTAGATCCCAGGAAGACGAGCAACCCAAGTCTAGGAATAATATCTATGTCTGGGCATGTTGCCTTGAGATGGGTGGCCTGGTGGAGTTTGTTGACCATGTGTCTTTCTATAATGACAGAGAGTAGAGTCTCTTGCCTTGCAAGTACCACCACCCTGAAATTGAAACTTATTTATCAGTTGTATTTATTAATAAATATGAACTATAATATTAGGCTGGTGGAGTAGCCAGTGGTCTGACAGGAGACCTGCAGGCCTGACTTGCCCTGGTGGGCCAGCTGCCAGATATTTATTAATAACTATAAACTGTTATAATTAGGACAGCAGAGCAGCCGGCAGCAGGCTGGCAGGGTAGATGGCCAGGCCTGCTGGGAGGCTTGTGGTTGGAAATCTGCCTTAGCTATAGATCTGTAGGCCTTTTTCCCAATAATTAAATACACCAAGACCTTTTACTATTTCAACACTTAGCCCTTAAGCTGGGCAGACTCCTAAGTAGCTCACCTAAATTAATCCCAGACCACCTAATCCCAACCAGCCATGTGGCTTGCTGTACTTTCCAGAGCTCTCAGACACATCTGTTTGTGTCCATGTCTCCTGGCGGAAAGGAAGGTTCCTCTGTAAAACCCAGGGTTCCTTTCTACATCCCAGGAAGTCCCACCTTCCTATACTCTTCCTTCCCAGCTAATTGGCCATCAGCAACTTTTATTAACCAATCAGAGTGCCTCATAAAGGGTGGTAACCAGATCTCTGAGCTCTGAAATCAGCCTGTGAAAACCAGTGTATTAGACCTCCCTCTAACACCACCCATTTGTTCTCTTTTTGGCATCTTGGTTTTTGGCATTTTGCTGGTTTTTGTCCATTGGTTTCTTTGTGTACATTGGAGCAATTCAGGTTCAGTCAGGATAACCAAGACCTGGAGAGGCTGCACTGGTTCTAGGGCCTTCTTCTGGATGTCCAAGTCTGCTGCCCTGTTCCCTTGGGCTTCGGGGGGGGGTCCCTTTTTTTTTAAATTTTGTTTCCAGCCGAGGTGAGGAGCCCTCTCTGTCTATAGAGGGTCCCCTGGATATAAGCAGCCTTGGTAAATGCGCACTGCATATCCATGCAGACAGTGATGGCTTTGCCTTGTCCCAGTGCATCCTCTGGGGGAACAGATGCTTCCTCATTTGAGGTACTGGGCCTACATCGTCCTGTCCAAGGTGACAACCGAGGCCCTGGCATACCTGTTTTATCTTGAACAGACCTGCTCCCGCCGATGTGCAGACCTCTTCTTTTTTTCACAGCAGAACTTCTGTTAGGCCAGGTCTCATCTTCCATTAACAGATGAAGCTGAGATCTGACGTGCAGACAGCCCATAACAGAGTGGACGGTACAGGCAGGGACAACAGCAGCTGGAACCTGGGCCCTACCTGAGGCAGGAGCTGAGTCCATCTTTTATCACAGCCATGAGGGCTTCCACATTGCCAGAACCTGTCTGGACAAACTGAGCTTCAGGTTTCTTCTGTCTGGAGTCAGAGGGACCTCATGAGGGGTGGTGCCAAGGGGACCCCATCCACATCCACTGTCATCCCAGAATCCTCCCCCAGTGTGCCCATGTCTGGTTGGTTGGTAGAATCTGTGCCCCTAATTTGGCTGCTCTGTTGGATTATCATTTGGCAGCAGAATGGCTGGATTAATGGCTGTAGTTTTATACAGTCTAGGCAGGGCTGGTTCAAGAGAAATGCCTGATCATTATTTGGGTGTTGGATATTCACCTCTCTGGATCCCCTCAGGAGGCCACTGCAGATTGTAGAGAGATCAGGAACAGTTCCTAGCCCAAAGTCAGTTCGTCAGGTTTGTTTGTTTGTTTAACTAACTGCCCACAAACAAGTTGGGCAACTGGCAGAAACAGGGTCAAGTCTTTTGGACAGGTAGGCTACCGGCTTCTTTAAAGGTCCAAGTACCTGGGCAAGGGTCCCCTTTATAAGACATCCTTTCTTTCCAATCTGCCAGAAGGGGGCCATGGTGTGAGCCTGTGGGAATTTGTCCTAGGGCAGCATTAGAACTCTTCTGTACTCTTGAGGGGCCCTGAGACCCTGGTGTCTGGGGATCTCACTGGGGTCTCCAGAAATGTTGGGTGTCTAGTAGAGAAGACCACTCAGACAGATTTAAGCGAATAAAAAATAATTATTAGCTGGCCAGTGACTATTCAGTGTTCAAGGTCACGGTGTAGCTCCGCCCTTTTCTCATGTTACAACCCTTGCACTGACAGGTTAGGTGTACGCTCCATTCCAAAGGCAGGAAGGATTAAAAGAGGAGGAGGCAGTCACCTGAGAAGCTGTGCCAAGGACTTGCTCTCTGAACTACCCTCCTCTCCCCCTTCACAAGCTGCTTTTCCTCATCAGTGGGAAAGGGTGGGGGAGGGAAGGCAAGCCAAACCTTTTCTTTTTTTCTTACCAAGATTTTTTTTTTAAATCAATGTAGAGAAAAGTGTACTAGTGCCTTTTCTGTTGTCGTTTTCAAATTAAAACTACAGTCTTTGAGGTGGTTATATATATATATCTTCAGAGAATTAGCAATGACTGAAGTCAGTCAGCCTGACCTAACCTGACCTAGGCTTCCCAGTCGGTGGCACTAGGGGGAGCAGAAGACAGCATTTATTCTCTGTTTTTATTCACGCAACATAAACCAGAAAAAAAAAAACAATGATTTAATTGAACTAACAAAACTAAAAACTAAAAATTCTTAATTAGAAATCAAGTTTAAAAGTAGGATATAGTGTGGTAATTTAAAAGAATGCAGTTTCACATTAAAATATGTAATTCAAGTGATAAAGAGTTTTAAGGTAGAAATACTCAAGAACGAATTTAGCCAAAAAGTGATCAGCAAGGTAAAACATCAGTGGCCCACTGTTTTCTCACTTGCAAAGTAATAGTCCACGGGGATCACATTGAAAAACCTCCGTCCCAACCACTCAGAAGTGCTGACACACATGTGGGTTGTTTGCGCTTTGAGATAAGCGTTTCATGTAGGCCAAGCCGGCCTGTGACTGCTAATCATAGGGACCCATTGCCTATCCCCTAGGACTGCAAGCATACAGTACACCGTGGGTTTTTGTTGTCTTGGCTTTATTTCTTCAAAGAACAGGGTCTCGGTATTTAGCCCATTCAGACTTCCAACCTGGAGTCATCTGCCCCAGACTCAGGGAAGTGCTGCCAGTGTCTGACATTCTCCACGGTGACAGCCGGGTAGCAAAGCTCTAAAGATGTGTGTCTTAATGGCTTCAGTTTTTACAGCAAAAACAAAGATACTTTTTATTCTGTCATATACTATTATTTCTGATCATAAAGTGACTTTCTAACTGGGCTTGGTGGTGCTCGCCTTTAATCCCATGATTTAGGAAACAGAAGGAGGTGGACCTCTGATTTCAAGGCCAATCTGGTCTACATGGAGTGTTCCAGGACAGTCAAGCCTGCACAGACTGTCTCAAAAAAATACATATAAAAAGAAAGAAGAAGAAAATACTTTCTTCTTTCTTTGGCTTGGGAGGGTGAAGGTGGTAAATTATAATTTAGTTTTAAGCTTCTTCAGTAAGTAGGTTGGGTATGGAGGCAGTTGGGAGGTGGAGGATCATGAGTTCGTGCCCATACTAAGCAACATGAGTTTGGGGGCAGCTTGTTCTACCTGGAACCCTGTTTCAAAAGATTAAAAAAGAAAGAGAAAGAAAGAAAGTGCATCTTTAGAAAATCAGGTTGTGGGAAGGCTCTGAGTGAGCCTCTAAGCTTTATGTTATGTGGATTCTCTCCTAGGTTAACTGGACTCCTGAGGTTAACAAAGAACATTTGCTACAAGGTCTGCTTCCTGATGTGCAAGTGCCAACATCTGTCAAAGATGTGCGCTACTGCCAGGTCTCCTTCCAAGATGACCATGTGTCTCTGGAAAGTGCCTTTACAGTAAGGTCTGTGAACTTGTATTTTGAGATATTTTCAGACTTAGCATACCATAACAGAATAGTTTTCTTTCTTTTTTTAACTTTTAAATTTAATTTATTTTTTGTTTTTAAGGACTGGGTTTCTCTGAGTAGCCCTGGCTGTCCTGGAACTCACTCTGTAGACCAGGCTGGCCTTGAACTCAGATCTGCCTGGCTCTGCTTCCCAAGTGCTGGCACTGTATATAATTGATAGTGACGCAGGATTATAGCTCTGCACTTAATTGATCTATTCGTGACTAATCAAAGGAAAGTCCTTCAACTGAAAGCAATCGAGATCTGAAATATACAAAGGTTGGGTATGGTTTTAGAAGAAAAAATTATCACATTGGTTAGTGGTGAATTTTGAAACTGAGTTCAGTCAGAATTAATATACACAATTCAGAGAAAAGAGTCGAGCTGAATATAAACGGGCAAAAGATGGTGACCTCCTGCCACCCCAGCTCCATGGCCACCATTCCCAGTGACTCCTAGCACTGCAGTTCCTCTGCTGTGCTGCTCCGACCACAACCTCTTGTTGTGTTTGTTCTTCTCTCCAGTCTGTGGGCAGTGTTTCCTTCTGATAGCTTCCTTCATGTGTACTATAAACAGTCTGATGGATTAAGATTGAAAGATTTGGAGGGTTGCTGTTGTATTTTAAATTTAGGACATTACGTGTCTGTTGCTCTTCACTTTTTTTCTACAATTAATGGTTAATTAAAGCCTTTTAACCAAACCAATTTTTAGACCGCTTCCTGACGACCCCAAACATTTAAAATGTGAGATAAAAGGAGCAAAAACTGTACAAATGGGCCAAGAACTTCCAGGAGAAATAGGTTAGTATACTTACTTGTTTTTGTATGATGCTGGCTTTCTGTAATGTTTTACCATGTGTGGGCTTCAAGATGCTTTCGGCAGATACTGAATTCAGCTTTATAAGAGAATTTGCTTTAACAGTCTTACCTTTGTTCCAAGAAGTAATAATCAGTATTAGAAGTATGAATGAATTGATTCCTGTATAGCCTTTATTTCTTATAGCTAGAAATTAAATACTATTAAATGTTTTCTTAAAATTTTAATAAGTCTGATTTAGGCATTGGAAGGTAGCTTTTTGGTAGAGCCTGTCTACCACGTATCTGGGTCTGTACTCAATCCCTAGCGCCTCACAAATACAAATAGTATTAACATTCATGTACCTCAAAAATTAAAAGCAGTATTTACCTATTCTTGCACAGCTTCTTGATGTAGTTTAATGGTTAGGAGAGAGATAAGTATGTATTTGTATTACCTACGTATGAGCGTAAATTAAAGCTTCAAAGTATATTTTATGTGTAAGATACATCCTAAAAAGGATTTTAACTTGAAGCTTTTTTTCTTTTTTAAGTTGTAATAGTTACAGATCAGTATGGAAATCAAATTTCAGCATTTTCACCAGATTCTTTATCTACTTTGACAATTGCTGGAGGTGGACTTGATAACTCAAACTTGAAAATGACTTTGCAGGTATGGCGACCCTGTGAAATTGATTTTGTGTTGGAAAAAAGTTGGAAGTTTAACTTTATACAATTTTTTAAAATAGTGTTTTATTTGTGCTTGCGTGCGTGTGAGCGTGCCTGCGTGCGAGCGTGCGTATGAGCCAAGGACAGGTTGTGGGAGTCCGTCCTCTCTCTCTGCCCTGTGAGTCCCAGACATTGAACTTGATGGTGGGTCCCTATTTTACCTGATGAGTCATCTTGACAGCCTCGATTTTTATGTCTAAAATTCCTCAAAGACATTAAAGCTTTTATTTTAAAAACTGTGAGAATAACATATGTAAGACCCAGACTTTCAAAATAAAAAATTAATTTGTACACTTACAAACAAAAGTAAACAGAATAGCAGTCATCATTGGTTTTCCTTTAACATATTACTTTGAAGCAAATTGTGGTGGTTATAATATTTCACTGTGTGTTTTATACACACATATGTCTACTTATGTGCACAAATATATGTAAATATATACAAATATGGTATTTAAATAAATCTTAGTGCTTATCCCCTGCATTAAAACGGAACACCGAGAAGAAAACTCACTGTTTAACTTTGCTACTGTGCAGTTAATTCAGTTCAGCTTTAAAAGCAAAGGCCCTGCTAAAATTCTTAGAGCTTAAAATAAACATGAAGTGCTTTTCTTGAAAAGGTCAAAATCAAGCCGGGCGGTGGTGGCGCACACCTTTAATCCCAGCACTTGGGAGGCAGAGGCAGGCGGATCTCTGTGAGTTCGAGGCCAGCCTGGTCTACAAAGCGAGTCCAGAACAGCCAGAGATACACAGAGAAACCCTGCCTCGAAAAACCAAAAAAAAAAAAAAAAAAGAAAAGGTCAAAATCAACATTAGGTAGAAGGATGGAATTGGGTCTTGAAAAAGCTTTCCAGTTGATGTAAGGTAGAAAAAGGACTTCTTCCCGGCCTACAGATCTGAATCACTGACTGCATATACTTTTCACTTGACAGGACAACCGTATAGTCTCCTTGGTTGCCTTTCCCGGCAGGCTAATGCTAAACAACTCTTCGTGAGTTCCATTTATAAAGTCTGCTCTTTGTGATTTCCAGTTACTCCATGTAACTGTCCCCTCCATGTTGATGAGGTGAGAGGTGAAGCCCTGTGCACCCCATACGCAGGCTCTGCTCCTCTTCGGCCTCATGGCTGGCCTTGAAGTGTAACCTGCCGTGTTACACCTTCAGTATTCCCGGTCATCAGCATATAGACATGCTTATAGTATGGCTCATCTTAAAAAGTACACATTCACACACAAGAATTGCATAGATATACATGCAGACAAAGCACCCATACATATAAAAATAAAATGAAATAGATTTAAATATATACATGAGTATACCCACACATAGAATATGGGATCATTAAGAGCCACTATTAAAATGTGAATGCTACTCTGGAGGTAGGTGAGTTCAAGGCCAGCCTGGTCTACAAAGTAAGTCCAGGACAGCCACGGATACACAGAGAAACCCTGTCTTGAACACCTCCCCCCCCAAAAAAAAAAAAAAAAAAAAACAGAAGACGTAGTAGTGAGTACTTTTGGGTCATTCCTGGTCTAGAATGAGTTAGGCCATTTAGTCATGTTGCAAAGATAAGTAGCTAGTTTCATTGACTCATTAATAGGATGTGGTAACCCTATTAAATATTTATTAATTATTTAGAATAATGGTTCTAAATAATTGATAAGCATCAACAGAAGCCCTAGTCAGTGTGAATATCATCTTAACAAAGGGGAGGACATGCAAAAAAAAAAAAATGGAAAGAAAAAATAGTGAACATACTAGTATGTTATGATATAAGATGTTCAGTGTGATAGGAGTTTATTCAAATAACCAATAGCCAGCTGAGCAAGTTTAACTCTGAGGACTTGAGAAAAAAACCAGAGCCCCGAGGAGAAGGGGCCTCTACAAAGAAGAAAGTGGTTGCTGCTCTCCCGGCTGCTGGTACTCCCTCAAACTGCTGTTTCTTCTTCCTGCTGCTGCCTCCTGGACTTGTACTGAGACTGCTATCACCCACAAAGAACCCAGTGACCCTAAACAGCAGGAAGTAGCTCAAACAGACCTACGTCCCTTCTCCCTCTAACCTTCTTTCTCTCCTGCATAGTGTTGGGGTAGAAGGGAGCTAGAGGAATTAAGTATATTAAATAGGAGTAATACAATATCATCCTCCTCGGGCTCTGGCTTTTTAGTCCCAAGTCCTCTGAGTTACACTTGCTCAGCTGGCCAAGCCCCGCCCCTGCTAGCTCAGGACACAGTTAATACTTTACACCTGTGTCTTAAGCAGCCTCACACCTGGGATTAAACAAAAACATTCTCATAATTGGTTACTTTAATAAACTCATGCCACAGTTCAGGAAGGACCTTTGTCCTTAAGGTATCATTTATGGAAATACCCAAAGAAAAGCTGTAGTGAAAAAAAACTCACTGAGGGGAAAACACAAGAGCCAAGCTTGTCAGTCAGGTATGCTGGCTCTTGAGGTTAAAGAAAAGCACAAATACAAACTGAGCATCCTTAATACAATATTTGAAATATTCTGAAATCCAACAGGTTTTGACTACTAACATGACACTCAAAAAGTTGCCAGTTTTTGGAGTATTTTATATTTATAGATTAAGAATTTTGGGGGAGGTTTCAAGACAGAGTTTCTCCATGTAGGCCTTGCTGTCCTGGAACTCACTCTGTAAACCAGGCTGGCCTTGGATTCACAAGAGATCTGCCCGCCTCTGTCTCCCACTACTGGGATTGAAGGTGTGTGCCACCAGCACCGGGCTAGATTAGGAATCTTCATCAGTCTATGACAATATTAAAAATTCAGAGAGCTCAAGCCAGGTATGATGGTACCTACCTTTACTTCCAGCACTAGGAAGCAGAGATAGTTCGAGGCCAGCCTGGGGATCTCTTTGAGTTCAATGATAGCCTGGCCTACACAGTGTAGCTCCAGACAAACCAGGGCTACATAGACCTTATCTCAAACAAACAAATTTAGAGAACTCCAAACTTTGAAACACTTGCTCCTAAGCATTTTGATCAAAAGATAGCCTGCAGAAGAAAAGGGAAACTGTGAGAAGACGGGCAAAAGAGATGTGCTCGGTCTTGTGGAGTCCCTGCCACAGACAGAAGAGAGAAAACACCTTTCTTCCTTCCCCAAAAGGATGGGTATGCCAGTCTGGCATGGATTCAGTCTGTTACCCAGACTGTGAATGATGCTACTTTTCTTGTTTTCTTTAAGACTAAGAAATACCAACCAAGAGTTTCCTGGATTTTTTTTTTTTTTCCCTGCCAGGACAACACACAGAGCATAAGTGTGTGGGGCGTCAGGTTCGCCCCAGGGCCTCCTGGACATAAGGATCTTTGTTTTACTTGGCGAGAGTTTTCTGACTTTATTCGAGTGCACCTTGTTTCTGGACCTCCAACCAAGCTGCTGTTTCTTGACTGGCCAGAGCTTAAAGAGGTATGCAACTTCATGTCATATTTATTGGGTGTTTGGGGGGGGGTTACCATTGTGCACATACACCAAGTGGAGGATGGACGTCGGACGGCCGAGTTTCCAGACGTGAAGTGGGCTTTAAGTCCACAGAAAGCAGTTCGTTACTCCCGTAATATTCCTCCCACTATTGCAACAACAGGCCTGTGTTTCTTTCCATGCCAGTCGTTACTGTAGTTTGTCTGGTAAGGCTGTTGACGACTTTTCTCTCCTAGTAGTGTGTGAAGAGCTTTCTGGTGCTTTGAGACACAGATGGCAGCAGCAGGGGCCAAGCTCCTGGTTAGCACCGACTTGGTTTTTCCGTGTCTGGTGGGTGACCTGAGTGTTTGACGCCTTACATCAAGTTCTGGTAAACAACCAAGAGCAATAATAGCAGTAGCCTGTATTGTTTCTCAGGGTCTCTTGAACACCTGATCAATAACTTGAGGCGACGTGGTGAAGACATTTTAAAATTGACTTTACTTTGTGTGGTGGCATTTTCCTGCTGTCTGAGCACTCGGAATTTAAAAACCGTAGGATCACAAGTCTGAGCCATTCTTTATTAGATAGCCAGGTTCTATATTTTTAAAAAGGGACGTGGCTGAGCATGGTACTGTTGCCTGCTGTTAATCCCAGCACTTGGAACATAGTTTAGTTGGACCTCTCCATTACAGTTCCAGACTAACAGAAGCTAGACCCTGTGTCAACAAAAAGAAAGAACCAACTAGTCATTGTACTAGTACAGATTTTCAAGAGTGGATCACAGTATTAACTGTAGAACCATGCCCTGTAAAAATCTCTACTTAGTCTTTTTTTTCTAGCATTGTATATCCTTGGACTTGTTAGAATTCTTATTTTAAACTGTTCACATTCTGGTATAAGAAAGTTTTAGCTTTTTTTTTTTTCTTTTTTTTGGGGGGGGGGGGGAGGGACAAGGTATCTTTCTGTGTAGCAGGCTGGCTTCTAATTCACTGTGTTGCCCTGCTGGCCTGCAATTCACAGCAGTCTTCTGCCTCCACCTCCAGAGCACTGCCGGTGGACATGAGCCACCATGCCAACTACAGCCTTCACTTTTGGTGAAGGGCAGTGAGTCAGCCTGGCTAAGCATTGGGTGGAGTGGTCCCAAAGGAGAACTGAGTCAGCGAGCTCACGCCTGTGCTCTAGCTAATGGGGGCCCTTTTTGATTTTGGAGAAAACCAAAAATTGGATATAGTCATTTGCTTTTGAAAATAGATGGTTCCATTTTTTCTTCTTTCTATAATAATGTGTTGAATAAGGGCTTCATGGAAAAGGTAATGCATTTATTTTTATCTAGGAGCATATTATATAATTTAACACATTTTTAAAGAATTTGATGATGTATCCCGAGAAAAAAACAAATGTACTTTCAAGGCAGAAAAAGTTCATATGGCTATGTAAACAGTGGCAAGAGCTTATTAAAAATTATTGAAAGATTTATTTGCAAATACTATAAATTATCACCAGAAAATTTGAATGAGACCTGGAACTAAATCTTATTGGTTATCAATGTTTTTAGGTAAATGAGAGTGGAAAAGTAATCACTTAATATCTGATTGTCCTAGAGGTCCCTGCTGTCGTTGTTTTCTCTCACACAGGTGGTCAGTAGAAAGGGGTACTGGAAGGTCACTAGTGTGCTCATTAGGAAAAAGTGTTTGCTTGTTTGTTTTGGGTTTTCAAGACAGGATTTCTCTGTGTAACAGCCCTGGCTGACCTGAACTTGCTTTGTAGACAAGGCTGGCCTTGAACTCACAGAGATCCATCTGCCTCCTGAGTGCTGGGATTAAAGGTGTGCGCCACCATGCCCATCAGGAAAAAAATGTCTTAGTGTACTTACTGTCTTAGGGTTTTGTAACAAAAAATTTTTATTTATATACTTATATTTATTAGTACTTAACAAACACCTTTAAAATACCTAAATCCTATAATCTATCTAAGAACACCTAACTATGACTATTTTAGCTTTCTTAAAAGGATGTTAATATTCTTAGCGTAGGTCCGTGCGGGATGACTTGGTTTTACGGCAGTCCCAACAGGCAGTCCCTTTCAAAGGTTAGTGTCCATTTGGGCCTTTTCCAGTTCATATGGCCAGTTTTCCGGGAGCTAATTTCAACCTCTAAATTGTGGCCTATTTATGAGACCAGTCTATTTTAACCACCAAACTTGAATTCAGGTTCCTCCAGCAGCTGAGACTCGCTTCCACAGTCTTCCAGATCCACTTAGGCCTAACGACCTAAAGCTTCTCTGAGAAGCTTCTGAGCAGCTTCCGAACTCTGCCAGCTTTGCTGTCAGCCTTAATAGGCTGGCTGAATTATGGCAAAGGGTCTCTCTTGGGCTAACTTGCAGTGAAGAGTTCTTTCTCTCTTGCACTCCGGCTTTCAGTTTATGACCATTGAGGCCTAATGGCCTGAGTATGCCATACTTGCTATACAGTTCTCCAGCGTATCTCCTCATGAAGGCAGGAGGAAGAAAGTGGCTACGTGGAGCTCTCTGGCTTATATATCACATCATCTCACGATCCTTGGCGTTCTCAAGGGTCCACAAAGTCTCTAGCAATGTCCAGAAGTCCCGTCACTTCTCACGGCAACTGATGTCATCTGTGCTGCTGTTTGCGTGGTTTCCTAGCACCCCCCTCAACAGCGCATATCGTCTGGCCTCAACTGGGCTTTCTCCATTTCAGCAGGTTACAGGGACAACAAGTTCCTCCTTATGTGCTGCCAGATGCTAATCTGAACTGCCTACTAATTCCCTAAAAAGGCTTACCTTCTACCACAGAGTCTCTGTCTCTGAAGAGACACCTCTTACAAAGGAAAGCATTTAATTGGGGCTGGTTCACAGTTTGTCATCTTGGTAGGGGGCATGTCCATGCGCAGGGCACATGATGCTGAAGTAGCTGTGAGTTTTACATCTAGGTCTTCAGGTGACAGGAAGAGAGAGACTCTAGACTTAGAAAAGGCTTTTTGAAACCTTAAAGTGGCACACTCCTCTACCAAGGCCATTTCTTTTCTCCTACCAAATAGTGCCACTCCCTGGTGACAAAATATTCAGATCTCTAAGCCTGTGGGGCCACTCACACCACCACATGCACATATGTAGTTCATTTCATAGATGAGAAAGTTGACATAGTAACCTGCTAAGACATAAAAGGAACAGAACAGATTTATTTTCAGAGACATTTGATGTTGGAATTTGGCATTTTCTACTATTTCCCTGGAAAAATTAATAGTACAGCTTAAGTTAAAGTCTTATTTTACTGAGAAACACCCTTTAGAAGCAGTTAGGGTGGACCTGGAACTTGTGAGCCCCATCTGTACCAGCATCTAGGAGACGGGGGAGGCTGAGACTGGCGGAGCTTGTCTGCACCTACATTTGGAAGGCTGGTTAGACTACACTGTGAGACGCCACACCGACATCAGAGTGGACATTGTGTGAAACCATCAGTGACTTACAAATCACAGTTTATCGTCTTTGGTGTTCCTTGTTTCGCTGTCTGTCTTATCCATAGCAGAGTGTTGGGTTTTCTTCCACTTTTGGCAACCTGCATCCTAGCTTGATAACCAGTTAACCCAGATGAGAGTGGAGGGTAGAGGAAGGAACAGAAACAGGGATAGGAATGAGGTAATCGGTCAACTTCATTTTTTTTTATTCTTTTATTTCTCTCTTAACTTTTAAAAGTTTACATAAGATTGATGCTTTATGTGGTATGTTGTTTAGCGTGTGTCCTTTGAATATATCCAATGTTAATTCATCACTACGCGGATTTCTAGAGTTTCACAAGCCTTCTATACTTGTTAGAGAGAAGGCACGCATTTTTACAGCATGGATTGTTAGTATCATATATAATCAGAGGCTGAGTGTTATTGCTAAAAGCCACTGTACAAAAAGCTTGAAAATTGACAGAAGTGTTAAACTACAGGTTGTTTCTAGAAGCAGGCAATGTCAAATGCTGTTTTTCTTTTTAACAGATTATTTCCAATAAGATGATCATTTGTGATACTTAAGTCGGCATTCCAGAGTTTATTTTCATTGATGAAAGAAGTGACTTATAAATATAACGGACTACTATACAAGTAATTATATTGTTAGCACATACATATTTGTATTTATTGAAATGTTCGTGTCTGTTTCAGTCCATTCCAGTGATTAATGGAAAACAATTACAGAACCCTCTCATTGTTCAACTTTGTGATCAGTGGGATAATCCTGCATTGGTCCCAAATGTCAAAATAAGTCTTGTAAAAGCCAGCAGTTTAAAGGTAAGTTTAAAGCTTTCTTAGATATTTTTCACTAAAAAGTCCGTATTTCAGGACTACAGAGAGGTTCAGTGCTTAAGGGCAGTTACTGCTCCTGCAGAGGTCACAGGTTCAGTTCCTAATATCCACATGGCAATTTACAACCATCGATAACCCCTGTTCCAGGAGATGGGTGCCCTCTTCTGGCATCCATAGGCACACAAGTGGAGTTGGACATACATGCAGACAAAGCACCCATGACACATAAAATGAAAATTAAGTTAATTTTTACAATAGTGTAGCTCAGTAGGAAAGTGATTTCCAGCATGCACAGAAATCTGTGTTTGATCTCAAGTACGTCCTTCCTCAAAATTCTACACTTTGTTCTCATGACAGTGTCAGGTGTCACATTGTCTTCTCTTTTAAAAAAATTAATCTTATGCAATCTTTATCACTGTTTAAACCAGACATCTGTATTTGATAAAGTGAAGTCTGTAGCTTACAGCCAGTCTAGTGAGGTGCCATCATTGCACAGTTAGGATGGTTCCTCTTGTCTACAAAGAGCTGGCTGAGCAGGGCTGGGCTGTTCTAGGATGAGGGTTGTTTGTCTTTCTTGTCACCGGAGGGACTGTGGCCATAGCCCTGTGGCGATGGGAACACATTAATTAGGTGTCAGTTGTTTGCACATGTATGTTCAGAATCTAGTACAGACTTCAGGTACTTGCTGCAAGTTGCAGCCCTTTTTACTCAGGGTTAAGGAAGATAAGAAGGTCCTTGTAAATGTTTATTTTTACACTGCATCAGTAGGTTGAGGGCATTTATAGGTAACTTGTTGCCAGTTAGTTCCAAGACTTCTCCTGAGATTATGTTCAGTTAGTCTAGAGTGTCATTCCACAAATGTTTTATAAATGGAATAGTTACTTTTGTAGAAAACTGACAGAGCGCTTGAATTTCATTAATTCAGACAGAATCCCAACCCATATTTCCCAGGATCTCACAAGGTGATTTTAAAAGTTGATGTGGGAAATTATAAAGTACCAAAATTTTTATGATATTCATGTTTTATGTCCCTAGTAAAGTCTTGAAAATCAAAATTTTTCAGGGCTATCAAAGAAGACTATGATATTGCTGCTATAAAATGTGATCCAAGACATCTTTGAGTTAGGAACAGGAATTTGGGGCCCCATGGGGAAAATGGAGAAAAAACTGACTAGTTGATAATGATCCAAAGGTAAATTAGACAGGCTCTAGAGGATAAGTTTTCCAGTCACTCCTCATTTTTCTCTTCCCAATCACTGTCTCTCTTGTCAGCCTGAACTTCTGTAAGCTGTTCTTGGTGTTCTCTTAAGTATTGTTGAGAGTTAGAATTTAGAAGAGTTTGATTTTTCTGGTGCTGCAGCCTATAAACTCTCTTTAGTTTAGTTTAGTTTTTGTTTTGTTTGAGACAGGGTTTCTCTGTGTGACAGTACTGGCTGTCCTGGACTCACTCTGTAGACCAGGCTGTCCTTGAACTCACAGAGATCTCCTGGCTCTACCTCCCCAGTGTTGGGATTAAAGGTGTGCGCCAGCTGCCACACCTGGTCATTACAGGCAGTTTCGAACTGCCATTGAATACTGGGATTTGAACCCAGGTCCTTTGGAAGAGCGGTCTGTGCTCTTAACCTCTGAGCCATCTCTCCAGCCCCTAAACTCTTCTTTTCTTCTATTTGTTTCTAAGAAAATTAAATAGTGATTATTTCCACCTTCAGAATATGGCTATGGTTCTAGATTCTAGAGAAGCATCCATTAAAAACCTAAGATTCTTAATCATTACTAGGAAAAGTGGCCACGGGCAATCACCTTTAAACATTGGTTGTTACTGTGAAGGTGGTGTTGCAGCAAAAAATTGAGAAGCACACTTGAGTCTTTAAAAAAAAAAAAAAAAAGCACACATGTCTGAGTAGATGACCAGAAAGGTAAAAAGAGTTTGTTTCACCTGTACTGGAGGACATATGTGCATGAAATCATTTCTCCTGTACTCCCAGGTTACAAACAGACTTCATTCGACA